>CM065128.1:8375000-8836124 GCA_033026305.1 Cirrhinus molitorella
TGTAAATGCAACGAGAACAAGCACAAACACGTGTAATGACTGCGGTAAAATCAGCTGCAAATGTTTTCAGTGAAATCTAATGATTTGTAGATTATATTTAATTAATCTTAAATATACCTTAATAGAAATGTGAATTTGTGCCTTTTTTGTCTTGTCAAGTTCATGAACTCTGTCTGTCTGACTCCCAGTGCACTAGGGAACTGATTGAGTTTTTTGCACTTATTTTTCTTTCTTATAATTATTCTCATTTTAAACAGGATAATGTTTCCAAACACACAGAAAAAGTCCAGCTGAATCAACTGAGATCCATGAAACATTATAAAGATGGCGTTTATTAACGTGGAGAGTGAAGACATGAAGATCGAAGAAATATTCAGAGTCAAACATGAAGATACTGAAGAACAAACAGGTTGGTTTTCATTCTCAAAGCTGAAGTCATTTGATTCTGCTGATAGCAGTAAATGTTCATTACAACAAACAATAAATAGTCACATGTCAGAAATACTAGCGTACTTATAAAATAATAAAACACTTTTCCTGCTAGAGTCCTTCAGTGGCCAAAAGCTTTATATTTAAAGGATTAGTTCACGTTCAGAAAAAAAAAAAAAATTACAGATAATGTACTCACCCACTCACTATCTTTCTTTCTTCAGTTGTAAAGAAATTGTTTTTTAAGGAAAACATTTCAGGATCTCTCTCAGTATAATGGATATTAATTGTGCCCTAAAATTTAAACTTTCAAAATGTAGTTTAAATTCAGGTTCAAAGGGCTATAAACAATCCCAGCCAATGAAGAAGGGTCTCTAGCAAAACAATCGGTTATTTTCAAAACAAATTGACAATTTATATACTTTAACTGCGAATGGTCTTGTCTCCTCTCTGTGATCTGGGTCAATACAGTTAGGGTATGTCGAAAAACTCCCATCTCATTTTCTTCCCCACCTCAAAATTGTCCTACAACACTGTAAAGGCATCTTCTTTGTATGTTCACTTTGTAAACACAGGTTTGGTACCCCAGATAGTCGTGCAGTGTGAACTCAGCATTAGAAAGTCAGCTGGCCAGAGCAGAGTATTTTGTAGTAACACATTTGAAAACGAGGAATCTGGTTAGCATCTTCTGACCTAAACTATACCTACAGGCTCCCTGACATGCCTAAATGAAATATAAATCTGTCTATAGCCCTATTCACACAGGTTTAGTAGTACCTGGTGACCTCTAGTGATATGTGATAATTGCGGAGGTCTGTGATCTTAATCCTATTCGAATATGCCATGTCTGTAATTTGTAAAGTAAAAATTCCCCTGCAAATGATTTATCATATTTCACCAAACACAGAGGTCCTATGCTAATATTAATTCCATGTGAATCGGCATCTCTGTGATTTGGCCGGCATTTTGCGGGTTGTATAATATTTCTTCAAGGCTTTTGTTTTCTGTGTGCCTTTTTATCCATCTTTCATGAAGAATGGAGGCTGCGAAGTTTTTTTGAAAGTATTTTGTCTGCTGGGTCATAACGCTATACACCATATATACAGTTTATACTTTTGCATAAAGAGAAAGCTGAAAACCATCAAAAGAGTCAAAACATATTATTAGCTGAAAATAATGTAGATGGTATAGCAGCGCGTAATCTTCTGTTTATGATATATAATGTTACGCAAAGCCTTGACATCAAATCACAGACGTTGTTGGTCCAATGCGAATGCGTCACACAGAAGGGGGTCATTTCTAAATCACTTTAGGTCCCCAGATATTACTAATCCCTTAGTAATAATTCCTAACTAGACTCAATTCCTAACTGAAAATATCACAAGTGCTCTGTAGTGAATTGAGAGCATTTCACACTTGCTTATATAAGACAGAAGATCTGTGTTATTAATCACTTTAGGAATCTGTGATTCATCTCTTACAGATCAACGTGACACTATTATGAAGATGACATTTATTAAACAGGAGAATGAAGATATGAAGATTAAAGAAGCATTCCAGCATGAAGATACTGAGGAACAAACAGGTTTGTTTCATTCTGAAAGCTATTTTCTTTTATCTGTTCATTATTAAAATGTCCAGCTCTACAGAAATGAATGATATTTTTGAAGAACATCTGCTCAGTGTTGTGATTAAAGTGGTTTTATTTGACATGGAGCGGATCGCCTCATGTGGGCAGACATGTTTAGATCACATGTATTTTAGCATCATCACTTCGAATAATGGGTTTGGAGATTACATTTAACACCTGCTTTAATATCTTAGTGTGTATAAGACCTACATGTTGGTTTTGATGTTTGTTCTTTGAGCCATTAAAATAGGGTTAGTTTGTCTTTTTTTTGCATTAGAGCTGATGACACTGAAAGAGGAGAGTCAAGAACGAAAAAGAGCTCAAAAGACTGCAAATAGAAGTTATTCATGCCAAGTGTGTGGAAAAAGTTTCAACCGAAAGGGAAATCTTGAAGTCCACATGAGAATTCACACTGGAGAAAACCCTTTCACCTGCCAACAGTGTGGACAGAGTTTCATTCAAAAAGCAAACCTTAAAAAACACATCAGTATTCATACTGGAGAGAAGCCTTACACATGCTCTCAATGTGAAAGACGTTTTACACGTAAACAACACCTCGATGACCACATGAGAATTCATACTGGAGAAAAACCTTACACCTGCAATCTGTGTGGAAACAGCTTCATTAAAAAAGTCAACTTTAAAAACCACATGATAACTCACACTGGAGAGAAACCTTTCATATGTTCTCAATGTTCAAGGAGTTTTACACAAAAACATCACCTCACTGACCACATGAAGATTCACACTGGAGAGAAACCTTTCACCTGCCAACAATGTGGAAAGAGCTACACTAAAAAAAGATACCTTAAAAAACATGAAGATTCACACTGGAGAGAAACCAGTTTCAAACATGAAGTAGCTGTATAACGTGTTCAGTTACAGTGATTAGTGTTCAGTCTGTCATGTGATTAACTGTTAAATTTAAATATGCTTTTGTGCTTTGACTGGTGCTGAGACAAAGATAGATGTGTAACAAGTCCAAATGTGCTTCCACTTGCTATATTTATTTTATCTTTTATCACACACTACCTGCACTCTCTGAGCATTTCTTGACATATCATGAACTGGGTCCAGCAGGGCCATTTAGATTCATGCCAGCTGTGTCTTAGAGGGAGCATGCGAATCGTGAATACAGTCTTTAATGGGTAAACAAAGGGGGTAATAGGAACATAGGAAAGGCTAAACATGTGCCTGGTGCTGGTGTGTCTTCAGAGTAAAATGCACCTTTACAGATTACATAATGAAATTTTGTTTGAGAATTATTGAATTATTTTGTTTTAAAGTAATTTAAAACTTTCCATAGATATATTTATCATGCCTATGAGGAAAATGAAGTTTCGGTTAATTTTTGTGAGACGGCAGAAAGCAGCTAGTTTGTTTGTTTTTTAATTGTTTTATTTTACAAAAGCAACATTTTGTTGATGTTGTGAGTGCACTCAAATAAAAGTAGACTCTTTACAGTTTCAAATGATGTATTAGTCTTATCTGTATGAGCAAAAATGCATATAAGTGATCACGCTTTAGCTTCAGCTCTCCCACAAATGCTTAGATGCACGCATAATAGTGCATTTTTATCTTGGTTAAACATTTAAACAAATTTCGTAATAAGATTAGTGTTTTATATCTATATTCTTTAGGCAATTTTATACAATTAAAGACTTACACATTTTTTTTTCTGATGTATTTTTTCTTGCTACAAGTCTAATTAGCTACACCAAAAAAAAAAAAATCAATAATGAGTAAAAATGAAGGCATATCAAGCACACATCTTTAAGCCCTAACCAGGGAATGTGTAGTATGGGATACATAATGTTTAGTCTCTTGTAGGAGGCATGAGAAAGACTTTTTCATCCAATACTGCGGTCACATGACTTGGTTCAAATTTTCTGTGCTTTGTCAGATTGACCTAAATTCAAATAGCTCAAAACATATTGAGAAAACAAGAGAGAATAAGAATAAATAAAGGTGTGTGTTTTAAATGTATGTACTTTGTTGCCACTGTTTCCACACACCAAAAAATTACAAACCAGATAGATATTGTTTAAAACAAGGTTCAAAATGAGTAAACACTCTAAAACAGCTAAACTTAATTGAGGTGTTTGCCAAAAGGCTTACAACTAATGAGGCAAATGTTGCTCCTCCACCTGGGGTTTAGAGGCATACATATTCACAGGGCCCAATAGTAACAGGAGTGCTGCAGAGACCTCATAGACAAAAATCCTTGACTCTTTTATAGGCTATGGGACCCATATATTCCAGCATAAACAAACATTTGTTTTGATTGTTGTTGGGTTTTCTTTACCAAACTGGATGCCGCAACCTTTAAGACCAGGGCCCGCTTGTGGACATAAACTTTGTCATAAATACATAAATGAATAAATAAAAGAATTAATGAATTTATTTGGAGAAATATAATTAACAATACATTCATAATTAAATAAAGTTATACCCTTACAAAAATGTCCTGTGGTATTCCATGTGATAAAACACCATCATAAAAATACATCCTAAAATTATTGTGGTAATTGTGTAGTATTGTATTGTTTTATTGGGACATTTTACCACAGGATTTTGTTGTACGGTATGCAATATTCCTGTAATATTCTTGTTGTAATGTGTGGTATTACATTCACATTTCACATTTTTACCACAGGATTCTGCGTGGTACAGATTGTAATATTGCTGTGATATTCTTGTGGTATTATAGTCATATTTCTGCAGTAATACTAGGAATTTCCTGCAATAAACCTGTGGTCATAAGATCAATTGTAGGACATTTTCTACTCAGCATTTTATAAATGAGCCCCATAAGGTAAATTACTAGGTCATGTCAGAATGTGACATACCATAAACACTTGTGGTATTACAGTTTAACAGATTTTATTTGCAACACATACCATCAATGTTCACAAACATATTTTTACAAATGCAAAGAAATAAAATAAAACAAATAAAATTAGAAAATCTGTGGCTGCCAAGCTTGCACTTGTTTGAGAGCTTGTTGCGAGCTGCTTCTTTTAAAAATCTTGTGTCCACATCAGGGAAAGCACATCTCACTTTTTCTGCAAGGGAAAATTGGACAACTTAGCTGCATGGTGAAAGCTTGGGGGCTGATCAGCTAGTTGCATTGTGTTTAATAGTAGGCTATTTAATGTTTGAATGTTATGGTTGCACCAGTCCGACCTCTAACAAAATTTTGACAAGAAAAAAAAAACACACAAAATGAGATTAACCGTAGTGTGAAGCCCTGAAAAGTGACATTTATTGTCATTCAGTGACACCTATCTTGCAGTTGTGAATTAGCTAAAGGCAATCGGTTGTGTTGCATTTGGTGTGAAAGCACAGTTCCTCAGTCATTTGCTAAGCTTTATTACATCACTCTCAGTGTTAATAGCCCTTAAGCGTTAGTTCACCCAAAAACGAAAATTATCTCATCAATTACTCACCATCATGTCATTCCAGACCCATAACACTGTCTATACTAGGCCTGGACAAAAATCTTTCTGTTTTTGTATTATTTTTTTCTTGTCGATAACGTCTGTCAATCATTTCAGCCCCATACTATACAGCTGGCTAGTGAACCACTTCAATCTGTTAAAAGTTTTCTACAACTTTCAACAACAATTTAAAAGTGACCAAAAATTCTACATATTCGTCTTGACCTCCACCTGCTGAAAAATGACTATTTCCCATCAATTCAATATCTGCCTTGAATAACTGGTCGATGAGTTCCCTCATCTATGAATCCCAGGCGTACTCTTAACGTCTGTGGAGGTTAGATACCCTCTTCCTTCTCCTTAGCGGCCTTGGATTTGTCTCATTCCTGAACTCTCGCAACCTACAAGCACAATGTGGCTAGTGACGTGGTTTTACAACTGTGTTAATGCAAAGACTGTAAAGACTGAAAAGTTCTTTAAGCAACAGGTGTCTTACCAAAATTCGCCCGCCAACAACTGCTTGCTGTGGTGGAAGTGCACGCAGCTTGTTCATGTTCAATCAAAACTAATACAATTTACAGCATGGGTTATAGATAAAATATATTATCTCTCTTTCAATTATCCTTATGACTACTGTCAGTATGACTATTGACTTATGACATTATATTTCAGTAATGCCAAATTACCTTTCAATGAGACTGCCTTCTTGGTCCTCGTTTGTCATAGTTGTTTGTCCTATCAATCTATCCAAGTTAGCATTTAACTGTGATTGTAAACGTATGAGACGTGATCTGTACCTCTGATCTGAACTTTTCCTCCCTTGTAAAACTGACTGAGCGCTGATCTTCCTTTTTGATGACTTAAAGTATGCAGCTAGTGATGTGCTCTATGCAGATCACATTTTCCCATCAGTATGTCTGTTGTGGTGGGGTTTCCCAAACTTACCTAAAACATTTAGCATGCAGTTATATGATAATTATATCAGGATAATATACCTGTGATAACAAATAATATTCAAGACTTTAATAATATTTGTATCTACACACGTGGACAAAATTGTTGGTACCCTTCGGTCAATGAAAGAAAAACTCACGATGGTCACAGAAATAACTTTAATCTGACAAAAGTAATAATAAATAAAAACTCTGTGAATGTTAAACAAAATTTCAGGAGGAGAACGCGCAGATAATTAACACGGCCAATTCATCATCAGCAATCACACTCCCTATCCAGTTAGCACAAGAGAGAATCCCTATATATACTCTAAGCAGCCTTACCTTCACCATCTCTCGTTTTCAGCACTTTCGGCCAACCAAGCCACTGCTAAAATGTCAGAGAGAACTTTTTCCAAACGATAAATCCCCGGAGGCTGCAGTATCTTCTCCAGCCACGACTCAGGCTACCACCGCCCCTCAGGATCCTCCCCCCTCAGTGAGCCCGCGGCTGCAACACAGGGCCGCATGCCTTCCCGTACCGCCGCTCATCCACCTAGATGCCGACCTACTCCATCTCGTTCACCTTCAAGGCTTTAACCACCTTCCCCGGCATCCTCTTATGCCTCAGCCATCTCCTCAGTCCCAGCCACAGGGAAATTGACCGTGGCAGGACTGCAGCAAGCTCTCACCAAAGCTGGCGTTGTTTATCCACACTGAGCCACCAAAGCAGAGCTCCTCGAACTCTTCACCTCCCTTCAGTCAGACGAACCTCTATTTTTCACACCTCCCCCCAAGGCCGCAGTCAGAGCAACCTCAGGCCGCAGCGCCCCTTATTCACGGCCCGGACAAACTACTACCACATCAAGGACTGAGTCCCGCTCTTCATGCCCCGCCAAAAGGCCTTCAGCAAGCCTTGGTCGTGCTCCGGACACAGAGGCTGCCAGTCCGCCTCCACCCCCCTGCTCTTCTGAACACCAGATGGCCGGCGACGTCTGTGATCGCCAAGCTGTTGCTTCTCCAAGTCGCTGCATCAGCACAAGCACACCTTCAGCTGCAAAAACCCACCCGCAGCCGATTCCTCACCACACCCCAAATCCCCTCCCCTATCCATGGCCCGCAGCGCCGCCTTCTCACCCCAGCGCGAGCATGCCTCCGCTTCTGGCGCAAGCCCCAGCGCCCGTTACCTCTTCCAGCTATCCATCTTTTTCTTCTGCCCCGGGAGCCATCTATAGCGCGAGCATGCCTCCGCTTACGGCACAAGCTCTGCCGCCCGCTATCACTTTTCTTTATCCACCTTTTTCTTCCGCCCCAGGAGCCAGTCACAGTGCGAGCATGCCTCCGCCACTATTCCCGGCAGCTTCTTTTCCCCCTTCCCAGGCCCGTCCTCCCTTCACACTAGCCTCAACTACACCTCTGCCAGTTCCCCTGAATGCAACTGCACTGGAGCCACCCCCCATCCCCAACGCCATCCGGACCCAAATTTTAGCAGGTGCAGATATTGACCTTTTTTCTCTCCTGTCTCCCATTTCTCCCTCACCCCCGGATCGCCAAATCCATTGTGGCGATTTCTCTGTCACCCTTAAAAATTTTGCCCATAATCCATCAAGTATTCTGTCCTTCGCCGAATTCACCATCACTTTTAACCGCTACACAGAGGTCATTTGTTCTGTTTTTCCCCACAGGAGACAAGAGCTCAGCGACTACCTGTCCATAGTCGCTGAGCTCGCGTTATCTTACGGAGGCGCGCACTTTTACACCTACCATAAGCTGTTTTCAGCTAAATGCGCAATCTGCGTAGCTCGCAGCAGTACCCACTCACGCAGCAGTACCCACTCACACTCCCGTCCCTCCCTCATTTTCCCACTGCCGCAGCAGTGCCCGCTTCCGCCAGAGCTCCTCCCTTATCTCCTCGCCGCCGCACCGCTGGACACTTATTAACATTTCCCCGCTGCTGCAGCAGCTCCCGCTGGAGCCCCTCCACATGCCCCAAATCTGCCGCAGCAGCGCCCTCTCACGCTCCCTCTGAAGCCCCCTCCCTCACTTTCCCACTGCCGCAGCAGATCCCGCTCCTGCTGGAGCCTGTCCACATGCCCCAATCCACCGAGCTCGGAGCCCTCTCCCGGACAGCACGCCAAATACGCTTATCCTTTACTTAGTTTATTATCTGTAAGTGCGAACTCGTGAAACAATGATAGATGAGTCACACCTGAGTTTGCTGTCATATTTTTGCTTGTCGACAAACCTTAAAAATACCGTTTTAATCAGTGAACCATATTTTATTCAGCATTTCACACTTCCTTATAAAAGATCTGTGTTATTAATCAATTTAGGAATCTGTGATTCATCTCTTACAGATCCACATGACACTATTATAAAAATGGCATTTATTAAAGAGGAGAGTGAAGATGAGAAGATACAAGAAACATTCAGAGTCAACCGCGAAGATACTGAGGAACAAACAGGTTGGTTTTCATTATGAAAGCTATTTTTGAAGTATGTCTTATCAGTGCTGTAATTAAAGTGATTTTATTTGATATGGAGTGGGTCGCCTCATGTGGACAGACATGTTCAGATCACATGACTCACTTCAAAATTGGCATTAAAACATATGCAAATGAGATTATTTGATTGCTTTTTTATCATTACTTCGAATAATGGTAAGAGATTACTTTTAACAACTCCTTTAATAGCTTAGTGTGAATGAGATCTACATGTTGGTTTTGAAGTTTGTTCTTTGAGCCATTAAAAAAAATAATTTGGATTTGTCTTTTTTTTTGCATTAGAGCTGATGACACTGAAAGAGGAGAGTCAAGAACTCAATGAAAATGAAGATAATGTTCAGCATGAGAAACATGGTTTTATGACTGGAGAAAAATCATTAAGTTGCTCACATACTGACAAGACTTCACGAAAAACAGCTCAAAAGACTGCAAATAGAAGTTATTTCACCTGCCAACTGTGTGGAAAAAATTTTAGCAGAAAGGATAATCTTAAAGTCCACATGAGAATCCACACTGGAAAGAGACCCTTTGTCTGCAAACAGTGTGGAAAGAGTTTCAGTCAACTTGCACATCTTGAAGCTCACATGAGAATTCACACTGGAGAGAAACCTTTCACTTGCAAACAGTGTGGAAAGGGATTTACTGAAAAAGGAAACCTTAATATTCACATGAGAATTCACACTGGAGAAAGCCCTTTTACCTGCCAACATTGTAGAAAGAGTTTCACTCAAAAAGTAAATCTGAAAAACCATGTGAGAATTCATACTGGAGAGAAACCTTTCATATGTTCTCAATGTCCAAGGAGTTTTACAGAAAAACATTCCCTCAATGCCCACATGAACACTCACACTGGAGAAAAACCTTTCACCTGCCACCAATGTGGAAAGAGCTACGCTGGCAAAGGAAACCTTAAAAAACACATGAAGATTCACACTGGAGAGAAGCCCTTTACATGTGTTCAAGTCTGATGTTCACCTTCATTATAAAACATGAACGTGTTTGCTGAAACTGATCATCACTGTTGAATGTGTTGCTGAGAGAAATGTCTACATGAACACGAGACTGGTGTCCATTACAGTTTCTACACAACACAGAGGCAATCCTTTTACACTTGTCATGTTTGCTTTAATAAAAATATAGGTAAAAGCTGAATTAATTGCAAGTTGTGACAACTTAAAAAGTTGCAATTCTCTCTCACACTCACACACACACACACACACACACACACACTCTGTCAGGGTTCTGTCACTTCGGTCTGGTTTTCTTGTGGTTTTATGACAGAGCCCTGATACTCCTGTCATGTGTTGTTTTCATGTTGTCTTTGTGCCTTGTTTCTTGTTGGAGCGTGGTGTTCGGATCCTGGCACTCATGTCTTGTTGAGTTTTGGTTTTGTGTCGGGGTCTGGACACTCGCGCTTTATTCGTCATTTTGTAGATGCAGATTTAAAAAAAAATTTGAATTTTATGTAGAAAAGATAAATCGCCATCTTGTTCCGACCAAAGTGACTTGAACGCATCTCACATCATAACGACGACTTTTTGCAATAAATGATTTATTTTATTTAATAGTTCATGTATATTTTTTATTTTTTGAGGCTTTTAAATCTTTACTTCTATTAGCAATCTGCCTAGTGTTATATTTAAAAAAATCCCATTTCACTTTATAGCTTATAGTTTTTATAGAGAATATACTTGAAAATAAGTTTTTAATACCATCATTAAAGGAAGCATCCTTTAAGAGTGAATTATTAAATTTCCAATAACCACGTAACCTTGAAATTTTATCAATGTTGCTACACAATTTTAAACTTATTTGTTTATGATCTGAGAGGGGAGCAAATGAGTGAGAAACATTTTTTATAAATTGAAGAGCTGAGGAAGAGAGCAAAAGGAGGTCAATTCTTGATTGGGAGGATCTGTTTTTATTAGACCAAGTGAAATCAAGAAAATCAGGGTGAAAAAATGCCATGTATCAGTAAGAGAATATTCTGCACATAATCCTAAAATGTTACCATTCAAATGAGGACCATCATTGCATCTAGGAGGAAATCTGTCCAAAGTGCCGTCAATACACTCACTAAAATCCCCACCTTGAGATTCCAGCAGAGTGTTTGCAGCCATGGCTATAATAAATGGTATTACCCCATTGATTTTTCCAAAAATTTACATCCATTTCACGAGTGTGTTTCCTGAAGAAGGATTATATCAGACTCATTGCTCTTACAGAACAAAAAAACAGCTTTCCTCTTTACAGCATCATGTAAATCCCTTACATTTAAAGACACAACAGAAAAAGAATTAAACTTAAATTCCATTTAACACCAAAAACAAAAAGCAATATCTCTTAAGTCTAAAAAATCTAAGTTGAGATAGGAACAATATATGGCCAAACATAATATATATTATACAACCTTGCATGTTACTCGATTTCAAGTATGCAAAAAGAACTGACTATCAGTTTAAACATAGAACATCATTAACCGTGACAAATGAACTTCCGCATTTAATGTTAACTATTGTAGATTTAACAGAAGGAACCAAAAACGATTCATTACTTACTTTTTTCCACTTTTGGAATAAGAGCCGACAGTATAGTGAATTAGACCGTGCCCAAGTTGACATCACAAAATCTTAAGTCGTCAAAGTCATAAAAAATGTCTACATAGACAATATGGTTAAGAATCATTAACCATGGATCAAGTTTATAACACATCAACGTAATTGAACCTTTTCTCGTCAATTAATGCGAAGGACCCGCGAAAGGAAACTTTTTTGCTCTCATGTCTGGCCTTTTTAACTAGCGGCCAAAGTTCCTCTCTGGCGCTCCTATCTTCTGGTGAAAGGGCTTCGGTGAGTCGCAACTTGTTTTCGAGAAGGAATTTGCATCCTCAGGCAGCTTGCCAAAGAAAACAAAATGAATATGGACCTATAGGAACCATCTCTTTTCGGGCCAAGACGATGTGCAATGTCAACGGCACCCCCAAGGTCGTCTCTGATGCCAGGCACTACGTTGCTAAGAACATCAATAACAGCTTTCCGAACATCCTCGCCATCCTTCTCTCACGCAGTGTAATTTTAATGTCCATTTCCAGCTGTAACGCTTGCTTTCTCCGACTTTGGCCTTCAGGGTTTTATTTGTATTTTGGAGCTCCTGAATCTCCATTGCCACCACATTCAGAGTTTCCTTGTGCGTTCCTACCTCAGTAACAAGCTGAGTAACAGTGAAGGACAAAGTCACAATCTGCTTAGCTGTTGTTTCAGTTGTTATTTCAATTGCTGAAATTTTCTGGAACATTTGGTCATATTTTCCAGAGAGCTCCCAAATGGCCGTCAGAATTTCCGTTGAGGTATCGTTACTATCCATAGCATCTCTTATGACGTCACATGGCCAGACCAAAATAAAATTCCTTTTCTTTAAAATCACATGGGCTGTGTTTGATATGGCTACTACTGCGCAGTATACAGTGCATACTGTCTACTATATTTTTAAGAATAGTCAGCTACACTATCCAACCAATTAGCAAAGAGTAGTGCTCTACATTGTTGACACATTAATTGCTAATACAACGCAGCTGTCTAAATTGTTACCTTAAAATATGTGTGATAACCATTTTTTTGTAGCAAATCTGATTGAAAATGTCCTACCTTTCATCTGTCCTTCACCAACAACAGACTGTGAAAGAAGCAAAGACAGATCTGCACAATGTAGAAAATACAGAATTGATGTACGTTAATAAAACAAGGCCAAAATTTTGTAAGATATGCAATTTCTATTTCTACTTAATAATTATAATTTGTTCATGTTTATTAAGTACAATCAGAGACAGTAACTTTTTCAAGAAAAATGATACTTTATGAACTATTTACTAATTTACTTTTACAAGCATTTTATATTAATTTAAATTTAGACATGATTCTAAATTTTAATTTAGCCATAACTCTGCATTGAATCTCTTTTGTTTTAGGCGTGTGAATACAAATATAAAATCAGTGTTTTGTTTTTATTGTGTCATGTTTTTGCCTCATTCTTCAGATTGGTCTTTGATAATTGGTCTTTATTTAATCATTAACTACTTCACTACTGAAGATTCACTCAGTCTGATCTTCTCCTTTAATGGATATAATTCTAGAGTTTCTAAACAACTTATTGTCTCTTGTAAACTAGATTTCATTACCATTTAGAAGAAATTATTTTAACTATATATTTTGATAAGATTTTTAAATAAAGTTTGGTTAAAATAAGTAGCTCTCTCTGCAGCCACAGTCACTAGAAATATATATATGTATATGTATTAATGTTTAAAAGGCTTATTGTTATATAAAGAACCAAGGTACCTGACTTTATCTTTGAAAATTGTAAAAGTTCTTTGCACTTTGTTATCAAAAATGGAAACATTTGAACAAACTGATTTATTTTGACAAAACAAATCATTGTGTATATATATATATATATATATATATATATATATATATATATATATATATATATACTAAACTGATGAACTTAACTGATGTATCCCTTGAGATAATATGTTATATCTTTTGATTTTGTTTTCTGTATGCAAATTTCTATTTTAACAAGTTTGCATGACTTTTATTTTGGTCTGGTGATGTGACGTCATAAGGCTGCGCCGCACCCCGCTCCTGTGTCTCTGGTTCAAATGAAGAAAGGTATGTGTTTATAATAATTTAAAGTGTTTAAATGAAAGCAACCAGTTCAGGCAATTTTATGGCTTTATAAATAACGTAACATTACTTAATTATTTACTGAATATTTAATAATAACGTTTTAGTGCTTTGTATAACTTTAATATTATTTTTATAACGTTATTTTTCGTGAGTAACAGAAAAGATGCGTCTAATTTTGCTCCCTAAATCGCGAATCTGTTTATCATAAACACGAATTCAGTCACTGGCAAGCAGTGTTAGAGAAACGAAGCTTTTCTTTTTCGAGTCAATTGAATCAATTACATCTTTAAATGATTCACTGTTTTGAATCGCTGCACGCTGTCGACACTTATAATGCTCAAAACACAACAACAAACATAAACATGTGGAACGACAGCTTTTTCAAAACTGCTGCAAAATGTAATTGATAACTAAACATTAAATGTATGAAAATGTAATGAAAAGATTGTTTTTTTTTGTTTTTGTTTTTTGTATGAGGGGTGTGTGTATTATGAGGTCATTTAAGGACATTAACTCTCTCTCTGACTGACTCCCTTACCAGTGTGCTGACTGCAGAACCTAGGGAGCTGATTGAGACACACTCAAAATTGAGTTAGCATTTATTTTTCTTTATATTTATATCTTTTCTTTTCTGTTAAGATGGCGTTTATTAAAGAGGAGAGTGAAGAAATTAAGTTTGAAGAAGCATTGAGAGTCAAACTGGAAGATACTGAGGAACAAACAGGTTAGTTTTCATTCTCAAAGCTGAACTCATTTGATTCTTATAAGATGTCAAAACAGAAATAAATGCTATTTTTGAAGAATGTCATAAGTGTTTTTACTCTACTTCTAAGCTGGACATTTGCATAAGCTTTAGGCATACAATCATGATTTCTCAGAAGTTTCTAGATATGGTGATGAGTTGAATTAGCATATAAGGCGTTTGATTAGCAAGACATATTGAATGTGAGTGTTGGGACTCCAGGAACAGACCATTATGTGCAAATCAGTTTCTTTATGTGTTCAGGCAAAAGAATGAGGTTAATCTCTGTCTATCTGTCAGTTTGTGTAAGGATTGTGTTTTTGTAAAGGCCGAAGCATTGAATAAAAGTGTGCCATTAATTGTGGCCAGTGTGTTTTAGAGAGGGAAAAAACTTTAAAGTTTACACTACATAAATACACAACAGATCAGCAGATTTCCAGCAGGAAGAATCACAACTCTGTCTGCCTTACAAACTGTTTCACAACCAAACACTTGAAAATGATGCTGGAAATAAAGTAAAATTCAGAAGTTCTTGTGAAAGATGAATTTTTTCCTAATTTTAGCCTGCAAGGTGTTTGTGATTGCCTGAAGAAGTTGCCTGTATTCTGAAATTATTGGTGTCAAAACACATTTCGCACTGCAGGACTGTGAGTCACTGACTGGTCCATATATTTAGTATGCCAAATATATCATTGCCATCAGCACTTCTCTCAGATTGTGTCTTTGCTAACACACACTATGCTATTGTCACTCACATGAATGAGTGATGCTTCACAGATTTCAGGCACTTATCAGCACAACTTTCCACACAACACTGATTAAAAATTAAAAATCACAGTTTGATGAAGCCTCTCTTCATTCACAAAAACAAAATGGTCAGATAGATCTAACCATGCTGATACTTGTCCACAAATGGCAACACAATTCACAAGCAGCACAAGAAAATGTAATGGTCCGTGTTGAGATGGACAACTCCTAGGACCTGTTTCAAAAAGGAGGTTCAACCAACTCTGAGTTTAAACTTGAACTCTTAACCGTAAGATGGGAACCTCTTGAGTGCTCAGTTTCAGAACAGCTGAACAGAGTTAGTTCAGTCTACTCTGAGTACTTCATTGCCTGCACTGAGTTTGAAATGCCCTGATCAATGGTGGAATAAGTTTCACTCCAAAAATCTAAATCATTCTGAAAATAATCATAAAATAATCCTATGTATAAAAGGACATACTGTTTTTGTCACTTAAATGGTGTCTGCATGATGAACATTTGCACTGAAAAATGTCCTACTTACTATTAGTCTTGTTATTTCCAATCAAAATATCCAGGGTTTGAACGATCATGCAAAACGTTTTGGAAAAATAAACCTAGACAGGATTGTAGAGACAGGTTTCAGTATAACAGAAGCACAGAAGTACTCATTCCTGCAGCTTTTGACTTTAAATGAGTGAAATTCCTGCACTGCATAGAAATTACACTAATGTTAAATACATCACACTACCAGGAGGAGTCACCTCTCATCTCCACAATTCACGTGAATGAATGCAACCGGAGTCGGTCTGGGGTGCGAGAGCATGTCAAGAGAGGCAGAATAGTGGAACAATAATTATTGACTACTAATGTGAATCAGTACATTGTAAGGAAGACAATGTCCTAAAAATGAAAAGAAGCTGTTTTTTGCGATCACATCATTTTAAACCCGTCAACTCCTAAGTCCAAGCTGATCCATTAAAAGAGAAGGCATTCAAACAGTAAGTTTAAAACAGTGCTAATGCGGAGAATAGCGACTTACAGTACATCTAGATGCTGGTAAATTATTCGTAATTGTCTTAACAGCAAACGTGTTTTATAATGAATGTCATTGCCATGTCTGCAGTAAAGTAGATATGTACAAAGGTTCTCAAAATAATCATATTTGTTTTGCTAAAACTATTTATGTACAATTACTCAAAAAAAATAAAAAATAAAATAATAATAATAATAATAATTTGTCATACAAAAAATGGCACACAAGTTACACACAAACCATCGTCCTGAGCAAAATGTGCCTTTGTGAATTGTGACTGGCTGCACAAGTGGTGTAATAATTTAGGAGGTGGATATACTGTGAAATTACATAACCTGCAAACACATGCATGGCATAAAACTTGAAAGCATATCAGAGAAAGTCTGAAACATCAGTAAAGCCTTTTTTTTTAAACAATGGCTAAATTTAACTAAAATGTTATTGCAGCCAAATAGCCTATGAATGAATGAAACTGCATATTTTTAAATAAAGAAATCACATGTATTTGTTGTTTAAATCTGTGCTTTACACAAGAAGTGAAAGACGTCTTCTCTCAGGTATATATCCATGTTTTCTTGGCTTGCTGGATGTTGGGCTCATGCTTAAAAAAAAAAAAAAAATATATATATATATATATATATATATATATATATATATATTCGCCAAAACTAATTTGGTAAAAGTGCGAACTGTAAGGGAATTGTGCCGTTAGCGCCAGTACCGCCAGCCAGCATAGGATTCTTCAAGGTCTTAAAGCCTTAATCGAGCGACTATGTTCACAATCATTTACACTTTCTGCCCTAAACTTACAATCAAGTCAAAGTCTCAGTGTGGGAAGTGGTAGTAAAAAGTAATTTCTTATTTCAATTTATTTTTAAATCTCATTTAGATGTGCCGTGTCTGTTGTCATATTGGACACAAATATGGCGGCGAGCATAGCGGAAGTGACGTCTTTGGTACTCATGGATAGGCCTTAACCCAGCCCATGTCCGACTGCTTATCAGAATTCTTGGCCCGAGTCTGTGTCTTTTTTTTCTCTCTTCCCCATTAGACAGCTACTGTTGCAGCCATTACAATAGTTCAGCTTTGGTTTGTAATGGTGGTTATATCTCTTTTAGTTTCTTTAATAAGTTTAGAAATATGTCTGGAACCTTTTTTTTGTTTGTTTGTTAAATTCCAGTTTTTGTTTTTGTTTTTAAAGTAATGACCAAGTGGCTAGCGGTAGACAGTGAGTTGATCCAAGTCTATGTTTGATCAATTTAACCTTCTGAAATCATCACGACTTGCCTAAAATAAAATCTATAGATATAAAGCACTCCAACTATTTCACAATGTTAGTTTCACAATAGGCTAGAGGCGTCAGTGTGATCACTTGCATTTTTTTTTTTCTCTCATAATAGTGGAAACAACTGAAAATGCAAAATCATTTTTGTTCATGAAGCTAAGAATAATACATCATTCGAGACTGTAAAGGGTCTGTGTTTATTTGTGTGCATTTGTATCAGCAAACTTGGTCATTTTTATTATTATTATTATTTTTTTTTTTTTTTTACTTTCACTTTGGAACAAAAATCTAACTCTAAACTTTAAAGAAATAAAGATTTGACATTTTATCATGATAATTAACGATATTGATTGATATGAGAAAATTAAAGTGATGTTTTTTGCCCATATCACCCAGCACTAGTGTTAGGTGTAGCCCAACCTGCAGTTCTGCAGATGTCTGTTAAAGAGTCCCATTCGCTAGAGCTGCAGAGGCAGTGACTCCCCTGGTCGAGTGGGCAAAACCCTGCCTGCAATGCAGCATAAGGATTGCTGGGAACCAGAACAAAAGGAAGAAGGAACCAATAAACGGCCCAAAATAGAACATAAACGTGATATGTATAGATTCTTAAATCAAGATGCATTTTCTACATAAGAAAAAAATTACAAAAAGTATTTACTTGTTACAAAAAGCATTTATTTTATCTGCCAATGGGGTAAGAAATAATCTTGTTTATATTTGCATTAAGATTATTTTTTTTGTTTTAATTAAAATGCACTAAATTTACATTCCAAAATACTAAGAAAAACATGTTTACAGCATGAATGAATGAATATCCTTACAATTTAAATAGGAGGAGGATACTGAAAGAAACTCTGGGTTTAATGAAGAAAATCTGCTTCTGACCAGGGGTCATTTCCAAAATCATCTGTAGTTACCAAGAGTTCAATGGAACTAATGACCGTAGTTAGCTCATGATGCTTTTGGGAAATGCTCCCCAGGTTAGTTTCTCAGAGTAAGGTACCAAGGTAACTAACTCTTGAATGTAAGTTACCTCTCTCAGAAACGGGTTTGACTTTCCCTGCTTTACCGTTTGACAAATCTCCCATTCTGAAATGGAAAACCCAGAGTTTGAGCATGTCAACCATGAAATGTGAGTTTTCATCTAACTTTCTTTCTGAAACTGGCCCCTGGAGGGCAAGCAAAATTTAATTAAACACATCTAAACAATTCAGGAAGTCTTCAGCTTTGTTTGGAAATTAAAGGCTGGTTTGTTTCATTAGGGTTTGCAGGGTTTCCAAAAAGACCAACGTTACACATCCCTGATCTACAGGGACAGTCTCTGTGTAATGATGGGCTTCATTTCTGAGAGTTTCTGAGAGCAGCTTAGTGTATGTAGGATCTAGCATACAAGTGGTTGGTTTTGATCTTTACATGTTGAAATGTTGTATTTATGTTGCTTTGTGCCATTTAAACTGGGGTTATTTGTCTTTTTACACCTCAGACCCAATGGCACTGAAGGAGGAAAATCAAGAACTGAAAGAAGAACATGAAGATTGGTATGAAAAAACATGCTTTCATAACTGGAGAAAATCATTAAGTTGCTCACAGGCTGAAAATACTCACAAAAAATCACAAAAAAGAGCTCAAAAGACTGCAACTAGAAGTCATTTCACTTGCCAACAATGTGGAAAAAGTTTCAATGTAAAAAGAAACCTGGAAATCCACATGAGAGTTCACACAGGAGAAAAACCTTACACCTGCCAACAGTGTGGAAAGAGTTTCAGTCAAACTTCAAGCCTCAAAAGGCACATGAGCATTCACACAGGAGAAAACCGGTTTACTTGCCAGCAGTGTGGAAAGAATTTCAGCCAAAAAGGACGCTTTATTAACCACATGAGGATTCATACTGGAGAAAACCCATTCACCTGCCAACAGTGTGGAAAGAGTTATATTGAAAAAGCAAGTCTCAGAGTTCACATGAGAGTTCACACAGGAGAGAAACCCTACACCTGCCAACAGTGTGGAAAGAGTTTCAGTCAAACAGCAAATCTTAAAAGGCACATGAGCATTCACACTGGAGAGAAACGGTTTACTTGCCAGCAGTGTGGAAAGAATTTCAGTCAAAAAGAACACCTTATTAACCACATGAGGATTCACACTGGAGAAAACCCATTCACCTGCCAACAGTGTGGAAAGAGTTTCAATCTAAAAAGAACCCTGGAGGTCCACATGATAATTCACAAAGGAGAGAAACCTTACACCTGCCAACAGTGTGGAAAGAGTTTCAATCTGAAAAAAACCCTGAATATCCACATGAGAGTTCACACTGGAGAGAAACCTTACACCTGCCAGCAGTGTGGAAAGAGTTTCAGTCAACCATCAAGCCTCAAAAGGCACATAAGAATTCACACTGGTGAGAAACGGTTTACTTGCCAGGAATGTGGAAAGAATTACAGTCAAAAAAGATCCCTTATTAACCACATGAGAACTCACGCTATAGAAAAACCATTCCACTGCCAGCAGTGTGGAAAGAGTTTCAATCGACCAACAAGCCTCAGAAGGCACATAAGAATTCACACAGGAGAGAACCAGTTATGTATTAAAGGCTCCTGCAGTAGGGACCTTTTTTATGAAAGTCTAGTTATAGCAGAATGAAAAAAAAGAGGGCAGTGTAGTTTGTTGAGCTGCCATTGTTTGCTGCTTTTGTGCGATCTGTTCAGCAGCCGGCTGAAAGGATAAGTTGTTAGTTACTGACCACAAAGTAAGCTGATTTTATTTAAATTTGTGTTAAACGGTGATCGCAGCAGTGTTATGCGTATATATTAGACAAACATGCCCAGACAAGTCCTGTAACGATCATTCTGTATTATTCAGTTGGGTAATATTCCTTAACGTGTGATTATTCATTCATAACCTGGATGTAAATCAGCGTTATGGGTCCTTATGTTTTAATGACGTGTTGTTGTTCTGTCAAGCTGCTAAAATACCAAATTAATAATCAGTGTTATGTTTATATAAATGCTGCTCATATTCTATCCATGTTTGGGAGCTGTGTGTTAATAGTGACATTCTCACTTGTGGCTTGTAGTTCTCTGCAAAATATCTTCCTTTCCTTCATGTAACCATATGTTTAGTAGAGGAATATCACTGATGTGAATTGGGAATATTTGGTTTCATTATGTAACAGTTAATGTTTAGTCTTGTAAATATAATTTTTTCTTTAATTTACATCAATTTATTTATTGTACTTATGTTTGCAAACTATCTACACCTTTGACTGTACATCTGTGCCCCAACCTTTCTCTGACAATACACAGACTATACTTGATTACCTGTCTCCTCATTATTGGTGCTCTAACCGACACCCAGGCCGGTTTACTCATCCAGTACCTCACAAAAAAACCTAACAATCCTAAAGTCTCTAAAACAGGTTTACTTGCCAGAAGTGTGGAAAAAGTTTCATTCGAAAAGGAATCCTGAAAGTCCACATGGGAGTTCACACAGGAGAGAAACCTTACACTTACCAACAGTGTGGAAAGAGTTTCAGTCAACCAACAAGCCTCAAAAGGCACATGGGAATTCACACTGGAGATAAACCTGTTTACTTGCCAGCAGCGTGGAAAGAATATTTGTCTAAAAGGACACATCACAAGTGGGACTAAGAACGAGGGTAATACTCTGGATATTTTGGATATACTTTGGGTCAAGGACCAGTGCAACTCTTCCTGGTGCTGACCGGACAGATATGACTGCGGAGTCCACCATCTTCAACACAAGGGGAGTGTGGCCAGACACCCCTTTCCTTGTAGACAGGATAATGGAGAGACAAGGGTGATCGTGATCGCTGGCCGGCCATGTGGAGGTTCTCAGCACTAGGTGAGCTGATGAGGTTCTCAGCACTAGGTGAGCTGATGAGGTCCTGTGAGACTTAGTAGGGACTAGATGTTCGGCCCTTACTCTCCTTAACCTCTTCTACTTTATAGATACAGCCGTTTAAATATAGAATTAGATCAATTAATTGAGTCAAAGAGTAATCACCCATGGGAAAATTGCACTGGATGGTGTGCTCATCCAGCCCCATCTGAAAAATGGCACATAATGGGGCATTGGCCCAGCTCACCAGATGGGATATTTCGAGGAACTCCTCCACTGGAAGCAACCACCCTGAAGTAAACCCCACAGGTCCTCAGGTTACTGCCTCTTCGTCTCAAGTGGAGCCATACAGACCACAGTCTGTTGTGTCAAACACTTGTGGTAAGGTGTAGTTGGTGTTGTCTCTACTTGGGCTAATTACAGATCCCCCCCCCCCCCCCCCCCCCCCCATGCACGCCACTGCTCCAGAGAGTGAGCATTTTGAGTGTATGTGGTGTGAGCCTAGCATGGGGGTGATGCACGTGGGGCCTATACCATGAAGTCTTTCGGTGTGTTCCACTAGAAGTGGTGCTGCGCATACCGATCGTAGGGGTGGGACAATAAATCTTTGTGATGATTTATTGCGATATTTCCGTCCGTGATACGTTTTTGATAAACTGCCTCCAAGTATCAATATTTTTTTTAACATACAAAAGATCTAAATTCATACCTATATGATAGGGTGACCACCTGACAGATATATTCGACTATTATGCTATGTAAATACTGAATTACACATATAAGTGAGAGAAAGCGTGTCCGTTTTATGTCATATGTAAAGAAAATCCGCCTATGAGAGAACAGATTTGTGCTCACATTTTGATGCGCCCTTACATTACAATAATGTGCTCTTGATATTTGTTATTAAGATAATGACCCCCAAACAAACTATTAAAATAACAAGACACAATGTGAATGGCTATTGTTTCCCTGCGTGTCATGTGAGGGGCTCCCTTTTTATGATGAGAGGAAATGATGAGAAGGCACTCCAGGTAAATTTTGAAATTTACCAGGTTTATATATAGTGTATATACATATAACCACAAGATCCTCCTGTCAATCCTATTAGCAAAGGGAATCTCAGGAACCACACTGCAGTGGTTTGAATCTTACCTCTCTGACAGGTCTTTTAAGGTATATTGGAGAGGTGAGGTACAGCGGGGAAAATAAGTATTTGACACATCAGCATTTTTATCAGTAAGGGGATTTCTAAGTGGGCTATTGACACAAAATTTCCACCAGATGTAGCCATCAAGCCAAATATTGAATTCATACAAAGAAATCAGAACACTTAAGTATACAAGTTGAGTCATAATAAATAAAGTGAAATGACACAGGGAATAAGTATTGAACACATTTTATTTAATACTTTGTAGAAAAGCCTTTGTTGGTGATTACAGCTTCTAGACGCCTCTTGTATGGAGAGAGTCGTCTGCATTGCTCAGGAGTGATTCTGGCCCATTCTTCCACAGAAATGGTCTTTAAATCTTGAAGATTCCTTGGGCCTCTTTTATGAACTTTGATCTTCAGTTCTCTCCATAGATTTTCTATGGTATTTAGGTCAGGTGATTGACTGGGCCATTCAAGCAACTTGATTTTCTTTCTTTGAAACCACTTCATTGTTTCCTTGGCCTTGTGTTTGGGATCATTGTCTTGCTAAAATGTCCACCCTCTTTTCATTTTCAGCTTTCCCGGTACATTTCTCCATTCATCCTGCCTTCAATAATATGAAGTCTGCCAGTACCCCTTGCTGAAAAGCAGCCCCAAACCATGATGCTTCCACCCCCAAACTTAACTGTTGGTATGGTGTTCTTGGGGTGGTGGGCAGTGCCATTTCTTCTAAAAACATGGTGTGTAGAATGACTGCCAAAAAGTTCAATTTTGCTTTCATCTGACCATACTATAGTCTCCCAATAATCCACAGGCTTCTCCAAATGCTGTTTCGCAAACTTCAACATGCTTTTTGTTTCAGCAATGGAGTCTTGCGTGGTGAGCGTGCATGGATGCCATGGCGGTTCAGTGCATTGCTTATAGTTTTCTTTGAAACAACAGTACCTGCTGATGCAAGGTCTTCCTGAAGTTCTGCCCGAGTGGTTCTTGGCTCTTGGAGAACTCTCCTGATTATTCTTTGGACTCCTCTGACAGGGATCTTACGTGGAGCACCTGATCATGGCTGGTTTATGGTGAACTGATGCTCTTTCCATTTCCGGATAATGACCCCCACAGTGCTCACAGGAACATTCAGCATTCTGGAAATGCGCCTATAACCATTCCCATCAAAATGCTTTTCAACGATAAGATTACGAAGATCTTGAGAAAGTTCTTTGCTTTTACCCATCATGAAGTCTTTCCTGTGTGCCTCCTGGGTAATGAGAAGCCTTTATAGGCCATCAATTAGGACTAAAGCAGCTGATGTCAATTAGTACTGATAGGGGGCAGGGTTTCTCTCTCAATACTGACAGATTTCAGGTGATCTTCTGGCTTTCCATTTTGCACCTTGTTATCTTCATGTGTTCATTACTTATTCCCTGTGTCATTTCACTTTATTTATTATGACTCAACTTGTATACTTAAATGTTCTGATTTCTTTGTATGAATTCAATATTTGGCTTGATGGCTACATCTGGTGGAAATTTTGTGTCAATAGCCCACTTAGAAATCCCCTTACTGATAAAAATGCTGATGTGTCAAATACTTATTTTCTCCGCTGTATTCAAGTCGCAACATCTAGCTACTGGGGTGCCTCAGGGCTCAGTTCTTGGACCACTTCTTTTCTCTGTCTACATGGCATCACTAAGTTCTGTCATTCAGAAACATGGCTTTTCATATCACTGCTATGCTGATGACACTCAACTCTACTTCTCATTTCATCCTGATGATCTGACGATAGCTGCTCGGATGTCAGCTTGTCTAACAGACATTTCTTACTGGATGAAGGACCATCATCTTCAACTAAACCTTGCCAAGACTGAACTGCTTGTGGTTCCATCAAACCCATTGTTTCATCACAATTTCACCATTCAGTTAGGCAAATCAACCATAACTCCTTCAAAAACAGCCAGAAATCTTGGAGTTGTGATTGATGATCAACTGACTTACTCAGACCACATATCTAAAACTGCCCGGTCCTGCAGATCAGCTTTATTCAACATCAAGAAGATCCGTCCCTTTCTTTCGGAACATACTTCACAACTCCTTGTTCAAGCTCTTATTCTGTCCAGGCTGGACTATTGCAGTGCTCTTTTGGCAGGTCCAGCCAGCTCTATCAAACCTTTACAATTAATCCAGAATGCAGTGGCAAGACTAGTTTTTAATGAGCCAAGAAGGACGCACGTCACTCCTCTATTCATCAGTCTGCATTGGCTACCAATAGCTGCTTGCATTAAATTCAAGGCATTAATGTTTGCCTACAGAACCACCACTAGCTCTGCACCCCTTTACTTGAATTCATTACTTCAGACTTATGTGCCTCTAGAAGCTTGCATTCTACAAGTGAACGGCACATTATTGTGCCATCCCAAAGAGGCACAAAATCACTTTCACGTACTTTCACATTAAATGTACCCTCCTGGTGGAATGACCTGCCCAACTCACTCCGAACAGAATCTCACTCAAGAATCGGGTAAAAACTCATCTTTTCCATCTTTATTTAACCCTCTAACTCTAGCACATTCTTTTCTAATTCTATTCTTTAAATTATGCTCTTTTAGATTTGTACTCTATCCATTTACTTTCTACTTTTTTTCGCTAATAAAACAAAAACACTAACACTACTATAACTAGTTTTCTCTCTTTACAATTAACAAAGCTAACACTAGCTTCCTCCCCCCCTTATCTATTTTCTTTTATTTATTATGTACTTTAAAAATCCTTGCTATATGAGACTATATGTTATAGCACTTGCATGTTTTTGTTGTTCTTTTGTTGATTTTGATTGCTTCCACTGTTCTCCTTTGTAAGTTGCTTTGGATAAAAGCGTCTGCTAAATGTCTAAATGTAAATATACATATATATAGCATATTGATAAGCAGGTAAATGTGTTGGTTTACACACCTAGTGTAAGCTTTTAATATGTCCAAGAATAAAACAAAGACAGATAACTGATGGGCTGCTGAACTTGAGTTACAACCACTAAAGCACATTTTCAATTAAAACATCACTAAAATCTTCAATCCACACAATTCTACACTAAATCATAGTTTTAAAAAAATATAAATGAACTCACAGGCTGTTTAGGAGCCATAGCCTTCACCTCTGTGACACTCTGACTCACAATTTCTGAAGGCTGTTTAAAGCTAAAGGGCAAACGCCCAACCACAGAAACCTCAGTGGCCCTGGCACATTGTACATCAAATCCTTTACCTTGTGAACCTACAAACAAATACTTTCATTAAAAGACATATTATCAAATATAAAACACATTCAAAACCATCAAAATCTATACCGCTTACTAACTCTCATTTTGATCTTTGCCAACTTCACAGGACTTCTGTTTTTTTTCGGTTTGAACATCATTAGGCCGTACGGTGAAGCAGCTTTTCGTTTAATTCCGTTCCCATATAGGGGGCACTAAATTCTTTTCATTTTAAAAAACAGATCCATTGGTTTTGAGTGAGAAAGTAAAAGTTCTCCATTTGTAATCCCGCAGTTTATTTTTTAAAAGTGTTTAAAGTCGGCAATAGTTCTATCGTCGCGTAAACATATTTTGATAGTGAGTGATGAGGCTTCGCGTCACGTGCTTCCCACTAGACCAATAGGGTGGCCGCTCTTTGGAACGACATGTAAACATGGGTCCAAGATGTCTGCGCCCTTGGTGTCAATATCGAGTAGCGAAGAAGAGGAAACTACTGCCAGACCTCTTTCAAAACGTAGTAAAAAGCTTTATAAGCAATGCTATATGCATCTCACGTCCATAAAGAATGAAAAAACACAGGATTTTACACGCACACGGTGGGATACATTCAGAAACAGCGTCAAGCGGTGGCTTGGCTTGCAGGGGGAGAGTCAGAGAATAGCAGAAACATATAAACATTGTGTAGAAATCGAGTTTGACAATGTTCCGGAAGACGCTGGGTTTCATTCCACTTGCTACAGGCGTTTCATTGACAAAAAGCGCTTGGATGCGGCCGAGAAACGGGTCACACAGCGTCCTGAAGCTCAAGATGCTCACCGAGGACAGTCTATGTCACCGGGTAGTAGTACTTCAACAAGTGAATGTCCGACAAAGAAACTTAGGTCCAGGACGGGCCTGCCAGTAGCTTGTGCAGGTCCTGTGCTTCCTGCCTTGTGCATCATTTGTAAGAAAATGGACAAGTACATTACTGTGGCAGGAAAACGCCAGAAGGACCATCTCACACAGGCAGAAACGTTGTCAGCAGGTACGTAAACAAACTTTACAAAATGTATTTAATATGTATTTTACTGTCAGATTAGCATTGTTTTGCATAGAGCTACAGAACACTCAAAATTGTTGAAATATTAGGACAGTTTTTACTTAATGGTTACTTATTTAACAATTAGTTTCATTTTATGTATACATTTTATTTACAGGCCAGTTGCTGAAAGCTGCTGAGATGAAGGCAGACACTAGCATTCTTGTGCATATTCGAGACAAAGACTGTGTGTCTCTGGAGGTGCGATATCACAAGTCCTGTTACAGACAGTATACCAGGTTCTTGACAAAGTCTACTGCAACAGTTACTGGGACATTAGAAGAAGAGTGAGTTATTATATTGCATTATCAAATAATTAGTAAATCCTTCACATTATTGCACATGTTAAAAGTAAAGCCTTGATCATTTAATTAGTCTGTATATTGTCAGTTTTGTCTGTAATCACAATCTTGATTGCACACCTCTTGGCACAGTAATTCAATATGATAAAATGTGTAGTAGTTTGTGAAGGTAAAAGAAACCAATGTATGTTATTTCTGAAGAGTAAAAAAAAAATCTCAACTTGCTTTCAATATGCCACTAATTATACACTACATATGTATACAATATATACTACAAAAATAGAAGCCATTGTGAAATAGTTATTGCAATGTCTTGTTTTTATTGTTTCTTTTCAGAAATGAGCCAACCTTTGATGTGAGCTATAAGATCTTCTGTGAGCGAATCATCCGTCATAGAATAATTGTAAACCAAGAAGTGCTGACAATGACACAGCTAAGAAGGATCTTTATAAATATTGTGAATAAACATGAAGGCCTTGATGCTTCAAACTACAGGTAATTTATATCCTGTTACCTTTTTTTGCAGTTTTGGAAATAACATTTATTCCAACCTTTTATTTGTTCTCACAAAAATGTAATTTATAATAATCATAATCAAAATCCTATTTTATCATAATCATAACCTTTATAAACTGACAGTATTTTAACTCATATGTTTTTAGTGTGATTGTATTTTACACTATTGTGATCATCTTTCATGGTGTCTTTGTATTTCAGGCAGGATAAATTAAAGAGAAGGTTGACCCGTGATTTCCCCCAGCTGGTGTTTCACTCCCCCAAAAAGCGCAACATCAGCGAGTTGGTTTTTGTTGAGACACTGTCTGCAGACAAGCTGATAGACAGACTTCCTCATCCATCAGGTACAGAAACCACAGAGTCAACTGAGATAACTAGCCAGAGTGATGGTGAAAACACACCAGGTACAACAGCTGGTCTGCAAAGACCAACTTCAGTGGCCTCCATCAATACTACAGAGGACACAAGGACACTTTATAGTGCAGCATTGATAATAAAGATGATTCTATGTGACTCTTCCGGTATGACATGCCCGTGGCCACCTACATCAGATGATTTAAATGTAAGCGAAGCAAAATCTGTTGTGCCAGTCGAACTATACAATCTGATTTCCTGGATTATTGGTGCAACCGAAGAACCAGCATCGTCCCATTATGTTGATATTCCAGACGATTTGAACCTAAAAGTGATCTCTATTTGTCAAGACATTGTGTATCTTGCATCTAAGGGGCGGAGGCAGACACCTAAATCATTGTGTCTTGGTCTAACTGTTCGCCATTTGACAGGTTCATCACAAATTGTCTCACTTCTAAATAGACTAGGACATTGTGCATCAAGGGACACAATAGTGAGTCTAGACACTAGCCTTGCCCAACTTCAACTAGTAGAGGGCAGAGACAAAATACCGAAGGGATTTTCAAAGAAGGTTCCTACAGCACTTGTGTGGGACAATATTGACTTTGGGGAGGAGACACTGTCTGGTCATGGAACTACCCACCACACAAATGGGATTATGCTGCAAAGTTCTTTAGTTGAAACTGTATCAACAACAAACAGACAACCACTAAAGAAGGGAGTTTCCTCATTCAAAGCACCCCCTAGCATCCCTGTTGAACCATATCATCAGTCTAAAAGACAAGGACCGCAGAACTTGTTTTATCATGAAAGTATTCCATTACAGGCAGACACATACAAACTGAACACAGTATCTGCTGCAAAAACTGAACTGGCATATGTTTTTGTAAAGGCCATAGATGCTGAGAGTTGCACAATCCCAAGTTGGACAGGTTTCCATACATTGATTCAAGGTGATAGCACTCTGCAAAAGTCAGCACTGTATTATCTTCCAGTCATTGAGGCTTCACCAACAGAGATGTCGACAGTAAACACAATTCTAGAGCGTAGTGTCCAAATTGCTGATCAGCTAGAACTGGACCATATAGTGTTGGTTTTTGATCAAGCTATATATGCCAAAGCTCAGCAAATCCGCTGGAAAGATGATAATTTAACTCGCCGTATAGTGATTAGACTAGGTGAATTTCACACATGCATGTCCTTCCTGGGCATTCTAGGAAAAAGATTTGGAGACGCAGGACTACAAGACATACTCATTGAGTCTGAAGTTGTTGCCCCAGGATCCATCAATGGAGTGATCAGTGGCCATCACTACAACCGCAGCATGAGGGCACACAAACTTCTGTATGAGAGTTTGCAACGCATCAGACTTCTCACTTTCTTAGACTCTTTGCCACTAGAAGATCGAGATGAGTGTATGGATGTCATCACTGAGATCAAATGTGCATTCCAGGACAGAACAATGGATGTTTTGTGTGCAAATGAGAAATTTGACAAAATGTGCTCAAAATATGTAGACTTTGTGAAAAAAAGAAGTGCAGAAAACCCAACGTTTGCCTTCTGGAGTTCATACATTGACATGGTACAGATACTACTCCTGTTTGTGAGAGCAACACGCGAATCGGACTGGCAACTTCACCTTTCAACAGTACGCTTGCTGATGGCATGGTTTTTTGCATATGACCATGTAAATTATGCTAGGTATTTACCTTCGTACTGGCTGGAAATGGTCAATTTGCCCTTCACACATCCGTCTTGCCACAGTGAGCTCAGTGTTAAAGGCCAGTGGACTGTCCAACGTCAAAGTGTCCATGGATTTGCCTCGATTGCTTGTGATCAGGCCATTGAGCAAACATGCAACAGAGATTCCAAGACAAAGGGTGGCTTGACAGGGTTAACACAGAATCGAGATGCAGTACATCGCTGGATATTGTCTCAACATGAAAGGGCTGCCATAGCAAGACAATGTGAGGCAATGGCAGGTAAATGTCCTGATATAAGGAAACGAAAAGACCTTGACAGCACACAAATTCATTCTGATGACAAAGCTGTGACCAGAATAATTTCCACCCTAGATTCCATGCTGAATCCTTTTGACACACACCAAAATGGCATTGTGTGCCTTAGCTCTGGGACAGTCGCAGCTGAAGAAGTCATGAGGGATTTGCTCACAGCTCCAGAAAAGGGGGAAAATGCTGTCAAAGAGTTTATGGACCAAAGATTGTTATCACAATCAGTTGACATATTTGCTCCCATCAATAAACAAAAACTAAAGACCTTCAGTGACCAAGTGTCACTGCCTGACCGTAATGGAAGGTTTACAAACTCTAAGTGCTGTTGAAGATCTGACATGTGATCATGAGGAATGTGACACCAGGTTGTTTTTTCATGCACAACATGCTGCAAAGGAACATCAAACTGTAATCATCAAGAGCCCTGATACTGATGTGGCAGTGATTGCATTAAGTCTGCAACCAGATTTACCATGTAGATTGTATTTTTTCACAGGGGTTGGCAATAAAGCAAGGATCATTGACTTAACTAAGGTGTCATCAGCTCTTGGCACCAGTGTATGTTCGGCACTCATTGGGATCCATACCTTCTCAGGTTGTGACTCCACCAGTGCCTTTTATGGCAAAGGGAAAAAAAAGTCATTTTCTGTTGCTTGTGAAAAAAAAGGAATACCTGACTGCGTTTACTAATCTGGGTAACAGGTTTAACCTAGACCAATCAACCTTTGACGTACTTAGCAAATATGTGTGTCACCTATATGGCCAGTCATCTGCCAAAACTGTGAATGATGCTAGATACAAGGCATTCTGCATGGCATCGTCAGCTTTGCCAGAGCGATCCATGCCTCCGACAAGTGATGCCCTGTATCAACATTGCAAAAGGGCAAACTACCAAGCAGCCATAATGAGACATTCTCTGAAAGGTGTAATGTGTGCCCCTTCACCCTTTGGCAATGGATGGCACCTCGAGGATGGAGAGTTAACGGTGACCTGGATGACTAAAAATCCTGCCCCCGAAAGTGTCTTGCAGGTAGTCCACTGCAGTTGCAAGCAAGGCAAATGTGACTCTGTAAGATGTTCTTGTATGTCTGCAAGACTGTCTTGTACTGATTTATGTCGGTGCCAGAATTGTGCAAATGTTTCCCAGGAAATGGAGGAAAGAGATACGTGGGGTGATGGCTCTGATGATAGTGATGATACTGATGAGTAAAATTGCTGTGTCATATTTTATGCTGGTTTTGAGCTGTAATGAATCTTTTGTAGAATTTACCATTTTTGGTGTTATTCAAAATTAAGGGGAGCGAGGCAGTATTTTGAGTCATTTCAACCAACTTGGGCCAAAGTGTGCTTATTTCTTTTCTTACTGTGATTATACAGTGCCTACTGAACATTTTAATATATAAAACATCACAATTTTTTTTTATTTAAAATGTCTAATGTTTAATTTTGTTTGGTGCCAGTCTGTGAAGTTGAAGTGTATTTTCTACAAATTTGCCATATTTCATGGTCAGCATTCACAATTCCGTTTAGTAGTGGACCAATACATGTCTCAAATGTGTAGGTACATGTATATAAGTCAGTTTGCCACTTATTTTATCTTGTTAAAATGTGTATAAATAAAGTTATAAGCAAAACCAGCAGCAAAAGATTTTCGTTTTTTGTAAATTCACAATTGTGTACATTTATGGATACTGACAAAAAACTGCAGGATATTTTGTGGAGAACTTTTAACATAAAGTCTATAAGGGTGTTGTCTATCCAAAATGTAATTTAAAAAGTAGTGCCCAGGAGTGGGAACGAAAATCACTTTCTAGCCACTTTTTCCTAGTTCACCTTATGGCCTACATGTGCTTCTCCTGCACAAAAACGGCCATATCATGAAATTTGTCACGATTCAATTGTATAACTGCATTAAACAGTTTTACTCTTTTGTACAAAGACACCCAACATTCGGTCACATTATGGATATAACCAACGACAGCATCTTTGTCATCGATTTGAGTGGTGTGATCAAGTGCATGCAAAAGACTATAATGTCCAAAACTAAAACGCAAAACTTCTTATATGCTTACTTTATATTAACTTTTCATTACAGTTTGAATATGTCTGTTACAATATTCTTCATCATACATATGTTGACATTTCAGCCCAAAATTTCAGGTTAGCATAGACCTTAAATGCAATAAAGACCTTAGATGCAATAAAGACCTTATAAGCTCAAACCCCGATAATTGCTTGCAGCTATATTTAACCATCGTGATTAAGGCTGCATGATAAATCGCATGCAATTGTCATGTGCATCTCAAGAGTAAAGCTGGTTCCGTAGCAATAAATGTCCATCACATGCATTCAGATAAGCAGCATTTAAAACACAAAGCCGTAGATCGCTGACAAGCTACGCAAAATCACGTTCATAATCAAATGCGATTCATCTGCATTTATGAATGCAATATTGTGTAGCTTATCAGCGATTTACAGCTCTGTGTATTAAATGCTGGAATGTGTACCTAAATAACAGGATTGTGAATGTCAAAATTGTTTTTGTTAACAGAAGCAATCAAACCAGGTCAACAAAGACTTAAGTGATTTTGATGAGAGCAGTGGCTCAGTTTTTGTTCCTTCAGAGGAGGAGTCTACTGATGATGAGCTTGATTCAGAATAGTCAGAGGTTGAAAAGACCATTTGAAAGACCGTAAAAGACACAATATTTCATTCATCTCAAGTCAAGAAGGAAAAGCAAAAAAGGTGTCATTCCAATTAAATCGAAGTGGCGAAAGCCTTGAGTTTCCCAAAACGCTCAAAGAAATGATTTTTTTTCTAGAACAGCTTAGAAACCAAGGTAATTATTACCATAACATAAAAGTCTTGCAAACTGGACATGGCGTCAATCAACTGCGGATGCAGACATTTCAGATTTTCTTCCCTGCCCAGATTGTCTGACCTTCTTTACGAAAAAAGACCTCTGGAATTCCAAGAGATGTAGGGAACCGCAGGATGCGAAAAACACTAAAGGTGAGTGAATCAGATCAGCTGCAGCCTTGTCATTAACCCCGGTAAAGTGCTCTGAACTCTCTTGCAAAGTAGGAGACAAGATAAAATCACAGAAACGATAATGCAAGACAGTTTGATTTGTTTGTATGGTGAATCACTTTATACAAAGCGTGGTCATGATAAGTCCCAGCATCAATTTATAATTCAAAAAATGAGGAAGCTTGGCAGATTCATAATTGAAGTAAAGTCACAATCCAAAAAACGTGAAGAACCTTACAGAGCTCTGTAACACAGAGAACTTTATTTTAGCCATCACTGCTTGTTAAGTAGTGAGCAACTATCAACCAGACTTAAATACATTTAAGACCCTATCTCTTGCCTAAAAATTGGCTACTCGCTGAAGAAAACCTGTCAGCTTAGTTTGGGCCAAAGTTTAATGGCAGGGGACAGAGACACTGAGAAGAAATTGAAAAATTTCATCAAGCTGATTGACAGTCATTGGCGTACCAACATTTTGAATCAGGCCCTCAACACCTTGCAGCAGAGCAAGTGGAACAAGGGTGACACCATTCCTCTTACAGAAGATGTTGTGGCTTTACAAAAGCATCTCAAAAGTGTGGAGCAGAACGTGAATGGCGCTGACTGGAAAATCTTAGCTGAGACTTTGCTCTGTCAAATCATTGTTTGTAATCAGAGATGTGAAGGTGAGGCATCCAAATTGCTCCTTGCATCATATGTGAGTCGAAACATGAAGTCTCCTAAGATGTGAAGATGTGTTAAAATCTCTGACTAAATTAGAACAGTAGTTGTGCAATGAGCTGACTCAATTAGAGATTCGAGGGAAGAGAGGCAAGAAAGTACCTGTCCTGCTCACCAAGGATATGGTTGAGGCCATGGACATGCTGAAAGAAAGCAGGAGCAAAGTTGACATCAACAAAGCAAATCCTTATGTTTTTTGCAAGGGTGGGGGCTTTAACGCACATCCATGGATCAGACTGTCTGAGGAAGCTTTCATTTCAAATCTGGATTTTTCTTTATTTTGTTTTAGGTAGGTGTGCCAACGATGAAAATTACAGATCTCTCCATTCCTTGTAAGTGGGAAAACTTGAAAAAACGGCAGTGTATAAAAATACTTATTTGCCCCACTGTATAAAGCTGATCAACAAAATACAAAGAAAACTAGGTAAGAATCATTAAGTATTTTAAATGAAGATAAATTACATTATGAATAAATTCTGGTTTAAACACAGACATATTAATAACCTTCATAGTACAACCAGTCACTTACATTGTAGCAAAGTTTCATTTCTTCAGTGCTCACATGAAAAGATACAATAAAATAATTACAAAAATTTGAGGCGTGTACTGTATGATATATCATACAACCCTAATGTAAAAATTTTTTTTTAAGTAAATCCGTCAAATGTGTCGCACAGAATGCTGGGAATGTCAATTTCTGGTTTTTCACTTTCATTTCAAGAAGACTTGATCCATTTCACTTCCAAAAACTGTACATTTAACAGAATATTTCACATGAAATGTCTCATTAGATTTATTAGGGTTTTTTTTATAGTGCAAGAATTAGCTATATATTATTAATTGAATCCCATTTTCATCATGTTTTCCATCAGAAAACACTGTTTGTTCTTTATTATCTACACTCTGAAGCTAAATGTAGACTTCTGATGTAATTTTTTGTTTTAAGAAGTAGCCTAAGACAAATCTTTAATCTCGGTTGCACACATTTTCAGATGCACTTTCAAGCCCAGTGTGTTATTCTGTCCTCGACTCTTTGTGGGGTTTGTTTATGTCCTCATCAGGAGGTCTCTGCTTGTTTTTGACACTTTGAAATATTTCGAGGAAGTGTCTGATTGCATACAAAGAATATTATAAAAGCCAGTGGGGATTTACTTAATTTGCTTTGGTTTTAATGTAAAATGTGTTCAATGTAATGAAAAACATGACTAATTAAGCAATTTAGTCATTAACTTGTGACTTTTTGAATATTTATTTGATCAGATTGAGGATAAAACTTTGTTTCGGTCGGCAAACAAATCATAAAAAGAAAGTTTCATCTTCCAGTCTCTGTTTAACCATAACAAGAGTGTGTCCACCAATAATGAAGCACAGTGGAAAACTTTTCTTCACTAAATATTTATTGTATCAGATACATTTACATGATTTCAAATTAGCGCAAGTTAAAGCTTGTTTAAAAATGTGTGAAAAATAATGCAGTATTGTTTTGTGAATTAATATTTAACCTTAATTCCAAAAACGTAAAAAAAAAAAAATGTATAAAAATTACAGCAATCTGAACTACAACCAAAAGTTTCCACCTTTGTCTTCCTGTAAGTGCAAGCCCGTGGCCATTTGTAAATTTCATGGTTCTGGTTTCTGGTCTCATATGCATCCAGCTATTTCTAGCTGTACAAAACGTTCTGTAGCTTGATATTGTAAACTGTGTGTCTTTTCATACTATTTTAATGTATTATTTTACTTATGAGGACACTGGTTTGTAGTGCAAACAGTTTTACCATTTACTACATATTGTTCTTCTCGTTATTTTTAGTGGATAATGACCCGGAAGTCTCACCCATAGCCTTACTTCCACTTTGAAGAAAAAGGTGGATACATTCTGGAAATGTTTAGCTTCTTAAAAGGTTGTGCTGTTGAATTGCTTTTTCAGTATGGTATTGATCCAGTGGATATGGTTTTGGGAGAGAAAAGTGTACACAGCTGTTTTTTTGGGATTACCGCATTCATCCGACCCTGATACCACTCCAACTATGTTTTTCTTACATTCCAGGGGTCCACCGGAGTCTCCCTGAAAAAAGAACACAATTACTTCTTCCTTTAGACAGGTAAACGAATGATTTCAAAGAGTCTTCAACCAGCCAAAAATGAAAGACCACAATATGACATACCCAACAGATGCCTCTCTTTTCTTGCTTGCTTCCTGCACACAGCATGTCTTTGGTGATCACAGGATTGCTGTTGTAGTAGCGGTTGCACAGGCCCCTGTCCACCACTGTCACCTCTAACATTTGCAGTTTATCAGAAAGTTTTAGGACTTTAGAATGAGTAGTTCCCCAACCTGTCACAACACATTTTGTTCCAGGTGGTATGTTTTGTTCCTTTTTAGGAATTTTTTTAGGTTTTGCTTTCACTTTTTTGCTTAGCTGCAGAAGAAAATACAATGCTCAAATGCATACTGTAAAAAAAATCATACACTCACCATGTCTAAACAATGGCATTCAATTCATCCTTACCTTAATGAGCATGATGTCGTGTTCTTTAGTCTTTACATTGAACGTTTTAGGATACTCATAACTGAGGATGCCAACACGCCGAGTGCCTTTACTCAGAGACAGAGATCCTATGAGAACTGTGACAGATCTAATGGGATTTCTGAAAAAGAAAACTTATTGGTGCTTAGGTGCAGATATTAAGTCAAGCCTCTACATACATTTCTGCAACACCGTAATTGCATACCTTATTGCATGCTTCAAGTATAGGTTTGGGGCATTTTTAGACCTGATTGGCTGATGTCAAAGTGATGGTAGATTTAGGGGTGGGGTCAGGTAAGGTGGATCATTTTCATTGCATGATTTAGAAACACCCAGCAGTTTGAAAACACCCACAAAGTCAGAAATGCCCACTTTTGCTCTGCAGAGACCCCAATCTTGCATGTTTCAAATGACCATTATGGAGTTTCATTTGTACCAAAAATGAGTCAACTGTTTTGTACTCTACACTCAACACTGGATGACAGATTAAGATGACATCAACAGACAACATACTCATCAACATATACTGATTTACCTGAACAAGTAGGCAATGACTAAAGACAAAGACACATGTATAGTACAAGTCATAAAGGAGTTGACTCATTTTTGGCAACCCCATAATCATGGCACGCTTTTATTACATTGGTTCAGCCATGTATTGCTGCATTTTTATTGTGCTGCTTGAGGTTCGTATTGCGGCTGTTCAGAATTCAATTATCTGGGGAGTGTTGCTAAAGGTTAATGCTTTATCTTGTTGTAAATATCCCCTACACCAAACCCAACCCTAAACATACCCAATAGTGTTAACAAATGGAAAAGTAATATAAAAAATGCATTTGTTGATGCAGCCATGCTATTTTAAAGGAATAGTTCACCCAAAAATGAAAATTTCCCCATAATTTACTTACCCTCAAGCCATCCTGGGTGTATATGACTTTCTCCTTCCAAATGAACACAATCAGAGTTGTTTTAAAATTTATCCTGGCTCTTCCAAGCTTATAATGGTGGTGGATAGTAGCTGATATTTTGAAGCTCCAAAAAGCGCATATGTCCATCGTAAAGCTGACCCTTACACAGGGGGGTTAACACATGTCTTCTGAAGTGAATCCATGGGTTTTTACAACAAAAATCTTTATATTTTTTAAATTATACACTCAAATCACTGACTTCTGGCAAGGACTGTATGTGCGTTCATGAGTCGAGTTCCTGGTTGGTGTTACTCCAGTTCAAACAAATAAGGCTGTGCAGAAAAACTTAAGCTCTTCTTTTATAGTGAAATCCGCTGTCATTTTTTTAACTTCTCTTTTCCAACTTTTAATTTGTTATCAGTGTTTAGTATTGCTCTGTCCTTGTTTGTTTACTCTCACCAGAATGCGGCTTACATCATACATCGAGTCAGAGGTCAACGAAGAAGCTGGATCTCGACTAACGCGAACATGCATACGGTCGTTGTCGGAAGTCAGTGATTTGAGTTTATAATTTTAAAAATAAAAATATTTTTGTTATAAGACCTCATGGATCCGCTTCAGAAGACATGTGTTAACCCCCTGGAGGCATATGGGTTAGTTTTACAATGGATATATGTGCTTTTTGGATCTTCAAAATAGCTAATAACCACAACAATTATAAAGCTTGGAAGGATAAATTTTAAAACAACTCAGTCTGTGTCTGGAAGGAGAAAGGCAAATACACCTAGGATGGCTTGAGGGTAAGTAAATTATGGGGAAATTTTCATTTTTGGGTGAACTATTCCTTTAACTTCCCTATGTGGATTTGAGCTGTTTTATTGAACCTGTTCATATGGAGCTCTTCATTACTCACGTGCAACTGAATTAGAAAACTGCATATGAAGCTGTATATGTGACGACAATGTTCAAAAGTATTCACTTTCAAATTACACAGGATGTTAAATTTGTTTAGAAGTCATAACATGACAATCTGCAAGTAATTGTGTAACAATTAGGATTTAATAATCAAAACTCTGTACCTGTAAATTATACTTTCTGTAAAAAGGAATAAAAGTTGTCTGAGTTTTACTGCCTCTAGTGTTCATTTCAGCTGGAAACTGCAGTGATTTGTACATCAGTTTTTTTCAGTTTTGCAGAAATGTATATAAAGGCACATATTTCCAATGAGCCTACAGTATGTTGTAGATTTTACAAGTTCATTTGTATGCTCAAAGTGGTTGCCTTACTGATGGCAGTGTGCTGCAGTTAAAACCCACTGGTCTTGAATGAGGATTCCTCCACATACATGGCTCTGGTCCTTCTGAATGGACACCATCCAGGGCTGAAGTTTTTTGACTTCTTTGCCTCCAATAATAGACACTTCAGAACACACTGGAATAGAGATTTCAAAGGCGGTTACAGATTTAACAACAAACTAATGAATATGTAGTGTGAACTTTTTAATCAAACTCTTTGACAAGTAAATAACAATTACCTGACACTTTGAAAAAGGTGAACGCCAGGAAATAATACACAATCAAATATCTGCAAACATCCATCTTGCTGCCTGTTTTCTCAGCCAAAAGTCAATGTGTTGCCTCAGACATCCAACAATGTCAAATGTAAGAGCACTGAGGAAATAACTGGTTTTCAGTGCACGCTTTGGTTAATTTGTGGTCAGAGCAACATCAAAAGGTGTGCACTTGTGGGAGTGCTTGCTTGCAATGTGATACATTTGTTTTTGCACATTTTTACAAAAGTTCCATTTCTCTGTTTAAAGAATACAAAACCAGAAATTAAAAATGTAAAATTAAAAATGAAATTATTTTGCAATAATTACCTTATAATATTTTCTTTAAATGTTCATATGAGAGCAGAACTTTAAAAATAAAGGTGCTTTAAAGCTGATGGTGAGTAGCAAAAGATCTACTGACTGTATCTGTGGCATTCTGTCAATTAATAATGAAAATCAGTTGAACTCAGTTTAGATTGACAAAGCCACTGACAAAATTCTATGTGACCATCAATGGACAGCAGCTGTTATCCCTAAAGACTTCATTAGTAAGGGCTTGTATTTTACAAACTATGGGACAAGCTTTTGTTTTCTGCAGTAATCAACACTATTGACGCCGTAGATCGTAACGTATTTAGAGTAAACAGGACACTGCAGTATTAGATTTGTTTCTCTATTAAAATGAGTCTAAGAGGGGATCTTTGTGACGTATGTTCAGTCATGTGTCTTGAAAGGAGACGTCTCATTGGGGGATATGTAGCCCTCACCGCAAGATTGATGTGAAGCAGTTTTTCACACCTTCGCCTGCACATCTGCAATCTTCTGCTGCGCCAACCTTACAAATGTGTGACTCTCAACTAGAGGTTCAACATGTTTTATTGACCTTCATGTTAAGACAGAAGACAAAAGAGATTATAGAGGGAAAAATCAAAAAGTTATATATATATATATATATATATATATAAAGTGTTACTATACTTGCAAATGAGAATATTTTACTTTCTTTGACATTTGTAAATATGAGCTTTTGGGAAAACTATGCTGTAAAGAATTTCAGGGCGAATGGTTAATTATTGTTGATGTTTACATTACCATATGACAATATCATGAAGCAATAACTTACAAATAAAGTTTCTTTATTGGCATCGATGGTTCCATGAAGAAACCTGAACATCCATGGAACCTTTCAAATGCAGAAAAGGTTCCTTATAGTTGAAACAGGTTCTTGAGATTTTTTAAATGTTCTTCAAATGGTAAACTGTTCACTGAATGGTTCTTTGGGGAACCAAAAATGGTTCTTCTATGGCATCACTGCAAGAACACCCTATTTGGAACCTTTATTTTTAAGTGGTAATTCTGTTGAAGTCAAAAAATGAATGGAACTTTGGAAACTGAACTTTTCTTCCAGCACAGGAAACTCCCCAGGTAGCCAGTGCAATTGGGCCAATTGCACTGCCACTTGGCTGTGTTCTGGCAGCAGCTTACCAGAAGTGAACCAGCTGTGGCCCAGTAATGGTTGTCAGATTTGGCTAGGCTTTGGATGTGTGGATTTGGCCCAATTTGCACTGAGATACAGCACATTTAGGGCTGGTCTGATTGTGGGTGAAATACGGCCATACAGACCAGGATTAGTTTAGGTTGAGTGCTCCTTTTACAATGTGGTAATTTGTGTGTAGCAGTGAGCCTTACACTTAAATGTTATATCCTTTGTCTATGTTTTTTATTTTAAATATTTTTCTATTTTTCTATTTTTCCACCTCACGTTCTGTTTTCTTAACTAACTAAATTTGGACAATAATGATTTAATTCATATAATGAATCAAGCTTAAAGTGGTTAAAGCAGGGCTTCCAAAACTCAGTCCTGGAGGGCCGGTGTCCTGCATAGTTTAACTCGAACCCCAATTAGACACACCTGAATCAGCTCTTACTGGCATACAAGGAACTTTAACAGATTTTTTGCTATATGAGTTTCAAGACATACGTACTAGCTGCAACATCAAAGGACAACCCCTGGCACGCTTTTTGTGCTGCTTATTAACATTTTGCAGAAGAACTTCTTGTTACTGTGGTGTGTAAATATTTCATAAACAAGCATATCACTTCAAAATACTGTTTTAAACATAATATCAAATTATCAAATCAAATTATCAATAGCATTAGGTATAGTCTTTCACAGCCTGTCCATTTTTTATTTATTTTTTTAACAGTAAAATAATTTCTCAACTGACTACATAACTGTCTAAAAGTAAAATTTTCCCCCATCTTTTCATATCATGCCATGCTAATAAGCTTCATATTTGCACGGTCAAACTTTTGACATATTCATTTTTTTAAGTATCAGACAGACAAAAATGCAGGTACTGCCAGTACATCAGATGGAGAGAAAAACATGGATGTTATGGGGTAGGCATGAGGTCATTCAGTGTATATTAGATGGGGATGCTATGAATATAAAAAAAAACAGGGTGTAAAGGCCAAACCCTTAATCTATATAAAGTTGACATGCATAAGTACACAGGCTTAAAAATTCACGACATTTAAATGTAATGTCATTAGTTTTTGGAAAAACTAATTATTCAGAGCTGTTTTTATAAATACAATTGGTTAATACACAGATTTTAGATGTTGTACTGAACACACACAAAAAAATATTAATTTATTAATTAATTGAAGAGGACTACAAGTATATATTTTCTAATTCAGCAAACAAGACTCAGACCAGTAGACTCAAATGATTTTGAAGTTGGGGAAGAAAATGAGATGGGAGTTTTTTGACGTACCCTAACTGTATTGACCGGATCACAGAGACATGACAAGATGAACATTTGCAGTTAAAAAGTATATAAATTGTCAATTTGTTTTGAAAATAACCGATCGTTTCGGTAGATAAGACCCTTATTCATTGGCTGGGATTGATTAAATTCCTTTGAATCTGGATTTAAACTACATTTTGGAAGTTCAAACTTTGGGGCACAATTTAATATCCATTATATAGAGAAATATCCTGAAATGTTTTCCTCAAAAAAACAATTTCTTTATGACTTAAGAAAGACATAAACCTTGGATGACAAGGGGGTGAATACATTATCTGTACATTTTTGTTCTGAAAGTAAACTAATCCTTTAGAACAGCATTTTATTTTCTTCAACAAAAAACACAAACATGCTTTTCAGTGTAGTGGCAAATAATGTTTTATTACACTGACTACAACTGAATTGTCTTCCAAAATGAATTTGCAGATGATTGTAGAAATTACTCCTTTTTCTAAACCTTGTCACTCTAAGGACAATGTCAGTTTCTTCCTAGAATGAGTTTTCAAATGAGTTGTCATGCTTCTTTGACATTTGAAACTCTTCTGACACTGGAGACACTTGTAAGGCTCCTTTTTAGTGTGAATCCTCATGTGACTATTAATATTTCCTTTAAACCTGAAACTCTTTCCACACTGTTCACAGGTGAAGGGTTTCTCTTTAGTGTGAATCCTCGTGTGCTTCTTGAGGTTTCCTCTATCTGTGAAACTCTTCCCACACTCTTCACAGGTGAAAGGTTTCTCTCCAGTGTGAACTCTCAGGTGAACCTTGAGTTTTCCTTCTCCTAACAAACTCTTTCCACAGTGATGGCACATGAAAGGCTTTTCTCCGATGTGAATTTTAACATGATCCTTGAGATGTTTCCTGTCTGGGAAACTCCTATTGCACTGATGACATTTAAAACTGGTATCTCTTGAGTGAATTTCCATGTGCCTTTCATGGTGGTCTTTCTTTCTGAAACTAGTTCCACACTGAGAGCAGATGAAAGGCCTCTCTCCAGTATGAATTCTCATGTGGACATCAAGATAATATTTTCTTGCAAAACACTTTCCACATTGAGGGCATATCAATCTCATGTGGGCATTAAGGGTTTTTCTCTGTGTAAAACATTTTCCACAGTGAGGGCATATATTTTTTTGGAGCTTTTTTTGTGAGGACGTCATTTCAGTCTGTGAGCAACTAATTGATTTTTCTTCAGTTTTGAAATGATGCGGTTTCTCATTTTGATCTTTCTCTTCCGTTTCATTCAGCTCTGGACTCTCCTCTTTCAGTGTCATTGGGTCTGATGTGAAAAGAGACAAATAAAATTTAACAACAGAATGGCATAAAGAAGCAGACATCATAACATTTTGACATAAAAAGCATCAAATCCAGACATATTCTGGATCTAATAACTATTAAACTGAAGAGGTGTAAGCAGTTATCTCAGAACCTCTTGTAAATATTGTTAATTATTTGCTTTCCCAACTAAATCTTAATGGAGTAACGTACCATTATATTGTTATCCACAATTAAGCACTAAGTAGTCACACTCACCACTAGCTGCATTTTCATTACCCTTCAAATTGCACATATTTAAATTGTGAATTGAAAATACACCCAATGGAAATGTAATTTTTGCAAAAACACACGGTACAGGTGCACTTAGGGTCATGTCTGCATCCACTTTTGCTAGTTTAAGGATGGGGAAAATGGTCGGCGCACCCGGTGCATGGTCTAAAAGGGTTGTCCCTATTCTCTTAAAGGGAGTACAGTATTGTTTTGTGTATTCAGAGTTGTTTACAATGTTAAAGAGTTAACACTGTACATAATAATAATAATAATAGTAATAATAATAAATAAAATAAAAATGGAGTTATTGGTTTTGCAAATTAACACTTCATATTTTTTAATAACATTATACAAGTGTTTTGTGACGATCTTCTTAAGAGTTTATAAATAATGTTGTTTTATTTAGAATATTATTTTACCTAAACATTATCAAAATGATGCAATAACATGTTGTAGCTGTTAAAACATCACATTCAGATTTATAAAAATATACCGTTCTTCATGTGTTTTCACAATTTTTTTACTTAAATGCCGTCAGTCATGCAGTAAAATGAACATAAAAAGTAATCGAATGCTTGTCATTATATTAGATGTGTGCATTTAGTCTTAAAATGACAGCAGCCTAATAAACCTGATGCTGTCTCTGCAATTTTATTTAAATCAAACAACCAAAAAAAATGAGAGAATTATTCACATCTCTACACAGAATATCTTTAGTATTTTTAATCAATGTATATTTAATTCATGCAGTGTATTTTTTCACAATACTTTTAAATGCCTTGGACAGATGTGTTTTTAAATGACCTGTTTTAAATGTTTTTAAATGAACCAACCTGTTTGTTCCTCAGTATCTTCATGTTTGACTCTGAATGTTCCTTCAATATTCATGTCTTCACTCTCCTCTTTAATAAACACCATCTTTGTTTGCATCTTAGTATCTTCATGATTGACTCTGAATGTTTCTTCAATCTTCATGTCTTCACTCTCCCCTTTAATAAACACCATCTTTATGACAGTATGTCACGTTCAGCAGGAGTTTCTGTTTGTTTGGATACTGTCCTGTTTAAGATTAGAATAATTAACAGAAAAAAATAAACACAAATAAACCGAGCAGTTCCAACAGGGTCCTCGCACTGCAGTGCTCTGGCCCTAACTAAATATCTAGTTGCATCTCAGTGCACTATATGTAAGTAAGAGTAAGAGTCAATGGCTTTAAATCACCCGATTAGCTAAAAACACTCAAAACTTAAACCATAAATAATGATAATAACAAATGAATAAAATAACAAAACATAAACAAACACTTTGTATTATTAATATTAGGTATTTAATGATAGTATATTAAAAGTTTGTAAAAGTTGTCAATAAACATATTCCATTTGACGAAACATCTCGCTGCATTTTTACACTGTTATGAGCAGCAGGAGTTGGTGATTCGAGCGATTCAAAACAGCGAATCATTTTGCGAAGCATTTGATTCAATTGACTCGGAGTTTCGAAAATCTCCGTTTCTGCATCAGAACGTGCCAGTGACTGATGAACTGATTCACGATATAGAGAGCGAAATAAGACGCACTCGTTCTATTATTAATGTGTGGAAGGGGTTTATTTACACAAAATAGCATTCATTAGTGTTAGAGAGCGTATTACAATGCCATCAAATAACAATTTGTTAACTTTACAATGCTTGTAAAACCTATAAAGTATGCTGAAAATGTTGTACCGATTTAAACACTTAAGAAAAACTAAAAACACAAACCTTTCTTCAGCTAAAACAGACGCAGGAGCGCTTCGCAGCCTTGTGACGTCACCTCACCAGATCAAAATAAAAGCCCTGACCAGGTGCTGCTGCATCTACAGTCACAAAAGTGCAAAAGATAAAGAAAACACATAAAAATAATAAAATATAAGTCAGAGGTATTCAGAGTTTTATTCTTGGTGAAATACACATTTAAAATATGCTGCCTAATTCAGTGCTGAAGAAATTAATACCAATAAAAGAGCCGTAGCACATTTAATATATGAGACTAAAGGCAAAACAGGCATGTTTGATATTGAATTTTAAACAAACAAATGAGTATTCATATTTTTATTTTCCTATTTATGAAACATATTTTTGACATGCATTAATTAATTTATACATGAATCTATTTCCATGTCCCAGCAGGCACACAATGTCATAAGATATTGATATTTGGTTACATTTGGGTTGTGACATCTGGCTAAAAAATAATGATTATAAAATAATCCAATAAATACATATTTAGAATAGGCATTTAATTCAAATAAATATTAACAACAATTTTAGGACAGAAGACAGTTCTATAGATTTGAGTGAACATGTCTGCACATCTGTGGGAGTGATGTTCTGTTTTGTGCATTATATACTGTTAGTTGTGTTTTGTCCACATTTCATGTGTGGTATCATTTTATCACTAGGATACATTAACAACAACAATCTTTTAGAAGGGCCTCACTGATTCATGGCCTGGGGCACCCACTTCATGTAAGTACGCCTCTCAGTTATTACTAGACATAAGTGTGTGTGTGTGTGTGTGTGTGTGTGTGTGTGTGTGTGTGTGTGTGTGTGTGTGTATGTGGGTGGGTGGGTGGGTGGGTGTCATAAATCTTTTATGATCCTTGGAAATTTTTTTGCAAAGTTTTGTTAGTAAAACAAAAAAAGTGAAAAAAGAAGAGAGAAAAAGACATGAACAAGCAACCAATTGGATCCTATAAAATCCTATAGGAACAATCCTACAGAATATTTATGTCTTGTCCTATAAGACTATTCCTATCAAAATCCTATAGGAATGGTTCCAAAATATGATAGAAATTCCAATAGGAATCCTGTAAAAGTTTCTTACTAGAATCCTTTAGGACTTTTTGACAATATTGCAAAAACAGTTTACTGTAAATATATTTTTATTGTCTAACATTTCCAATTTTCTGATACATGTCCTTAATTTAATTATATATGTTGGTGTTAATTCAGCATTTATAATGCTAATACTTGAACTTAAAATAGGAATTTCAACCAAAACTTACATGGTGTATAGAGAGGAAGATTTTGTGAAAAATAAATGGAAGAAAGTTTGATTTTGATAATCACTAATCTAGTGGTTGTATGTTGTTCTGTGTTCTGATCATTTTATTTTGTTGCAGTAATATCAAACAACAATTATAGTATGTACAAAACACAAAAATCCTTTCAATAATATTAAAAATGTTGTCACCATTCAGGTTTGCGTATTTTAGCATTAATGTACTTTTTTTTTTAACAAAGCAGCTGATATTTGCCATAGCGACTGCTGAGTCGCTTTCACTCCAAAATGGCAGAAGCGGAGGGCTGCTGCTGGGTGCCGCAGTTGCAATGGAATGTTCTATTGGCTTTCACTTCTTGTCAATACTTCAAGGACAGGGTTGAAAACCAATGCCTTATTGTCTTACAGATTAAAATAAATAATGTAAATCTTTAGAGTAACTAACATTTTTTTTTCACAAAACCTGAATGACATCAACCCAGGTGAACAATTAATTACTCAGTCAATATGAGTAATAATAATTAGTAGCAGCAGTAGTAGTATATAAATGTTTTGAAAATGTTAGAAAATGTGATTGTAAAAAAGCATAACTATGTTGCCAGATGTAGTGCGTGCAATGATTTTGCTACGTTTAGTGTGAAATAAAAAATATCGAATTCAAATATTCTAAAGGTCTATTTTTAACTAAGCACTGAAATGATGCACCTACTAATTGAGTATGCAGTTTCAGATGCAATACCTACTCTGGAGCAGGTTACGTTCAGAAAATAAGTTTACTTACCATGAAAGTTACCACCGTTTTTGGAACCAAAAATGTATTCAGTTACTTACACTTAAACATACCCAGGTGTGTCAAATAACCTGCTTTCTGGAATACCCCCTAGATGACCACTAGAGGTCATTGTATCTGTTTCATGTTTCTTTGTACTGTATTATGAAGCTGCGGCTTTTTTTTTTGTAAACCTTGTCTTCCTCTTTTTATTGTCATGTGATTCATTATCTTTAGTATAAATAGTGTTGGTTCTGGTCTTCGTCTAGTGTTGTACTTTTATGATTGTGTTTTCTGGTGAGTCTTGTTTTATTTTTCTCTTGTATCTCATCATAATTTTTCTTTTTTTTCTAAGATGATTGATTACTCAAAGATTTTGTATGTTGCAGCAATCTGGTGATCTGGTCAGTGGCCTAGTTGTCATAGTTTTTACATGTGGTTCTTTGATAACATTTGAGTCTAAGTGATTTTATAAACATTAAAGTATTTGCAGGGATCAACACTAAGAGATAGAATTGGTTCAAATTTTTACTTGCCATGTCAGAATTATCACTGGCCCCACCACAAAAAAAGGAATTAACAAAATAGATTAATATAGTTATTGTGCAACTACAAGGCAATGACACCAAATTTCAGATACCAGTGAAATTTCACATTTTCAATCAGATTTTGACACCACATTAAGAAAAAATAAGAAATAATACAAATGAATACAACATATTAAATAAAAAATGAACAGTGCTTTTCAAGGTTTTTTTTTTTTTTAGGTACATATGTACAAATGTTAATTAGCATGGCATAGTCTTCACTGTTGAAATTAAATGTAAATAAATCCTTATTAAAGTTACAAATTCAAGAGCAGTGATTATTATTATATATTTTTTGTCATTTGCTGTTTGAGTGACATTAAAAACACAGAAAGCAGATAGCTGTCAATTTAAGAAGAAATGCATTTAATATACTGTCACTTCAGTATATACTTGAATTTTATTTCTCCACGCTTAAGACATAACCAACTACGTTTATGAGGATACTCACCAATACAGATATTTTGTAATTTTTTTGTAAATTTGTCCATTTGGATTGCGTGTATAAATGTATTTACAAGACGGGAATAAACACCACTGCAGTGAAAGTTTGAGAAGGCAGCAAAAAAGAAAATACAAGTCAATGAGCCGAATTTAATAAATACTTTTTTTTTAGGTTCACAAAACACCTAAAAGAAAAACATATAAGCTTGGTCATTTAAAAACTATATATTAATGGAGTGTCTATTTACACAAATGCAAATAGACCACCTTGTTGGCAGACGGTATTTACACTAACTGAAGGATGATTGGGCTAGTCAACACCAACTAAAGACGTCTAAAACGGCTCCAGTGGCATAGATCCAGACATATGTGTGCTATGTGGGCATATCACATCAGAAAGGCATCTAATTAAAATAACAAGCAGCAAAAGACAGACTATTTTGTCTCTTAAATTTACTATAATCTGTTTTACTTAAGATCAAGAGACACAAGGGAAGTGGCTCTATTGCATCAGATATGCCACTTCCTCACAGCTGACTGCTTAAGTTTTAGTTGCCTTTTATACCCAGAATAAAACCTGAAAATGTAACCCTGTCAGTGTTATGGACTTGTTTTGCTCCCCATTCTCCTCAGTTCTTTGCCTGTGCATTGTGACAAACCCTGAGGGGTCAGACCAAAAGAACAATTACCTTAAAGGTCCCATGACATGTTGCTTTTTGGATCCTTTTATATAGGCCTAAGTGGTCCCCTAGTACTGTATCTGAAGTCTCTTTCCTGAAATTCTTGGTGCAGAATTTCAGCCACTATGAGCCAGTCCCACAATGAGTCTGTGTCTGTAGCTTTAAATGCTAATGAGGAGCATTTAAAGCGGGGCAAGGTGGAGGGTGTGTGTGAGGCTGTTCAGATGTCACTCCTAAAAAAGAATGAAAAATGCAAGGCGTGCCACTTTCTCCTTCCTTCCAAAGCCCTCAGTAGCTTGCACACACATGGCGTCTGCCATTACTAAGCAACAATGACCTGCGCTCTCCATGAAGATGCAGAAGTTTCAGCAAATAAATGGATTTCCAACACTACACATCGCTTGCAATAGCTCTGTTGCTAAATTAATTAAAAAATGTCTAGCCACTGGGGGACCATAGGCAGGGAAAACTAATTTTAATGTTTAAAAACCTCATAAAGTGAAATTTTCATGCCATGGGACCTTTAAGAAGATAATAATAATAATAATAATAATAAAAGTTTCTTGAGGAAAACATTTTAGCAAAAAGGTTGGCTATTTTTAAAACAAATATTTATTTTTATTTAGAAACTATTGAGAATAGGTCTGTGTCAGTCTTTTTCCTTACATTTTTTGTGGGAGTAATGATCCAACTGAATGACCCATGATGAAATTCCCTGACATCTACAACTATTTGTGTCCTTTTACGCTCGTTTTTTGGGATCGACAGCTTATAAAAATGCTTTTAGCATTTTGACATTATTCTGTTTTTTTTTTTTTTGTTAAGATTCAGAAATGATGGGAAGGCAGTTTTCCGCAATACAAAGTCAATGAAGAGTGTTGGATTGTTTTCCCCCTTATGTGTGGGCGTGGCCTAAATGCGCTCTGTCTCTATGGCAAGGAGATGCAGCGTCTCATTTCCTTTTGGGGAACCATGGTTACATGGGTAACCCGAGACTTTCCCCTTCAAAGGAACTTAATGCTGCGTCCCTCTAGCGGATACTTTGGGGAACAAATTCTAATCACGCCATGCCAAGATGCACACCTGTTTGCCTAGTGGAGAACCACAGGAGAAACATCTGTGTGCTGCGGCTGACAGAGAACAGTGTACGCCGTTTGCATCCAGTTATGGTTGAACCACTGATGTCAGACAGACTATTTTGATAACGTTTTTCATACTTTTCTGGGCCTTGACAGTGTTATTCACTTGGCAGTCAATGGGACAGCCACAAAGCTCCCGTTTTTTATTCAAAATACCTTACATTGTGTTCCAAAGATGAACAAAGCTTTTGGAACGACATGGAGGTAAGTGATTAATAAATCCCCCCCTACACCTAGCCTAACCCTACCCAATATGCGGTGGGAAAACTACGGCCATTTTCACCTGTCCTGTGAGGCAGTTGTTTCATATTGGAAAATTTGATGAAATATCAGTGAAATCCAATAGATGGCACTGTAGCCTGTAGTGCGGTTGTAACAATGACGAAGACAGGTGGATCCAAATGCAAAGCTTTAATGACGGAAATCATAGTCGTGCAAACAGGGGTCAGACAGGAACAAACATGGGCAACGTAGGACAAAACAAAGAAGCGTCAGAATCCGAGCGTGAAGGTCTGGGGCCGGCAGCGAGCAGGGTAATCCAAGGGACAGGCGAGGGGTCGATAGGCGGGCGGAGAACAGTCACAGGAACCAGGAACAAAGGAGCTCAGCAACAGGAGGGCAACCAGGAAATAACGCTCGGAATTGACAGAATAACTATTCAAAACTTCGCAACCAAACAGAGAACAAACCAGTCTATTTATACACAGAAAAGCAAGATGGCCGACTGGGGTGAGCGGTGAAAGGTGACAGGAAGTTCACGAGAATGGGGTTATGGGTAATGTAGTGAAAAATGGTCCATGGTGACATGGAGGCTCCCTCTAATGGTGAAGGGAGGGAGCCACAGCGGCACAGTTCATGACAGCGGTAAACAACCCCTGATTTACCACGTCGCACAAGTTACAGAATGTCTTAAACATATTATGTGGCCCTCACTTAATGTGGAAAACTTGATGTGGCCCTTGAGTCAAAAAGTTTGCCCACCCCTGCTCTACGGCATATTTTACATTTTTTGGCAGTCAATGGGACAGCCAAAAAGCTCCCGGTCTTCATCCGAAATACCTTAAATTGTGTTCCAAAGACAAACAAAGCTTTTACGGTTTTAATACTGGAGTAAATTGATATAAATAGCCTAATTTCAAAGAAAATACCCTCAATTTTAAAACACGGGGGGAATAATTTATATTTTTTTATTGTATCTTTTCGTAATTTTATGATAAAACAAATTTAAAAAAAAATCTAATTTCTAAAAAACACAGTTTCCAATCATTAACTGTGTATGACGAAATGAGGAAAAATGTTGTCATGATATTCCGACGCACATTTCATGATTTAAATGGAAGCGCCAGCCCTGCTGCGTATATGTATGCACAATACTTCAGAGACAGACCAGCTTTTTTTTAAAAAAATGCAATAATACATATCACATTAAAGAGCAACAAAATCAGACATCTCATAAAACACTAGAAAAAAACTGTAAAAATTAAACCATATAATTAGCATTTTGTGCATTCAGGTATTAAATCAAATGGAGTTGTAAATGTATATTTTTCATCCTAGAGTTGTTCAAAAATAAGTGGTCTTACCAGTTACCAGTATGTTAAATGTGACATATCCTCTAGGTTTGAGCGCATTATAAAAGTAGACACCGCTGGAGATGAATCATAGTAATCACTGCACAATAATAAAAACAATTAATTTATTAAAAATAAAATTAAAACATAATGTATTCTAAGTATTTCTCCAGCCGTGGACAGATTCTCGTCAGTTATCTCACTGTTGCGACACCAAGTGCTTACAGAATGCCTACTTACATAATGTTTCACGTTATAATGGAAGATTACATATATGGTTGGGTATTGTTTAAGGTTAAATAGATAGTTTTAACTGATAATCTGCTCATGGCTGCATGTTACTGCTGGGGAAATACTCGGAATATACACTGTTTTCATTTTATTTTTAATGTTATTGATTTTATTATTAAGCAATGTAGTATTGTTATCATAATAAACACCTGTTGAATGCCGATTTTATTACTCTTTAATGTGATGCTGTTTGTAGGCTATTCTTGCATTATTTTTTATTTTTTTTTAAGCTGATCTGTCTCTGAAGTAGGTGCATATTTACATTTGCAGGCTTGTGCTTCCATTTAAATCATGAAATATTTACGTCGGAATATCATGACATTTTTCCTTGTTTCACCATGCACGAATAATGATTGGAAATTGTGGTTAATATGTTTTGATGAAGCATCTACGATGAATTGTTCATTAATAAATCACAACTACCTCATGCTATGGATATTGCCATTCATACAGTCTACAGCGGAAGTTATTTTGCACAACTACTCAACGCTTCCGGTTTTTAAACACAGACCATGAATAAGGCCTATTGCAGCCTCCTTCCACGTGTTTGGAAAGGCATAAATCAAAAACAGATTGGGCTAGGAGTTTGATCAATGTCTCTTTGGACAGATCTGATTGGGAACTTTTCAACCTCATTCAACCTCAATGCATGCATCCCGGTACCAGGATTACAGGCTTAAGGGGTTAAAGTTTTCGACTATTTCTTTCATTATAATTGAAAATGCATGCCTTTCCGATGTGATATCTGATTTGAAAAGTACTTCACAAATAAAAAAAAAAGTGTCAAACATAGCACATATCAAACTGTACCAAAACTCTGACTCTAAAACCATGATACAAACCTGTTGCACCCCTAGTGCACAACTAAGCATGAAGTAGGGGCCTACCCCTTTGCTTATCCGATCTTGCTAAAGTATGAGTGTGTCTAAAGTGTCTGAATTTCATCTCTCGTTACTTCACTTCTTCTCCTTTACTTCTCTTTTTGCTTTCCTTTTACTTCACACCTCTCTGCTCTGACTACTGGGTGCACCCAGCTTATACTTAAGATTTAATTGTTTCACATTTAGATAGATTCGGTTAGATTATTTGAATTTATACTTTTGTAAGTTGATTGGATGGCATAAGATTATTAAAACTGCAAGTTATGATTCTTTATTGTTCATTTGCATTTATGAAAAACTTTTGAATAAACTTAATCCATCCCACCTAACTTGGATTTGATTTTGCATCAGTATCATAAATAGAGTTGCCATGGAGATGGAACTGACATTAATAATATATGGCACACACATCAGAGTTGCTGGCCATTAGGTTCAGACAAAGGTCATGATTGTAATGATTTGTTTGTTTTGGATCAAATAAAATTTTATGTTACAAAAAAAGTCATTTTATAGGCACATCTACAGAAATAAAGTGCAACACACTAGCCTTTTTACTTTTAAATGCCCACCCATCCACAGTAAGCTAATGTATATATTGACTTCTAGTATGTCCTTCAGAGTCATAGCTACCTGTTTTCAAAAATGTATGGAAAATTGCAATTATAAGATGAGGAAAGCTTCATTATGAAATGTTTCCTAGGCTTGAGATACATCCTGTGAACCATTTTGTAGTCAATTAATTGATGATTAGGATTTTTAAAACAAGTTTAAGATTTCACCATATTGAATCCCAACCAATATCGTCATTGTGGTCTGAACAAGTCTGTGGTCTCTAAGTATGAACTTAGATATTAATATTTGAAGTGTGGAATCGTAGAAAAGAAAAAAATGAACTTTCTTTTAATTGTACTGGATCAATAAAATAAGCCTCTGTAGTGCAGCTTTAACAGCAATTAGTGTGTGGCTTTATAAACAGACTGTGAAATAAGCCACTAGGTTTAAGACATTATTCGGTGCTTCTAATTACACTTAATACATTGTTTTTTTTAACAGGTTGAGCTGTCATGGCTACTGTGAAGACTTTCCTCACAATCCTTTATCTTCTTCTTAACAGCACTTTCTGTTCAGAAATGAATTGTAAAGATGAAGAATGTAAACCCATTAAGGACACCACACAAGTATTCTGTCTTGACATATGCCTAGTTAAACCCTGTGGAGTGAACACCAAATGCTCCTCCTCCAATCATGACAGGAGCTGCACCTGTGTGAGCCCATGGAAAGGAGACCCAAACAATGGCTGCAAGAGCCAGGACCTCCAGTGGTCTTCGACCAGAGAAGTGCCCAACAGTATGCACACTTTTTTACTTTACATATACTCACATTAGATCAGAAACTGATCCTCTCAAATAATTGGGCTCAGATAACCCATAAATCATTGTGGTTTATAGATGCTGTTCGTTCTAATACCCTACTTGCGGTGTGCAAAGCCATTGGACCTGACAGAGGGTGGCACAGTGGGTTTGTAAAGGATCAACGCTGCAATTATGAATATGATGGAAGACCGCATCAGGCCAGTAGCTATGAGGTACCTCATTGCAGCACAATTTTTTTATTACTGACAAACTATAACAAATGCATGCAGGAAATTGACTGTAGACAAGGAGATGATGCCTCCATTTCTTCAGTAATTACTGTACAAATAATCTGCAGGTTCTGGTTGATCCCTGTGGAGGACAAGGTTGGAAATGGTTGGAGGGAGCCCAGATTAACATGGTCTCGTATGATGAATCAAAGAGGTTTCCTGGAGTTAAATACTACGTGTGTAGGTTAGTGCAATACAAAAATACAAATGTAGCAAAAAAAGTAAGTAAGGGGCAGTCTTAGCCTAATAAGTAGAGAGTCAGATTTGTAATCATAAGATCAATGAGGTCATGATTTTGAGTCTTGGTACTGGCAGGGATTGTAAGTGGGGTTAGTGTTTGTATAGCAGTCTTTTACCATGTACCATAGTGAGACCCTTGAGCAAGACACCTAACCCCCAACTGCTCCCTGGGCTCTCATGGTGTTCACAGTGTGTGTGTGTGTGTGTGTGTGTGTGTGTGTGTGTGTGTGTGTGTGTGTGTGTGTGTGTGTGCGTGTGCGTGTGCGTGCACTTGGATGGGTGAAATGCAGAGCACAAATTCTGAGTATGGGACCCCATACTTCACCACATGTCATGTCACTTAATACTTTATGAAAAGTTTATGTTTGCAGGCTTTAATTTAATTGTTGTATATGTCTGTGATGGTGTTCTGATGTACTCTTTGTCACCTATAGTGGGAAAAGTGATGGCCTTGTAGGGAAGCTTTTCAACACACGTCATGGTTTTCTGTGCCATATTGCCAAGGACAACACCAGGGATGGAAGTTTCTATGCTCTGATTTCACAACCATGTTTCTGAAGACATTGTGTGACATGTTTCTTCACAGTGATTCACTGTTGAAGTTTCTCTCGTATCCTTTTTTAATTTTAAATTGGTAGACCACAGGTGGAAAGGAGTAGACAACTCTCACCGAACATTAAGCAAGGCATAAATGCATATGATAATTGGTATTATTTTTATATATGCCACAAATCATGCTGCTACGGCTCCCTCCTTCACCACCAGAGGGAGCCATCACTGTTACATTGAACTCTACCACACACTCCAATTCCCATAACCCCTCTCTAGATGCTCTCACTGGCTCTGTGGTCATTGAGGATGAAGAGGCCACAGCAACATCTGGTCCAGATGAGGCAACAAGAGCATGTGGAATGATGGAGGATATCATCCATGTCACTAGGCCATTTCCAGGATGCTGCTGTGGATTTCTCCTTTCTCACTGCTCACACCAGTCTGCAGACATTTCAGATACAAATAGATGCACAAATAGAATTCAACAATTAGAACAATTAGCTGCATTTTAACAGCACAAGGGCATTTGATCTCTGCATTACAAAACCAAATAATCTTTCTTTATAGTTTGTTTCAGGTTTTCCTTTTTTCCCCACAAATACTGCTGTTACCTTTCCTTGCAGGTTATTCTCCACCACAAAAGGTCTGCAGCAAAGGCACAGAAATCAAGAATCAGAAAAGTGCTATAATACCTCTGTTTGAAATGACAACAATTAAAATAAACTACAACTTAAGATTTAAAAGATGTTATATTGATGTCTGTATGTACTCACTCAAAGCCTTTGATGGTAGCATTTCTTCATCAGCCTCTCTTTACGGCATAAGTGCATGTGTGTCTCATTTGTCCCTGTAACATCCAGACAAGATTCAGTCATGTGCTCAATACAGCATTTACATGTTGAGGTAGTTGCTGAAGCATTGATTAGCTTTTTATCCAATATAAACACTCCTGAATTTATCAACAGTGCTAATAGACAAATGAAATAGATAACCAATGTTTAGTTTCTTTATGTACATGTGTTTATTTACATTACTTTCAACTAAAGCAGTGTTGACAACAGTCCCTGACAGCAAATTTCATCCGGCCTGATTCTGGCCCACACTCCTGCAAATCCGCAAAACGGACTTGGGCCAGTGTCTTTTGGCACAACGGGCCAATACCGGCACGCATCTGGTTTTCCGCTCATATGGGCCAGCACTGGGCCAGCTCCGTACCAGACTCGGCCCGGATCCGCTCTGCGATAGTAGTCCGTGCCCACTGAAACCAGACACGGGCTGGATCCGTCTAGGACTGTGATACAGCACTGAAACGGATGTGACTGTAACGCGGATTTGCCGGTTGAAAACGAATCTGGCACAGAGTCAGATGCTGTCTGGGATGAATTCTACATAATAAGCACACATAACGTTCATCACTCACTCAGATGTCTGCTTCATGTTGTGATGTGCTCATCTGCAATTCTCTTAGAACATTTACCTGTCAGTTGTTAAACAGACATTTAGTATTCGTCTTTAAGATATATGGTTTATGTAAATCCACTTTGGAGATGTATGTGTATGCTACCTTGAGCTACTGTTCACTATACATAATAAAACGTATTTTTACAGTGAAATCACAAATAATAAGGTTACTATCTAACGTCTTATGCAAATCATCAGTTTACTATACAGTCGCTCAACGTGTTCTGGTTTGTAATAGGCTACTTACATTTGTAAACACCCTCAATCACGTTCGATGATGACGTTATTGATCTCCTGTGGCCTCTTGGGATTGAAAAGTGTCCATCGATGAACACTTCAGAATCTGGGCAGAAGCAGTAGGACATTTCAATTCGGACATACTTGTTCGCTTGCCTACTGTTTTTCCCCTACTATATAGTAGAGAAGTAGGCGGTTTCGGACGCAGCCTAACTCTTCTTCTTCGTTGTTTTTTATGGTGGGTAGCACCAACATTGAGGTGTATTATCACCACCTACTGTATTGGAGTGTGGACCAGAGTATACCCATTTCATTTAGAAAAAAAAAAAAAACTTATTTTATTCTAAATTCTCTTAATTCAATCTGTTCTCTTTAAATATAGAAATAAACTCTCTAATCCATTAACTAATATATTTCTAAGATTTAAATCTTCCATTCCTCCCTTTCTTAGTTCACTTTCCATTATTTCTTGTTCATTAACATACTTTCGACAAACACAAATAACATGTTCTACTGATTCTTCTACTCCACAGTGATCACACAATCCTGTTGGATGTTTATTTATTATTTTTAAAGTTTTATTCAATTCAGTATGCCCAAACCTTAATCTCGTTAAAATAACTTCCTCTTTGGTACTCCTTTTAATTATCCTCACTACTCCTACTTTTGGTTGTATTTCATAAAATTGTCGCCCCGTATTTCCTGAATCCTATTTATGTTGCCACTCCTTAGTAATATATACTTTAGTTATTGCTTTTGCCTCATTTTTACGAAGTGAAATATTCATAACCTCCTGATTTTTCAAAGCCTGTTTTCAGGCTCGAAGAAAAATTCCACTTATAAAGAAATGGATAAATCCATCTTAACATCAAAGGGAGGAAACAAACGATTCTCATCTTAAAAAAGCAACAACATTTCAACATAAACAAATGGTATAACATAGACATTTATAATAAGAATAAATAAACTCAATTAACGAAATTATACTTAAGAAATACACACAAACTGATAAAGAATAGTAAGATGTTCGTTTCCAGATTTCCCTGCATCTGATCTGTAGATGGCATGCCCAGGCGGAACCAAATTTGCATAAGTTCCCTTCACCCACCCGGATTTTTGACGCACCGGCTCACGCTCCAACAGCAGTCCCGTCACCCGGTAAACTCAACACACAAAAAATGTTTGTTAACAGAAATTTAATGGGAAAGGGTTCACTGCAACTAATTTATGGGCCCTATAAATCAATGACAATGTAAATGCACAACTAAATAATAAAAGAATCAAAATGTGAGTGCCTTATGTGTGGTTTCTGTAACTAATCAAATGTAAAAAGTGTTTGAACATGTGAATGTAGTGCCTGAGTACCTGAGCTCACAAGCGCGCACTGATGTTATATTTAATTGTTAAAGCTCAAATACCCACACTTGTGCGGCCGACGTCTCAGACCGTCACATGAAGAGTGACAACATTGTGTACAAATAATGAAAGCTTAGACTTCTTTGTATCAGATATGGTAATATTACGCAAGAGGTAATTCATTAATTATTAATAAGAAATGAAAAACAAATAACATTAAGTGCAATATCCAAACCTTATTAAATGTTGTAACACTTTAACCATTTGTGTCTAAAATAATTACATATTTTTAGCTAGGCAAAAAAACAAATATTTAAATAAAAAAATCATTGTTACTTTTCATAGGGGATATTAATTTTTAGATTATATTTCGGTACATGTATATAGCTGAATCACAATAAAGCTCACCTGAATTTAAACTAGTTTGATTATAGTAGCCTATTTGTATAATTAGATTTGCCTATACTTCTTTCAGTAGCTTGTCTATGTGTAGTTTTATACTTGTTTGAACTTTTACTGCAGAGCTATAGCTTACAACAGTTCTCTTCACTGTAGGCTATGTCTCAACATTTATCGCAGAATGACAATCAATCTTACTTGACCAATCGTAAAAATAAAATTCAAAAAGCTTTTATTTTTGGTACAGAGTTGCCGCTATCCACAATGCATTTGCTAGTATTTTAGTATTACAAAATATTCAGACTGCTTGTTTTGAATGTTGAACAATAGTATCAGCATATGTAGCCTATATATTCTATATCCCACCAAAATAGAATCATGAGAAAATCCCCACAAAAAAGAGGATAAGAGGTATAAACAATGGATCAGTTTTTGTAGGGAAAGACTGCCTATTTAAATGTTTAGCCAAGTGCCCAGACAGCAAATTTCATCCGGCCTGATTCTGGCCCACACTTCTGCAAATCCGCAAAACGGACTTGGGCTGGTGTCTTTTGGCACAATGGGCCAATACCGGCACGCATCTGGTTTTCCGCTCATCTGGGCCAGCACTGGGCCCGGATCCGTTCTGCGATAGTAGTCCGTGCCCACTGAAACCAGGCCCGGGCCGGATCCGTCTAGGGCTGTGATACAGCACTGAAATGGATGTGACTGTAACGCGGATTTGCCGGTTTGAAAACGAATCCGGCACAGAGTCAGCTGCTGTCTGGGTCACTACTGATCATGTTAAAGCACTTATTGTGAATTTCACTGACATTAGTATAGGGTCTCTTTGAAAATATCTAAATGGTTATAGATATAAAGACAGAATATAAGACAGAAACTCACCTGTTCCCCACTCATGTTGGTATTCCCTGAAAAGGTAAATGGTTTCAGGGCTTGGGAGGCTAGTGTAAATTGACCGACAGCGCCATCTGCTGTTTTTGGAAAAGGGAGTTGCTCAATTGCATTTGTGAGAAAATCTGCCTGCATTTGTGAGAAAATCTGTGTGCATGCATTTGTGAGAAAATCAAGCCAAGTTTTCCTTCCGCACACACCCATACTTCCGTTTTGCCTCCCTTTTATACCACTTTGTCGCAATTTGCAGGCAAGGTGCAAAAACTGGTATGGATTTACATCCATATCATTACAGCCTATCTCTACTGGAACTGCCTGCCAGTTTTTTGCATTATACCATTTAACAGCAAGAAGGCCTAACACATGATGTGTGCATTTTTCTAAAGGTGCCGTTTGTTCCACAAGTTTTAACTCCACAGCCCTCTGACTTCATGTCCAATCATTTCCATGATCTTAAAATCTCAGAGGTAGGAGAAGCTTGAAAATAATGCATTTTTTATATTTAGTTTTTAATGTCTATGTACTGATATCGTCGCTGTCGGGCGGAATCCTCGTATCTCCAAAACCGTCATTTTTCAGGAAATGAAAAAAACTGCATATTTTTTGAGTTATTAAATATTTTATCGTTAAAGTTGGTATTATACCATGTATTGCTATCATACACTGTTGTGTACCAACATTAAGACAACATTTCCCCAAAATCATGTTTTATCGGAGATACGAGGTTTTATGACTTGGGAGCAGGGAGATACGAGATTACGCCGTCACTGATAAGAATGGCACAGACACAGACTTCGCTGCTGCCAGCAGTGTTCATCAAAGTCTGCGGTCGCGTTGAGCCTTTTGACAAGAGAAAAGGCTTCAATAGTTAACCAAAGCTAACGACTGTGGTTACATATTTATACACATTTTTGTATGTAATGCCAAAGTGGTTATATTTCGTTTCGTTTTCTTATTAAGTTAATTTAGAAAAACTTTTGGAGCATTTTTTTGTTCGTTAAATATCAGTTTGTTTGTTTGTTTTTTACGAACAGCGGCCAGCGGAAGACTTTTGCCTTTTAAATCATTACGACTTGCATAAAATAAAATCTATAGATCTAAAACAGTTAAAGTAGCTATAGAACAATTTTAGTTTAAACATGAAACCTAGATAAATGTGCGCTATTATGTGAATATTGTTTTTGAAGAGGAGAAGCTGAAATCGCTTTACAGGACATGAGGAGTCAGCGCGATCACATTTTTCAGCGAATAGGCTACATGCCTCACAAACATGACAAATAAATAAATAAATGAATGATAAAAAAATGATAAAAATAAATAAATAAATAAATAGAAAGCTTTAAATTATTACTTAACGAAATAAAACAAATCAGAAAAAAAAACGCTTTCATTATGTAATCCGGAAAGATGCTTTCCTTCAAAAGTTGCGTCCAAAGAAGAGATTGCGAGTCAGGGTCTTTGCGACATTATCTCAGAATACACTAGTTTATTAATGGATCATTCAAATATCTCCTTACTGTTTCCACCGACACATTCAATGCTAATTCTTTTTGCCGGTGCTTTGTGACAAGAAGATGGAAGGGGACATATGCCCCGACTCCAGCGGAGTGAAGAAAAGGTGGAGATACGAGCTCTTCTCGACAGTTGAAGTGTTCAAATGAGTTAAGAGATTTGCTCTCAAGCTATTTTCAACACTTTAGATTGGTTAATAATTTGTAAAAATTACAGATCCACGTGGGCACTGACCAATAGCATCGATTTGTGAAAAAATATGAAATTTACAAAATTTGGACATACGAGGTTTCAGCCCGACAGCGACGATATATATAAAGCAATCAGTAATGGGTGCATTAAATGTTTAATAAGCAAGGAAGCTGATTGTATATTTTTTTTGTCTTGCAGATACCTGTTCAAGACTAGATGTTATTTCATGACTTTCTTTTTAGTTTAGTTGCATAATCTTCATTATAACTTGATGTAAAACCAAAGTGTTCTTATTTTAGGCCAACTTAGGAATTTTTGATATACCTGAGATCTTCACTGCTGTATGTGCACAGTTGTTTTTTATAATTTTGTCATGGTCGTTCATGCAAATTTAACAATATAATTGTTGGACATTTCTTAGGGACACTATTCCCAATTGCAGTGTGAAACATGAAGAAATACAAGCAGCATCTGGTGGTGGTGATGGCCTTACGTGTCCATGCACCAAAGGTGTTGTAGTTTTCTCTGAACTTTGTAAACATAATAATATGCAGTTACCCGATTACACAATGCTGCTGTAGTTTAGCTAAGTCATCAAAGATGTCCTCCACATCTGCGCCGATAGCCTTGTGGGCAGTGTGCTGACATACAGCGTCTTTGCGCTACGGGCATCATGAGTTTGAATCCCGACTCGAGGACCTTTCCCGACCCTACACCCTTCTCTCTCTCCCACTTCACTTCTTGTCAGTAATGATCTATAAAGCCAAATAATAATAATAAAGCCAAAAATAAATCTAAAAAAAAAAAGGATGTCTTCCACAAGTTCTTTTCTGAAGTGTGGAGCAAGGACTGATTTGGTGACAGCCGCACACTTTGTCCGGTGCATTTTGAATGTTCCCATCTCATTGTGCAAAATGTCCGACAATCATCCACCACATTGATTGAAGTGTGACAAGTAATGTAAACAGCAATTCTAATTTCACAGTGCTTTGGTCATCCTTGGACATTGCCCAGCTGACCCCACTGACACGCCGCAAGCTTTAACGCTTAGTGCACAGTGTGATTTGAGTTTTTTTTTGTGTTAGCATGTTCTTTTAAATCATTTAACTGTGACAATACTTGCAAAATGCCTTTGAATCCTATCCTACCACAGGTGCACTCCATGTTCTCAGCGATGGGTCACTCTCCCATTCTTTTCGGTAGCACTTTTTATATTTAGCCCACTTTGGCATGATGCTAAAATACACCTACAGGTTTGCTAGTGTAGCGGAGGCCAGCGGTAGGTGCTGTGCAGGTAAACCTCACTCCCCCGATCTCAAGAGGTGCACTAGCGACGATGCTAGAGGCTGCAGTCTTTAGCCTCCTCGTTAGTTCGCCTGCCTCCCATGCAGGAAGACCTGAGTTCGAGACCCTCTCTGAGCAGTGTGCGAGAAGGACCCGGGTGTGAGGAGTTACACTAATACAGTTTAATAAAAAAACAACAACAACGACAAGGCGAACTTGAAATCTGATTGGAAAGGATATTGGCCAAAGTGCACTTATTATTGACATGTCAACCACATACATATTTTACATATTATACATGTAATATTTTATTGTAAATGTCAATTAAATTGAACAATGAATAAAATCACACATGGTAGTCAAAACTAAACACCCTCCAGTTGAATAAACACACAGGCTTTTATTTGTGCATGTAACATGAGTCTATCTATGGAAATTGTGGTGAATGCTTCTTCTGACAGAGCTTTACAGGCTTTCGGCTGCTTTTATTTTTTTTTACAAACCACCAGATAGCACTGTATTCAACACTCTCAAAGCTTTGAATTTTTTTCATGAAACAGTCAGAGCAAAGTCTCGGTGCTTCACAAGGTTTCATTGCCCATCAACTGTTGAATGAATGAGTGTCACATCCTGCTTGTTTACTTCGAACAGGAAGACGTTCCCGCTTTTGACGCAAGGCCTCATGGGGCTTAGGAAACTTGTGGATAACATAGCTGAATAAACAGAGGATTTAACTGTTTCTTTTTATTCAACATGACTAATAAACACACCACTATGACAATATTTACCATGATTTATCTGAATTCTTTCCTGTTGAAAAAAAAAAACAGCATATGCCAGTTAGGTTTTGATGCTGGTTTTAGCTGGTCCTTTGCTGGTCAGCTTGAACCAGATAAAATCAGCATACCAGCATCAAAACCTACCTAACCAGCATTTGCTGTTTTTTTTCTTTCGACAGGGTTATTATAATTATTTTAATTATAATTATAATAAAGTACATGATAATGCAATGCTAATAGCCTTTATCACTGTTTAGAATACTCAAGACCTCATCATCTCTCAGAAGGATCTATTTCAAACACTTATGAAGTGAGTTTGGAGTAAAATCATGTTATTAAATGTGGTATTTTCACGTTTTCAGAAGAAGCAGCATTTTCTATACAGAGCCATAGCTCACCAAGAACAACATTTATTATTGTAAAATGACTTCATAATATAATTGATTATATCACTTATATTACTGCAATTATAAACACGGTTTTGCGTAGCTTGTCAGTGAACTATAACTATGTATAGTAAATGCTGCTCCATCTGAAAGCACACACATAATTGAAATTTACTACTGATTACATAACTGGCTTTACTGACAAGATGTATGTGACAGTCGCATGCAATTTACTGTGCAGCCCTAGATCTGAACATGGCCAAATCACTTGTGATGATCTGGTGGATTCTTGTAGGAATCTGGAATATCTTAATTTGGGGCACATTCTGAGGCATTTAAAACTCTGTCCATAAAAAGAACAAAAAGTGGGGCCTCCCTTATGCATGACTTTCCATTTGCATCTGTATATTTATTTTTATTTTGTTACACTGATCACAATTAAACCAGCTCCATCCAGAATAAACAAGTATAACAAAGGCCAGTGGTAGGTGTTGTGTAGGTAAACCTCACTGCATATGAAAAGGACAATCTAGTTAAATAATTTTTTTTTTTTAATTGATTTGAATTCTTGTTTCACAAGCAGGTAATTTTTTGAAATTACTCCTTTTTGTAAATCTCTTTTCACACTTGTAATTTCTGTCCAAAATGAGTTTGCAACTGACATTTTTTATGTCAATGATATGTGAACTACTTTCACACAGAATATACTTAAACACTCTCTCCAGTGTGAATCCTCATGTGGACTTTCAAGTTTTTTATTTGATTGAACCTTATTCCACACTGTTGGCAGGAAAATGGGTTTTCTCCATTGTGGATTTTCATGTGGTTATTGAAGTGTCCTTTTTCACTGAAACAATGAGGGCACAGTAAACAGCTTCTCTCCAGTGTGAATCCTCACGTGGACTTTAAAATTTATTTTCTACTGAAACTTTTTCCACACTGTTGGCAGGAAAATGGGTTTTCTCCAGTGTGAATCCTCATGTGGACTTTCAAGTTTACTTTTCGATGGAAAATTTTTCCACACTGCTGGCAGGTGAATGGGTTTTCTCCAATGTGGATTTTTATGTGGTTAATACAGTGTCCATTTTGACTGGATCTCTTTCTGATTTCATTTTGCAGCGTGCTATATGGCTCTGATGAAGCCTGTCAGAACTCACCACTCTGTGGCCTACAATCTTCACCCGCTGCTGATTTGATCTGATTTGTTGGGAGTCATGAGTCTGACCAAACAACACAGAAGGCTGAAGACACTGAAATTTTTGCACTCTCACACCGAAAGTGCTTGCTAACTGGAGCTGTTTCAGTTGTCTCTCAAAGTTAAGGCAGCAGCAGCAGATGTTGCTGAATTTGAACAGGGCTGCATTTCCCAAAAGCATCGTAAGCCTAAGTTGATCGTAGCTCTATTGTTGACAGTGGTTCTACAATCAGCTTAGGCTTACGATGCCTTTGGGAAATGCAGCCCAGACCCAGACTCACCATATGTCATTTGATTCACAGATTCATTTGCCAATTTACACGTTCAAGCTATTTAAAACCACAAGAAGAAGAAACTAAACAGAACTCAATTCATTACTTACACATTGTTCTCACACACAGACTTAGAGACGCATTTCACACAGCCGGCATACCAAGTTGATTCATCTTTAATGATGGGTATAAACCAGCCTTTAGATATGAGAATATTTATGTCTCGGTTAGGTTCATTTACAGTGCAGAAAAAGGTAGTTTTGGGATGGAACTGACACCATTTTCAGATTTTGCGACCAATGCACACAAAATTCTGTGAGTATATTATATATATGTGAGTAGCAATTTTTGTCTAAACAGATGAGAAAGAAAAGGTGTAAAAGTATTTTTAGATCCACATACATTTAGTGTTAAAGCGACAGTAGCTAAAAGCCCCTTTCACACTGTGCATTGATTCTGCAAAATTGCAGGAGTGCCTACTGTGTGAATGCAAACACCTGGGGGACCTAGTAACATTGCTGGGATCAGTCCTAGAATGAGTGCTGTGCGAACAAAAGCCAGAACCAATGCTGTAAAGGCTGTGTAAAAGTGATGATGCACATTATTTACAACTCTTTAACAAGATTTTACAGGGTTTCGAAGGCAGATCTTCTCACTATCTGTGCTGAAGTGGAAATCGATCGCCAGTTTAGCGGAAGGGTACATGTCACATTAAAGCCTATGTAAAAGTCACATTAAAAGGGCTGTGTGTGTGAACGAATGCACAGATTCCGGGAAATCACTGACAGTATGAATGAACCAAAATCAAACGATCCTGGAACAATTCCCGGAACACATTACCCATGTATTTTCAAGAATCTCTGTGTGATAGAGGCTTAATAAAAATGTGATACCATTAATGTTAATCAAAGAACAAAAGAAAATCATTTACTGATGTTGACGGAATACCTTTAGTCACTTTAATCTATATTTTCTAAAATTTGTTCAGTTTGCTAATTGATTTTGTTTCTATTGTATTACTGACCATTTATGTCTTTAACAATTTAACAAGAGAATTCATTTTAGAGAGTTAATAGAGAATTAGAATTTGCTAAATCAGTTTGGTCAAAGTTCCTCTTGTGTTCTGTGGGCTGCTGACTTTTGCTGATGTTATGCAGCTGCAACAGAATGCTTTGTAAAAAAAAAAACCAAAAAAAAAAAACAAACATAATAAATATGTTTAACATCTATATGTTTGACTTCATTTTTTAACCTTATTAGAATCTAAATTAGGAGTAAATTAAGCAGTACAGAAATCTGATCCGGAATCAATAAAATAACACCCAACCCTACGCGTCATAAAAACAAATGTCCAAATAAAACCATTTTAATGAAGACATTTTTCAAAAGTATCATTTATTTCTGTATCGCGGGGACATTTGAAATGAGAATGAGAAACCCACCTGTTTGTTCCTCGGTATCTTCTTTGACTCTAAATGCTTCTTCAAACATCATGCCTTTACTCACCTCTTTAAAAAATGCTATCTTTGTTTGTTCTTCAGCATCTTCACGTTTGACTCAGAATTTTTCTTCAATCTTCACTCTTCTCTTTAATAAACATGGATCTTATTTGCTTCACTGGGAGTTTTTCTGTGTTTATACACTTGTACTGTTTAAGATGAGAATAGATAACAGAAAAGAAAAATGAATCTATATTAAATATTTATGTGGCTCATAGTCAGTGCACTAATAATGGAGTCAGTAAGAGTGAGAGTTAATTGCCTTAAATGACCTGACAAGACAAAAACAACCATAACTAGCATTACATTTAATACAATTATATATGAAGATGTTTTTTTATTAAGATTGTAGATCACATTTAACAGATTACACTTTCATTAAAGCATTTGCAGTTGTTTTGTAAAAGTTGTCGTTTTTGTTCTCGTTGCATGTACACGGTTTTCTACAGCAGGTGTCGACATTGTACGCTGAATTCACTGAATGATTTTGCGATGCAGTTGATTCAAATGACTCGAAAAAGCTCCGTATTTCCACCACTAATTGCTAGTGACTGAATTCATGTTCATGATAAACTGGTTCATGATACAGGGAGCGAAATGAGACACACTTTTTTAATATTAATACCTTTGAGCTTTGTTTGAAAAGATGTCTGCTTCATAGTACTGTGGAGCTTTCTGTTCATATTAAACTACAGAGAATCTGTGATATTCCCAAAGATACATTCGTTTTGTCTTCATATTACAAAGGATTAGAAAAATACTTCTGAATATTTCTAACTCCATAAATTGTAGATAAAAAAGGAAATATCTGGTTACAGAGAGATCTTTTTTTAACTTTTTAATTTTATTTTTTAATCTGAAGCTGAATCCTTATGACAATAAAAATTATATATATATATATATATGAGACAATGTAATCTTATTTAATCTCAGTTTCTCCCCAGAAACCACAAATCTTCCATTTGTGTGTATTTGTCCAGTGTGGTAATATGCAAAAGAGAATTCAAAATTATGAATCAAAGTGTAAACACTGTAAACATGACTTTAAACTATTGTGGCAGATCAGCAGATATGAAGAGTACAGAGAATGGGAATCTCTTGCATTCTGTTTAACTGTTACCATATTTTATGACAAACTCAGGATCAGACAGTACATGCAAACACAAATGACCACAGAAAAAGCCTGCTGTGCATCCTAGACCCTGCAAATATGAATTCTCGTTCACTAACAGCAATATCGAAATAGCTAAAAACAGAACTGGCTGGGTATCAATGAGCTGCCGCAAATAATATAAGATCTGGCTCACATAAATGCTTCCCTGAACCTGTCAAAGAAAAACACAACAGGTGAAAGTCAACAGAGCATTTCAAACACATTACAATGATATGCAGAAACAAATGTATAGAAGTTTGGGTTGTGTTTTTATTTTATCTCTTTCTTATATGCACATTTTCTAGAATACATGCATATTTTGCATGTAATTTTGATTTAAAAAATAAAAGAGCCAGTATTTCCATCATGAGCCATTAAGTCACCAAACCTAATTGGTGTCATGCAGGGTTAAATGCAACACTTGTCCACTGACCTTGTTAAAAATTACTGATGTCAAACAGCACAACAATCTTACAAGTGAGAAATTATTAATTTGTAGTTATTCATGTGTAATCCATTCTTAGAGATGTTTCTAATAGATTATTGTTTTCATCTGTCCTAAACCATAAACTCAAGTAACAACAGAGTTTCCAGTGTTAGACAATCATTGCATTCCTCAAAGCATCTTCCAGCTGTAGCGTTGCTTGAGCAAATGTGGAGGTCAATGGATTCCTGTCACTGAAGTCTGGCTCGATGTCTTCATAGGAAATGACTGCCCATTCATATAGGACCTATACCAATCAGGGGAAGCAATGAACAGAAGTCAAACACAAATGCAGTTTTGTTTCTGTTTTTTGATTCTACATTGTAAATCCTCTAGAGACTAATCTAGCCTTTTTGTGAAAAAAAATTGTAAATAGTATTAAATCAACAAATTTGCACTTTGACTTTCTCTTGAAGTACAAACGTTATGTGTTTAGTGAATGTAAGCGAGATCTGCTCATATTCTGATTTTAAATAGTTATTTTGCCAGTTCCTGTAATGATCATAGCACTGATATTATCAGAGCAGTGAAGAGCTGTTTCAAACACAATTTTATTAGCTACTGAGTTAATTTGTTACATCCGGTCATATTTTTTGTGATATTAAGTATTGTGTGTTATTTGCAGTTTCCACCTAAGGCTATTATTGCCTTTATTGCAATATTACCTTTACATTTAATCATTAAGCAATAACTGGTTCTGCCCAAAACTCCTATGTCTCCTAAGCTCCCACCCAGCCTCCCTCTCTCTCTCTTGCCTCCTCTTAAACCAGCCAGTTCCTCAACCCTGTATCCGCTGATGCTTGACCGTCCCTCAGCTCACCCTCAGTCAGCACCATCTAGACAATTGGATCCACTTCAGGATTTCCAGTCCTCAGCTCCGTCTAGGCATGAGGATCCCCTGTCTCCGCCTCCAGCCTCTGAGAACTAGACTCCACCTCAGTCATCTGACCCTTTAGTCACCATGGACCATCATCCCACCAGCTCCACCAGGCTCCTTCATCCCTACAGCTCAGCTCCACCTTGGCCCTCCAGAACCTCTGTGTCACCCTGGCTGTCCATCTGTTTAGCTCCACCTTGGTCTCCTCCAGCAGCTCCATCTCCATTGTTCGTCCCCAGCGTGTCGCCTGCCATCTCTCCACCATGGCTCCTCCCTCCCTCAACTCCTCCCTGGGGCCTCATCCTGGTTCAATCGTAATTTTACAAATCTACAAGAATACTGTTTGTACACAAAGTATTGTAATGCTTTATTGGGTGGTTGTTCTGCACGCTTAATAAACAAACTCCAGCTGGTCCAAAATGCAGCAGCTAGAGTTCTTACTAGAACCAAAAAGTATGAGCATATTAGCCCGGTTCTGTCAACACTGCACCTGCTCCCTATTAAACATCGTATTGATTTTAAAATCTTGCTAATAACTTATAAAGCCATCAATGGTTTAGCTCCTCAGTACTTCAGGGAGCACATTATAGTCCCTCACGCCCGCTGCATTCTCAGAACTCTGGCAATCTGATAATACCCAGCATATCAAAATCAACTGCGGGTGGCAGATAATTTTCTTACTTAGCGCCAAAACTATGGAACAATCTACCTAATTCTGTTCGGGAGGCAGACACGCTCAGTCAGTTTAAATCTAGACTAAAGACCCATCTCTTTAACCTGGCCTACACATAACACATGAACACATTTCTATAATTCATATCCGTTAAAGGATTATTAGGCTGCATTAATTAGGTCAACCGGAACCGGGAACACTTTCCATAACACCTGATGCACTTGCTGCATCATAAGAAAAATGGAATCTATGCTAATATTGTCTGTCTCCTGCTTATTCCGAGGTCAGATCCAGTATGAATCCTGAACAATTGACCACTGCAGTTCCCTGATCCAGTTTGTATCCATATGGTGGGTCAGTACATATAGACCACCTCTACAGGTCTGTATGGGAGTACAACTACTTGTTTATTGGTCAGAGAAGAACTGTCCCCCGACTGAGCCTGGTTTCTCACAAGGTTTTTTTTTCTCCATCAGTGTCACAGATGGAGTTTTGGTTCCTTGCCACTGTCGCCTATGGCTTGCTCAGTTGGGGACAACTAAATTGGGGACAATTAATTTGGGACAATCAATTTATTCATTTGGAACTATTAATTAATTTCCTCTAACTAAAATTGTTTACGGTTTCTTTTTGCATTATTGATATATTACTTTCCTATTTGATACTGTAAAGTTGCTTTGACAGAATTTGTATTGTAAAAAGCGCTATATAAATAAAGCTGACTTGACTTGACCATAGCACACAGATTTGTTTTCTACATTTATTTACACTTCAATATGAACAAAAACAGCATATCTGCATGACACAGCTGACAGAGAACAGCGTACGCTGTTTTCGTCCAGGGGTTCTCTCCAAAATGACACTATGGTGACACGGAGGAGACCAATTGTTGACTAAAGTCATTATTTTTGTTTTATTTGCATACAAAGAGTGTTCTTGTAGCTTCAGAAAATTATGGTTGAACCACTGATGGCAGATTGACTATTTTGATGATGTCTTTTATACTTTTCTGAGCCTTGACAGTGTTATTTAACTGGCAGTCAATAGGACAGCCACAAAGCTCCTGTTTTTTATCCAAAATATGTTGTGTTCTGAAGATGAACAAAGCTTTTACAGGTTTGGAACCACATGGGGGTAAGTGATTAATGACAAAATTTTCATTTTGGGGTGGAGTAACCGTTTAATTATTGACATGACTACACGACTGAACATGACATTTCTGAATCCAGGAGAGATATGCTGGTTTTTGGATCAATTGTGATTCCAGTCACAAGTTGGATACTTGGGTTTTCTTGTAGTTTCTTCTTTGATTTGCCATGTTTACTTTTTAAGTAATGTCTTCATTGTGTCACTTGAAACAATAAAATTGATAGGGTTTTGTCCTCCCCGTAGTCGTTTGGTGTAAATAATATTTGATTCATTGTCTGCAGATATAAGACAAATTAGTTGTAGCAACTTTAACATGAAGGTCTATTTCAAAAGACAGACACAATATCAAAAAGAATAACACAAACTCAAATTTGCACACAATTAATTTGTCATATTTAATGAATTTGTATGTTGGTTTACTGTCTCAGTAACACATTTTATATGTTGCATAAGTAGTTATGGTTGCTTTTATAGACTTGTTTGGGTAGGTAGACTGTAAGTACATGTCCTGTAAAATTAAGTGAAAACTATTTAATTATTAAAATGTACTTACCCTGTTCTTCATGTTTACAACGTTTTGCATATCTCTCACTCATTACACTTGTATAATGAACAAGGATTAACATCTATGTTTTGATCATTTATATAAAGTACCGTGTCTTCCAAGCAGTTTTGCTTTTTATTCTCTAATTTGGAGGAGGAGTCTGCAGCCATGATCCTTTCATTTTCTTCATGACCTATAGATAGGTCTACTGTAATTCACCTCAATTTATGAATAAGAGTATGCTTTGAACTTGTCTCCTGAACATCAGCGTCAGTGTGATTTAATGAGAACAGTAAATCTGAAATATTCTGTTAAATTTACGTGGACACAGTAATCTGTTTAGAAATTGTTGATGCTAGTTATATTTAAAAAAAAAAAAAAAAAAAAAAAAAAAAAAAAAATTCAATCCAGTTCATATTCTTCAGCATATTCATAGAATATTTTATTTAATATTTTACTTCAGATGTTTTTTCTAACTAACATTTTTCCGAAAAGTAATGAAATTTGAAATATGAAATATCAATAAAACATGAATTGTTTAAGAATAGAACTGTAAAGACTATTACAACATTGCAACCATGTATAAATGAAAAAACATGTACAGTTGTTTTCAAAATTAATAAGCTGGATTTGCCTAATTTTGCACCCATCATTCAGGTATTTAAACTGTCCACCCTTAAAAAGACCAACTTAGTACCAGCATATAACTAACATCATAGCCTCTGTGTACATCTGATTCAGAATGTAAAATGTAAAGGCCTAATGCTGAAAATGTTAAATGTTACACCCTTACTGAAAAATCAGGTCCAGGCATGTTTATGCCGGTTAGTGATGGTGTAGTGCTGGTCTTGCTGGTGGAGCAATGTAGTCATGCTGTTGAACGTAGTCATGCTGTTGGTTTACCAGCATGGTCTTAGTGCTGGTGGGTCTGTATAATGCAGCTGATGAAGCTCTGTGGTGCTGAATTGTGCTTTGTATCTTTTTGTGTTTGCATGTTTAAACTAGCCATTTGTATTTGTTGATGTACATTTGATGTCCAATCATACACTGATTGTGGTCTACGAATACTCACAAATCACACTCCATCTAGATGCTACAAGCATCACATACATCTAATTGTGAACCAAAAAGTGAAAAGTGCAGATGCGGTACCACTGCCCTACAAGGAGCACTTAACCACATAAGTAATGTTTTCTGACATGAACAGTATAGCCAAATAGACCAGGTATGCACAAACAGAAAGTGGCAGGGATCATCAGTGCCCTCATAAGAAACGTCTTAGTTACATATGGTAACCCTCGTTCCCTGATGGAAGGAACGGAGACGTTGTGTCGAAGTAGCGACACTAGAGGTCACTCTAGTGAGCCCAAACATCTCTGAAACTTTTTTTCTGCTTGCGAGGAATTGCCCCTCAACATACTCCGTTCTTGACCCACCTTCTTCATGAAGAAGCCGTGACTTGCATCAACCACTTTCCATTACGGCGTTTCTACTTCCGGGTATGAGCCCTGGGTGATTCTGCGCTGGGTGATTCTCCGCATCCTCCCCCAATGTACGTTCTTCAGTCAAGCTTCCCGATAACTTCCCGAATGACGACCCCGCGGCTCACAGGCTTGGTTTCTTATTCAGCACTCCCTCTGGTAGGGAGGAGGTTACTGCAGCATCGGAGACGTCCGCCTTGCATGCCATGGTCATCCTGCAGGTCTACCAGTCGAAGGTCTTAAGTGACCTAGATATCGACTGGTGCTCGGCGACCGACTATGCCCTACGGGACATGAAGGTCACGGCACAGGCTCTGAGAAGACCGAAGTCCACTATGGTGGTCCAGCAGCAGTAGCAACAGCACCACCGGTGACCTGCTGAGGGCGGCCAACTACCAGACCAGCTCAGAGCCTGCAGCTCGCCAACCCACGGGCAGAACGGTCACCACCTGGTCAATAAAAGAGCAATTTCTTTCTTCCCTAGGCATTACTCACAGTGTGCTTGGCTCCCCCCGGTGTACCCAGCCAGTCACTCTTGACAAAGCATGCTTGGCTGCAAAACCTGCGCTTCTGCATACTTTGCCGAACACAATGCTTTGTTCAGCAGATTCCCTGCCCCCAGGCGATCCCTTGTTCGATCGTTACCAAATGAAACAGTTGACCAAAGCGGCCTGTGGCTTCCGGGGCCCTCCACCCCTGACCACAATGCCCCTTCCGCCAACTTGTCACAAGGTCCCCCTGACACCGCTAGCGGAGAGTTTAAACGGTTGGCTTACACTACCCAACCCCTCTCGCTGGCTTCTCAGAACCATCCGACTCAGCTATGCTATCCAATTTGCCTGGCACCTGCTCAGATTCAAAGGCGTTCGCTTTACCAAGGTTTCAGACGAGAATGCCGTTGTCCTTTGAGTGGAACTCGCTACCCTTCCTGCGAAGGGGACAATATAGCCGGTCTCCTCAGCTGACATGAAGAGGGGGTTTTACAGCACCTACTTCATTGTGCCCAAGAAAGGCGGTGGACTCAGACCAATTCTGGATTTGAGGATGTTGAATCGGGCTCTTCACAACCTCCTCTTCAAAATGTTTACCCTCAAACGCATTGTCACGTGTGCCAGACATGAGGATTGGTTTGTGACAATAGACCTGAAGGATGCGTACTTTCTTGTTTCGATTCTGCCAAGACACAGACCATTTCTACAGTTTGCCTTTGAAGGTCGGGTGTTTCAGTACAAGGTTCTCCCTTTCGGGCTTCTTCACGAAAGTCATGGAGGCTGCCCTCATGGCTCTCTGAGAGGCAGGCATACGCATTCTCAATTATCTCGGTGACTGGCTGATCCTAGCTCACTCCCGAGAGTTGGTTTTCACTCACAGGGATGTGGTTCTCCGCCACCTAGCCTGCCTGAGACTTCGGGTCAACTGGGAAAAGAGCAAGCTCTCCCCAGTGCAGAGCATCTAATTTCTCGGTGTCCAACTAGACTCGATCGCTATGGATGCACGTCTCTCCTCATTGATCATGTTAATGTATTAGATACCTATTGGTCTTTTAATTATTTTGCACTTTAGTCTGTATTTCATTTTTTACTTCATATATATATATATATATATATATATATAATATTTTAATAACATTTTTGTGTATTGCTTTATTGTGTTTTTATGTTCAGAATTTTTTATGATGTTATTAAGCTGTATTATGACATCACGTTTTTTGCAACTAAATTTCAATATTGTGATAAAATCGTATACCGTGATATGATCTGGTATACTCAACATTAAAATCTGATACCGTCATATCCCTATTCACGAGTCTCGAGATGGGCATGGCGCTAGGGTTCATACCATGTGAACATCACACCAGTATGCCTAAAAAACCTCAAAAAAAACATACTTATTTTTGCATTGTTTTTAGAAAAAAAAACAAGACATCCTTCTTGATTTAAGAACTATTAGATATTTTGGCTAGAAACAAGAGAAAAAAAAATCTAAATAAGAAAAGCATTTTTTGCAGTGTACTAATAAGCAAAACTTACTTTAACTAACATTTGTGACCCGTCATAAAGGTCAATTTTTTTAGATTTATACATTATAAAAATAACTTAATAAATAAACTTTTTAATTGGTGCACGGTTTGTTGGGATAGTACAATATCGTCGCTGTCGGGCGGAAACCTGGTATGTCCAAATTTTGTAAATTTCATATTTTTTCACAAATCGATGCTATTGGTCAGTGCCCACGTGGATCTGTAATTTTTACAAATTATTAACTAATCTAAAGTGTTGAAAATAGCTTGAGAGCAAATCTCTTAACTCATTTGAACACTTCAACTGTCTGAGAAGAGCTCGTATCTCCACCTTTTCTTCACTCCGCTGGAGCGTCGGGGCATATGTCCCCTTCCATCTTCTTGTCACAAAGCACCGGCAAAAATAATTAGCATTGAATGTGTCGGTGGAAACAGTAAGGAGATATTTGAATGATCCATTAATAAACTAGTGTATTCTGAGATAATGTCGCAAAGACCCTGACTCGCAATCTCTTCTTTGGACGCAACTTTTGAAGGAAAGCATCTTTCCGGATTACATAATGAAAGCGTTTTTTTCTGATTTGTTTTATTTCGTTAAGTAATAATTTAAAGCTTTCTATTTATTTATTTATTTATTTATTTATTTGTCATGTTTGTGAGGCATGTAGCCTATTCGCTGAAAAATGTGATCGCGCTGACTCCTCATGTCCTGCAAAACGATTTCAGCTTCTCCTCTTCAAAAACAATATTCACATAATAGCGCACATTTATCTAGGTTTAATGTTTAAACTAAAATTGTTCTATAGCTACTTTAACTGTTTTAGATCTATAGATTTTATTTTATGCAAGTCGTAATGATTTAGGCTAAAAGGCAAAAGTCTTCCGCTGGCAGCTGTTCGTAAAAACACACAAACAAACAAACAAACTGATATTTAACGAACAAAAAAATGCTCCAAAAGTTTTTCTAAATTAACTTAATAAGAAAACGAAACGAAATATAACCACTTTGGCATTACATACAAAACGTAACTATGTTAATAGCTGAAACAGTAGTATAAGCTGTTCTGGAAGAATTAAGGGGAAAAAAGACGGACTCAGTTTTTTTGTATTGCATCATAGCTCTTAAACCTTTAAAATAGAGTTTAGGAAGATGTATGTAACCACAGTCGTTAGCTTTGGTTAACTATTGAAGCCTTTTCTCTTGTCAAAAGGCTCAATGCGACCGCAGACTTTGTTTGCCTGCAGATTAATTTCCGCCTATTAGACAGTTTATCGCTTTATTTTGGTATTGCATCACTCATAGCTCTAACGTTTAAAATAGAGTTTAGGAAAATGTATGTAACCACAGTCGTTAGCTTTGGTTAACTATTGAAGCCTTTTCTCTTGTCAAAAGGCTCAACGCGACCGCAGACTTTGATGAACACTGCTGGCAGCAGCGAAGTCTGTGTCTGTACCATTCTTATCAATGACGGCGTAATCTCGTATCTCCCTGCTCCCAAGTCATAAAACCTCGTATCTCCGATAAAACATGATTTTGGGGAAATGTTGTCTTAATGTTGGTACACAACAGTGTATGATAGCAATATATGGTATAATACCAACTTTAACGATAAAATATTTCATAACTCAAAAAATATGCAGTTTTTTTCATTTCCTGAAAAATGACGGTTTTGGAGATACGAGGATTCCGCCCGACAGCGACGATATTTGGCTGAGATACAACTATTTGAAAATCTGGAATCTAATAAAGTATTAAGAAAATCACCTTTAATTTTTTTAGTAATGCATATTGCTAATCAAAAGTTAAGTTCTGATGTATTTACAGTAGGAACTTTATTAAACATCGTCATTGAACATGACTGGCATAGAAGAAAAATCAATAATTTTGACCCATAAAATATATTTTTGGCTTTTGCTACTTAAGACTGGTTTTGTGGTCCAGCGTCACATTTGTGCTTCATTTTTCTCATTGCTGAAGAGTGTTGAACTTTCATACAGTTCTACTGTACAGACTGGAATTTAATTTTCCTTTAGCCATAGCCTTATTCACTTATTTTCATTTTGGTGTGAAAGGGCCCTGCCCAGATTTTAAAAAGTAACACAAATGTAACGTAATTAGTTACTTTTTTAGGGAGTAATGCAATATTGTAACATTACTTTTAAAAGTAACTTTCCCCAACACTGCTTATAGGTGTGTACTGGAAGGGCTTTCATTTCATCTAAGTGTGGGGGAACATATAAATAAAATTTCTCAATAGCAGTTTTTGAAGGGGACACATGCTTACTTATCTTTTTAGTAGCACTTGTACTCCTATTTCTTTTTAAAGTTATTTGACTCAAAGTGATTTACAGTGGCTTTTTTATATCTTTGTAATGGCATTTTTCTAACTTCATTAAAAGTGTCACCTTTTATGTCAAATTCCAAGTTTTATAAGCTCTATCAAAATTTCTAATTAAAACAATAGAATAAAAAAAGCCTACAATATGCTCCTGTTGCCTTGCTTTCACCTTCTAATGAGTCTGCACACATTGCATAATTTTCTTGTACAATAAAATAAATAGTAAAATGCTTCGTCCATCTTTGCACACATAGATGTAATCACGTTCTGTGCACTATGACCCCAAGGTTTATCACGTGTTGATGCCACAAGTCACGACATTTGAACTGAATGCTGTGCATGCTACGCTTCTGTGTTCTACTACTCATGGTCTCATTTTATGATTACAATCTGTTGCTTCGTCATTCGTCACATATGCACATTTATAAAAGCAAGCACAATCACCCACCTGCGGGCATACGTCTGCACAACATGCAAAGAGAAAAAAAGCAGAACTCTCTGATTGCTCATTTGCTCCGGACTCAGTTTCTAGTGGGGATGAAGCTGACTTTTTTGAAGGATTTGATCCGCTCCAGGACATGAAAGTACATATTCATAAAATATTCTCAACTTTTGAGTTGGAGCCAGAGCCACGCTGCACCTCAGAGTCATCCATGCCAGTTTGTAAAGGGCAAGGGTATGGTCAGAGGGCTAACACCAGAGGCTACAGTAGTTTGAGTTTGGTAAAAACAACAATATTGATAATTTTGAAGAATGACTGAATCAGATTAGAGGCTGGAGATTGCAAATGCTTCTTTATCAGCTTTTTGTAGCTCTTCCAGGACAAGTGACTGTAATGATGTGTGGAGCTTAGTGATGTTACGTTCGTGAACGAATTGTTCTTTTTGAACAAACCTTTTAGGTGAACGAATCGTTCTCGTTTGAATCTAAACGAGAGAGATCTCATTCGTAAACGAGTTGAATGAACTGGTGAATGTCATTCGTGAACGAAATGACCGAACTCGTTCGTGAATGAAAAGAACCATCTACTGAACGAATACGCCCATCACTGACTGAGTCGCAGTTTTGAGTCTGAACGAGAAAGAGATTTCGTTCATGAACTAAATGGTACATGCCATTTGTGAACGAATTGAACGATACATGTTGTTCGTGAATGATTGTGTACCGGGTACGTTGGTCATGAATTCATTCAGCAATCAGCAGAAAGCAGATGCAAATTGCAGCAGGTGGTACTGTGCAGTGTGCACATACACTTGTTTATATATATTCATATTTAATATACACCACGATTTATTTAACTGTCTGACCAAACAATTAAAATGTTAATCATGCAAGAAAAACTTATGTTTTGGTCACCTGAACCTTATTTTATTTATTTAATGAGTAGATTACACATTTTAATAAGTCAAGTCAGTTTTTGTAACAAGTAAATAGTAATGCAGTACAATCGTTGACTCAATCGTAGACATAATGCATAAGATACTCTTTTTCGCCCCCTGCTGGCGTATGTCATTTGAAGAAATGGTTACTGAACGAATCAGTGAACGATTGTGAACGAATCATTTTGGTGAACGAACTGAAAATGAACAAATCTCTTGAAAGAATCAAACTTTCCATCACTAGTGGAGCTGCCTTTTTTTTAACCACAGTTATACCAAAGTGGGCGGTCACAAGGTCTGGCAGCTGAAAAACACACCTTGGATGTCATATGTTCACTTTGCTGCTTGATGTGCTCTATAGAAGTTGCATGCCAATGGTATGCAAATGGTAAATGATAAATGGTAAAATCAAAATAGTTTTCAATGTGAAAAGTTTACTTGCGCATGAATCAATTACATTTTCACTCACCCTAATGTTACCCTAACTTGTGATTGTCAGGACAATTCTTTTTTATGGCTGCTACATGTGAGCTCTATGGTCCCAGTGAAGCAGTCACAAATTTTATAACAAATTTTATATTCAACATTTCTTCTCCACCAAGTCACCCTCTGCTGTCATTATGGAGAGTTCTGAGCCTTGTTAACGAGCACAGGAAAGCACATGCATATGTTGTGGTACATAATGGCAGCAGAGGGTGACTGCATATATATGAAGAGTTCAGATGCAAAAGGCTCTAAATCCATCATTTTTTAAAAAATGCATTTTTATTAGGCTCCGATGTATAGGTTTCTATGGCCACGTACACACTGCAAGTTTCAAGAGTGACAACCATATTTAAATGTGGGAGTGAATCCTGTAAATTATCGTTCCATGTGTGTATGGAACAGCAGTCACTCCCGCATTTGTAACCATAGCAACATTTGAGTAGGGCAGGGCTCGTGAACGCAACTAGCCTAGTCCCATGTCCAAATCAGATAAGGACAAGGCTTCTTTTGCCATTATTTTCTTGTACATCTCATGTACAGAAGACGACACATTACTGATTCACATTTAGATACGTCATTAACAACTAGTTGTTCAGTTCGGTTCCGTACACACTACATGGAATTTCTGTAAATGCGGTTGTCACTATCTGTATTTTTCAGGAGTTCATGCGGTTGTCGAAAGCGGTTGTCACTCCTGTATTTTAGTGAATTATATGTGTACAGAATGCGATCAAGGAGTAAAAGCTGAACTGACAACCGAATTTAGCTGCAGTGTGTACGTGGCCTAAGTAAATAGGCCTACTTGTACTTCTAATTGGGCTAATAGGGAGGGATTTTAGCAAGTTTGAAGTAAAAGTATTTGATGGATGTATAATATGTGTAGAGAGCATTCTCTCTCTCTCTATCTCTCTCTCTCTCTCTATACTCTATTTTTCTTATCAAACTTTTTAATGCATTGAAATTTCATAATTCTTGTTACCAATTTCAATATGACAAAAAAAAACTAGCCTATAAATAAAACCAAACTTACTGAAGACCAGTAAAGTAGAAAAAAAAAAAAAAAATCATGATTCAGTCAAGGATTCTTTCTAATGTTTCACACAAATGGCATCAGCAGCTATTCAGAGCTGACAACTCTCACACATTCAGTGTGAGACTCACACAATTGACATTTTCTCACGCGTTTCACACATACTCTGTCTGCAGTGCATATGCCGTCCGTGTGCATATGTGGTACAGAAGCAGCACTCTTTTTGCTTTCACACAGGATGTGTTTACAGTCCGTTCCTGACCTGTGGAGGTTTACCACAAACACAGCATCTGTTATTTTGATTTCAAATCCAAACATGCTTTTTCAGCACCTTTTTAGCACAGCACAGTAATATAGTCATTCATATACATATTCACATTTAAACTCAAATATAAACAACTATTATTCAATGCACTTGATTTCTAGATTTGTATATTAAGTTGCTCAAGCAAGTTGCGGCACAGCATATAGCTTCCTTTTCTTATTTAAAATTGGCTATCACAAATATTTCAAATTAAAACTTAACAATGGACAGAAAAAGTCAGCTCTTTGCCTTTCTTTTACATTCAGTCTTTATTAAAAGCAATCCCACTGGTCTTAAAGAACTTGTCTTTTCTACTTCCACAAAGTGCACCTATTATGGTGGGACGGATTATGGGTTGTGTGGGCCCCTGGGCAAAACGTCCCCCCCCCCCCTCCTAAAACAAAAAAAAAACAGCATTGTCTGGGATGGCTAGTTGTTACGTCATCATGCCACTTGTGGGTCCAAACTAGTGCGGCGTACGCGTACCGTTTTGTAAAAGCAGAATGATGATGACAAAACTATCTTTTGCCGCTTTTTACCTCGGAAAAAGTGAAAAGAAGGTGGCTTAAGTTAATACAGTAAGTTGGATCTCAAATTATAATCAGTACAGCCTAATGCCATTACCTCACGTTAATGTTAGCACCAGGTTACCCATCATCTCTGTTTATAGAGACAGGTAGCAACGTAGCACAACCAGATCGTACCATAACAAACATTATTTGTTTGAATTATCCAGAATGTGCTAGTTCGAAATAGAAATGGAAATGTCTATAAAAGTGAACCAAAATGCCATGTACCTGTTATAATCTGCAATTGTTGCTTTGCAGCTTTCCCAAAGAAGACAATTACATCCTCGTAGCTAGGGGGCAATCATATCATGCGCAGGGCCAGGAACAAATAAATTCAAGGACACCAACAGAATGAAATGGTAAAGTAAGCGAAATCACAGATACTACCCACCCGTGTCATATTTAATAAACCAATAACTTAGATAAACAGCAGGTTTACACGTGGGTTGTCAGAATGTTGTGGAGAAGTGCGCTCATGTAGTTGAGAGGTGGCCGGGCGTTAGCTTGCCAGATGCAAGTTGACATGTATAAATCTGACGATGGTATAAGGTGCAACAAATAGACCCAACAAGAAATATGATGAGCTCAAAATAATATGTGCTGTGAATTTCTTGCCAACTAGAGCCACGGCTGGCAAATGATAAATGAAACCTATTGTCCTACCTTAAAACTTCGTAGCTACAGTTAATGTTGTCGTTAGCTGTGTGATCCTTTTGTCTTCTTGCCGGCTCATGGAAGTCTTTATCAGTTTAAATTTGCGATTGTAGATCTACTTTTATTACATTACTTTTCGTTCTTTTACTTTATGCCATATAGATTTAGGAGGGCAAGCATACTATAATACAGATTGAAACAAAAAAAAAAACACTTTGCGCCACGACAAGAAAAAAATATCCATGATTTCAACTTGGGAATGCCCACTAGAAACGTCTACCGCACGCCCATATAATTCTTTTCTTTTCTTCATTTAAATTGCTTAATTTTCTGTCAAATCTGTGTGCATTTGCTATTACTGACCAATTGGGCTGAAATTAACGATACCCTTGTTTAAAAGCATGGCTTTTCTTCCCTTAGCAACCGTTGGCATGGGTAAACAAAATCAACTAAGCAATATGATCTAGCTTATTTTGCTGATAAAATCGGCAATGACTGCTACACTGGTCTGGGGGCCACTCAGCGGGCAGGTTAACCGCCTCCATCCCACCATGCTACCGCTCCCTAGTCAGAGGGCCTTCTGTAGGGCTGTTAACACGCCCCCCTCCCCTCCCCTCCCCTCCCCCCAAAAGCCAGGGGCCCCATGGTAGGGGCCCTTGTAATCAGATGGCCCTCTAAAGGTACACTACACCCTCCTCCCTAGGGCCTCCTAGTAGCCAGAAGCCAGGACCATAATAGGAGGGCCTAAGAGGGCCTTCTAAAAGTAGGCTCCCATGCACCCATTTCCCTTTAAAGTTCCTATAGCAGGGCCGGGGGCCCCCTGAAAGCACCGACCTCCCCCCCCACCACCACCACAACCACCACAATTCAAGGGCCCTTGGCAGCCAAACACCCTCCCTATAGGGTCAGGGGCCCTTGTAGGCAGAGGATCAAAGAATGTAGGCCCTCTAAAATAGACAAACGAAAATACATTGTTGATAAGCGTTGCAAATTGTTTTGGGCTAGGGGCCCCACGGGCCCCCTGCACCCCTAGGGCCCCTGGGCAGCGGCCCCGCTGGCCCGGTTCGTAATCCATCCCTGGTTAGCATTACTGTTGCAGATAAACATACATTTTATATTTGAAAAAGTTCTATACATATATTAGTTTGTATATATTATATAGCAAATATAAAATGTATGTTTATTTGCAACAGTAATGCCAACAACAATTGTCACAATGAGAGTCTTAAGATCCAAATGCAAATGCAAAAGAGTTTATTGAATGACAGCAAGGGAAAAGAAGAAAACCAGCAGAACTCCAGCCGAGATGAATAAGAAGTTCGAATCAGATGCGGGGTGAAGACCCATACAGCCGAACAGTCCAAAACCTTCAAAAACAGGATACAATCCGAGAGGAGAGGGAAACTCTTAAAAAGTGCTGAACTCCAAGCTGGCAGGACAAGAAACTGGAACACAGGCGAGCTTAACAGAGAAATAAGACTGGATTAACAAACCGACAAACACACCATGCAAAGTCAGCCTAATAAAGGCAGCGCAAACGAGCTGCAGCTGTAGCGTTCTGATTAGAGTCACCTGCGGCTGCTAGGCAACGGACCAACACACACACACACACACACACACACACACACACACACACACGCACACAAAATGAACACACAGATCCATGAACCGTGACAACAATAAAAAGATATTTTTGTCATTAAAACAGCTACATCTGCTGACAGAGACCGTGCCGCGTTGTCTCGAGAACATGCAAGATGAAGATAATGAGGAAAAGATCGCTCCCTTAGCCAAGTGCATTCCAAACGTAATAATGCATGCACGTGAGTTTAAACAAAGTTTAAACTCCAAGCTTCAAGTGCTCTGCCCTTCAAAGGGTGTATGGCATAGGAATGATCACTTCAATTTAGAATTTGCCCCTGAACCGCCCCTAGTTGGCAGTAACATTAACTGCTTTGTTGACATTTTTAATGTGTGGAACATCCAGTTAGCTTTTCAGCACATTAGCATTATAGATTTAGATTAATAACAGGCCTATCTGGATGGGATCTCCTTGCTTTTTGTGAGATGAGGTAGTTGACTATCCGGATTTTTATCCAGTCCTGGGGCCTCATTTATAAAAAGTTGCGTATAAACCGTCCTAAATTTGTTCTAAGACCATTTCTCAAAAGTGTGTAAGTGCGATTCAGAGAAAACAAACGTGCGTACGCCTCTCTTCCAGATGTGACATTTATAAATCGCAAATGATCTTGAAATTGTGCGCAGCTGACTGGTGTCAGATCTCCGCCTTGTGTAAACATCCACTAATTAATATCATTAATGTATAAAAGAGCATCTGCTAATGTCGAAAACTGTTGTTTGAGAATGGCGAGCGGCAAAAAATGTAAATGCCATTTATTGATAAAATTTCTCATTTGTCGACACAGTATTTTTCCATTTATTCTATATATCGATAGTTCAAGTATCGCAAAGAAAATTTTGGAAACACTTTTTTTTTAAGAGCTTTAACTCAAATAAATGTGGTGTCAAGCACAGTTTCTCTGTAGTTCAAAAGCACATTAAATCATAGTTATTTTATAAGATTAGAAAAATTACCTTTCAAATATACATATACATACACATATACATATTTGATGTTCGTTTACTATGTTGCAAGTTAAAATAGATTGTCTTACTCGTATATATGACCACAAGAGAAACTTTTTTAAATATTTCTTTTTATTTGTGTAGGCCTACATCCACAATAAAAACAAAACATGCTTTTATAAGGAAGGACATGAACAGGATGCCGCTGTACCTGCAGTACTCCAATTTGACACAAGGAAAAGTGCGTACGTCTGCTCAGACCCTGATGTGGATATATAACTTTTTTCACGTGAAGACTGTTTATAAATATGAACGTTGCCGTGACTTTAAGCGTATGCACAGTCTCAGATCAAATTTGTGCATATGCACGCTTTATAAATGAGGCCCTTGAGGTGTATATGTAGGTCATTTTTCACTCCTGCTGCAGGTGATATTATGCTGTGTTTTTAATTGACATTTGCTTCTGGAATTTTAGCTCAAGTCTATTTTGATCTATATTTTACACATGTATTCCCCACCTCTTGTAACATAATTTTTTCCTCAGATAAATTATATGAAAATTAAAAAATACTATGTATGTGTGTGAGTTGCAACTTGATTTATGCTGCGTTCACACTGCATGATTTTAGGCCTGATTTTCGTAGTTGACAGGTTTTGCAAAATCGCAGACAAAAGCCCAAAATCGGAAACAAATCGGTGCTCGTTCATGCAGGTGACAAACACACAGTATGAATTAACAAAGACGTGATCTGAGAGAATCGCCGATGCCCCTGAAATATTTGAGAATTGCAGGGCTATAACAGAACACATTGAAAGCTCACACTGTGTCTACACCGAATGCGAGCATGTGATGCAAGGAAAGACAAGAACCCATTATAATTGTTGTATGTTCAGGGATAACAGATGGATAAGCAGACATGCTATATGACTGGATGTCATTTTTAATATACTTTGCATTTGCAGTAAATGTGGCTCTCCTATTGACTTTGTCCTATAACTTCAGCTCTCATGAAAAAAATAGTGAGGACCACTGTTCTAAAATGTGCACTTAGTAAAATATGTGTTGTAATTCTGTCTGAAGATAATGCACTAGCAGTAGTGTAGTCAGGAATCGCAATGTGGGTGGGCCCAGAGAAAATTGGGTGGGCCGAGCCAAAAATGCATCTGTTATAAAATTGACCAAAGCAACTACACCTGCTTGAATACACACCACTGTTTAACCAGAGCATAAGCCTGTGTGTCATTATAAGCAGAACATAATAATAAGAACAACATATGAGCAAGGATGCCACACCGCACATCTGAAAGACCACCAAAACCATAAGGGTTTAATAGGTTTATTTAGCTCAAAGAGGAATTTGAGAATCACTGTTTTATGGCTGATTAGAGTCAGACAGCGATTTTCTGAACAAGCCGTATAATGTCAACTCTGCATTGGATGTTAATATCCAAAAATATAGTAAAAGCACTATTTAATAGCACAGTAACAAGATCAACAGTTTAAGACATTAACTTAAGCAAAAAACACACATAAACACACATTCACACAGGTTGCAGAAAGAGAGAAAGTGAGGAAAGAATTAGAGTTTAGAGGACTGAAAATATGAAATCCCAAGTTTATAGCAATATATGCAATTGCTTAGACCTGAACAACCATCAACCATCTAATTAACCCTCACATTAAGTTTCTCAGTGAGACTATTAAACTTTATATTAATTAATGCACCATTTCAGAATCTGGAGGATGCCTTTTTTGTGTTAGGGGTTTCCCGAGGCTGCTGATTGGTTGGAAGTTTCGGTGTGATGTCTTGGGCATTGGTAGGGATGATGCGGAGTCGTGAGCTGGTTGAAGTTCAGGCGGGCACAGACGTTTTGGTTATGGCTTACAGCAAACTTAACTCAGAACACAAAACTCTCAGCAGAAAGAAAGAAGAGAAACTAAAGTAAAATACTAGACAGTGCTTTCTTCATTGTTTGTTAGCAATGGGCATGCAGACCAAAGCATGCTGCAGTTGCCGAAAGCATGGCTAGGATCCACGCAACAGGCAAGAAGAGCAGGGCTAAGAAGAGACGAACAAATGGGGAACAAAAGAGACAATGACAACTTGGACATGATTTGTATAACAAGAATATAGTATATTTTTATATAGGACTGATCACTAGAAACATTCAAAGCATGAATTTTCAAACTCATACACACCAAACACAAATATGAATCATTAAATGATTCACTAGTTACTAAAAGATATACTCAATGAATTAACAGGATATAATAGACACTTCAGCAAACAGGGGACGTCCAGTGCGAATGTCCATTTAGGTCAGCAGTACGTTCGCTTTGTAACGTTCACTGACAGGCATTCTGAGGACGTCCATTTACATCCACATTTGGTCCTCTTCGTGACATTCGGAGGACATTCGTCCGAGCCAGTTTGTGAACATCCCTATTTCGTCCCTTATCTGCCATTTCATAACAACACTTGAAAATCCAGGGGATTTTATCATCAGATCTGGCACCTTGAAACAGGATATAATAGACACCCCAGCAAACAGGGGACGTCCAGTGCGAATGTCCATTTAGGTCAGCAGTACGTTCGCTTTGTAACGTTCACTGACAGGCATTCTGAGGACGTCCATTTACATCCACATTTGGTCCTCTTCGCAGACATTCGGAGGACATTCGTCCGAGCCAGTTTGTGAACATCCCTATTTCGTCCCTTATCTGCCATTTCATAACAACACTTGAAAATCCAGGGGATTTTATCATCAGATCTGGCACCTTGCAACTCAGACAATGTTCAATAAAATAAATAAATAAACTAAAATATAAACCCATATTTGATTTTAATGGTTAGCCTATGGTTATTCCTTAAAACAAAATCCCTTTTATTTAACTGTGATAATGGAATGCAAAAAAAAGCTAGCTTCTGTAGTTTTTGCATTGTATTTATTTGTTTTCTTTCTATTTTCTTTCTTTCTATAATTAACAAAAAAGCCTCTAACACTAGCTTACTCTATTCTTCTATTCTGTTTTCTATATATTATATAATAAAAAAGTCTTGCTAGATGTACTGAGTTAGGCTATCTGAGACTTGCCATAGCACTTCCATATCATTGCTCTTTTGTTGATTTTGATTGCTTCCATTGTCTTCCTTTGTAAGTTGCTGGATAAAAGCATCTGCTAAACGACTAAAATGTAAGAGATATAAATTAAATGTATAATGAAGTTAATGTTAAAAAATAATAACTTTCGTTTCTGGAAAAAGAAAACAGGTGTAACTTCTGCAATTAAAGATGCCATCAAATCACGAGTCATTTAAACATCAAAAACATGATTCCCTTCAATAATATAACACTAAGTGCAAATAGCCCGTCTTGTTGGCAGTGGCTATTTATACTAACTCCACCCACCAATGTGAAATGGGGACAGTCAACAGTGCAAAAGATGTCTGCTAATTATCAGATGCAGTGGCGTAGAGGATAAAGCCTGCGTATAACTCTTTTCTGCGAGGACGACCTGGGAAATTAACAATGAATATGTTGGAGGAAACAGTAGAGCGATATTTGAATGATTCATTAATAAACTATTTTGAGGTAGTTTTGCAAAGACCTGACTTGCAATATCCTCTTTGGACTCACTTTTTAGAGAGGAATGTATCTCAAAGGATTACATAATGAAAAATTTTATTTTGTTAAGTAATAATTTAAAGCTTTCTATTTATGTATTTATCACGTTTGTGAGGCATGTATGCACTGAGTTTCAGTTCCCCGTCTGTCGTTCACGTTCGACGTTGTGTCGAAGTGACGACTAGGGGTCGCTCTTGAGAGCCCGAACACCTCTGACAGCTTTGAGAAAAGGCCAATGAAATTGGTACGCAGTATTTGCATAGCCCGCTCCGCCCCGGAGATCCGGGCATAAGAGGGGGGGGCTAGGCAACACTCATTGTTCTGTTTCTTCGGAGCCGAATGCAGTATTCTCTTAGGGGAAAACAGCATTACTCACCTCTTCGTCGTTGGATCTATGGCACGAGCAGCGGTCTCTCCCTTTAACCCTTCTCTTGGTAAGCGAGAATACCCCTGGGTGCTTCGACGACGATCTCTAAAGAGCTTTTCCTCCTGAAAAGGAGTAATTTTTCTGAAAGAGCCGACACGGATGGATTGTGTTTACATTTGCCTTTCCGTCCGTGTCTTCCTGGTTGCGGTTTCCTCGTAAACAATAACAATCGGCACGATCGTTGTGCTCAGGGTTGAGCTAGTCTCACGCTGATACATCGCTTCGTTGATAGTTTGTGTTCTGCTTGCGGTGAAGTGGTGGGCGTGCTTGAACAAGATAACCGAAACACATCAGGTTTGAGTGAGAAAAAACCCTCCGCCTCATCCTGTGTGTTCATGGCTTCGGTAACGTACGAGATTGACTATATCGTGATAGGCCTTTTTTTTTTTTTTTCGGCTGAAACACGATATATCAGGTCCTCCTCCCTCATTTCCCTCGATGGCGGTCCAGCGCGAGAGGCTTCGTGGATTCTCCAGGCGGGTGGGCGCTTCAGTACGGCGCCTGCATATCTGATGCCCTGCCCCCTGGTGGGACCACATAGGCTCTCGTCCAGAGCGTGAAGGGGTTCACGTCTTCTGGACAGGCTGTGTCCACCATGCACACTTTTGCCATCCTGCTGGCTGCCAGGCAAAGTGTTATAAGATCTGCACGAGGGAGATCTCGCCTCAGAGTGTCGCAGGAACTGCGTTCAGTTCTGTGTATGCTTCCGAGCATCAAATGTCGCAACGCAGGCTCTGGGTAGAGCGATGTCCACTACGGTGGTCCAGGAGCGCCACCTTTGGCTAAATCTGGCGGAAATGAAGGACACTGAGAAAGTTCGCTTTTTTGACGCCCCCATTTCTCCAGACTGGTTCAGGGCCCGCCTCAGGCTGGTCCTGCACCCAAACCAGCCTTGCCGTCGAGTTCTCGCAAGAAGGTGGCGCCGTTAGCTCATTTTCAGGCCGCTAGGAACCCTCATCAGGCTTCGAAGCGCTCCTGAAGTGAGCCGCCCAGGGGAGAGAGATCTGCTGACCTGTCTAGATCCACACTCGGCGAGGGGACGAGTGTGGGCTTCGGCTCCATCCTGGCTGTCTGCCTCACGGCGGACAGCCACCACATGGTCAATTTAAGAGCAATTTCTTTCTTCTCTGGGCGTAAAAACCAGTGCGACTGCGTCCCTCCGGGGTACCCAGCCACTGAAGCACGTCAAAGCATGCTCGACCGCATCTCAGGCGCTTCTGCATGCTTTGACAAACCAAGTGCATCCTTCAGTCGACCCCCTGAACTCAGGCGGTCCTCCGTTGGATCCTTGTCGGTTACGATGATCGGTACACCCACCATGGTTGGGTCCCTCCGGGGTACCCAGCCACCAGAACACATCAAAGCATGCTCAACCGCAGGGCCTGCGCTTCGGCATGCTTTGACGAATCAAGTGCATCCATCAGTCGATCCCCTGAGCTCAGGCGATCTTCTGATGGATCCTTGTCTGTCGGTTCCGATGGTCGATCCTTCCATGGCTGGGTCCCTCCGGGGTACCCAGCCACCAAAACACACCAAAGCATGCTCAACCGCAAAACTTGCGCTTCTGCATACTTTGACAGAGAAACAAGCGCATCCGTCAGTCGATCCCCTGAGCTCAGGCGATCTTCTCACGGATCCTTGTATGTCGGTTATGGCGATCAAAGCACCTTGTGTCCTCCGGGACAGCACGCCCCCGAACAAAGGGCTTTCACCACAACTCAGTCACACCGTACCCACCCGAGGTACGTCGGTGGTCCCCCTGAGACCGTTGGCAGAGAGTTTTACAGCTTGGCTCGAGATACCCAACCTCTCTCGCTGGCTTCTCAGAACCATCCGACTCGGCTATGCTATCCAATTCGCACGCAATCCGCCCAAGTTCAGCGGCATCTTCTCTACCGAGGTTCGGGACGAGAATGCTGCGGTTCTTCGGGCGGAGATCGCGACCCTTCTGGCGAAGGACGCGATAGAGCCGGTCCCCTCGGCCGACATGAAGAAAGGGTTCTACAGCCCCTACTTCATTGTACCCAAGAAAGGTGGCGGTTTAAGACCAATCCTGGATCTGAGGATTCTGAATCGGGCCCTTCACAAGCTCCCCTTCAGAATGCTAACGCTCAAACGCATTCTCACGTGCATCAGATTCCAGGATTGGTTTGTGGCGATAGACCTGAAAGACGCGTACTTTCATGTCTCGATTCTTCCAAGACACAGGCCCTTCCTGCGGTTTGCCTTCGAAGGTCAAGCATTTCAGTACAAAGTCCTTCCATTTGGGCTCTCCCTGTCTCCCCGCGTCTTTACGAAAGTCGCAGAGGCAGCCCTTGCCCCTCTCCGGGAGAGGGGCATCCGCATTCTCAATTACCTCGACGACTGGCTGGTCATAGCACACTCTCAGGAGTTGGTATGCAAACACAGGGATGTGGTTCTCAACCATCTGGCCCATCTGGGGTTTCGGGTCAACTGGGAAAAGAGCAAGCTCGCCCCGGTACGGAGCATCTCTTTTCTCGGTATACAACTAGACTCAGTTGCCATGAGTGCACGGCTCTCCCCGGAGCGTGCAGAGTCAGTGCTGAGCTGCGTCCAGAAGCTCTCACGCAGCCCGACGGTCCCCCTCAAACAATTTCAGAGGCTCCTGGGTCACATGGCATCCGCAGCCGCCGTCACGCCGCTGGGCCTGATGCACATGAGACCGTTACAACACTGGCTGCGTTCCCGAGTCCCGAGATGGCCATGGCGCCAGGGTTCATACCGGGTGCAGGTCACACCCGTATGTCTAAAAACCCTCGGTCCTTGGAAAGACATTTCGTTCCTACGGGCCGGGGTGCCCTTAGGACAAGTGTCCAGGCGCATTTTGGTTACGACAGATGCATCCAACACAGGCTGGGGCGCCGTATGCAATGGGCAAGCAGCTGCAGGGCTCTGGTCGGGCCCTCGGCTGCATTGGCATATCAATTGCCTCGAGCTGCTGACAGTGTTTTTGGCCCTGAAGAGGTTCCGACCTTTGGTTCAGGGCAAACACGTGCTGGTCCGCACAGACAGCACTGCGACTGTAGCCTACATCAATCACCAGGGCGGTGTACGCTCCTTTCGCATGTCACAGCTAGCCCGCCATCTCCTCCTTTGGTGTCGAAACAATGTCAAGTCTCTACGAGCCACCCACATACCGGGCAAACTCAATTGGGTAGCGGACGCGCTCTCCCGACAGACTTCGCTTCGGGGCGAGTGGAGACTTCACCCTCAGACGGTTCAGCTGATCTGGAGTCTTTTCGGTCAGGCCCAGGTCGACCTGTTTGCCTCGATAGAGAACACTCACTCGCAGTTGTGGTACGGTCTGTCCGAGGCGCCCCTCGGCACAGATGCACTGGCACACAGCTGGCCTCAGGGCCTCCTCAAGTATGCGTTTCCACCAGTGAGCCTAATTGCACAGACCCTGTGCAAAGTCAGGGAGGACAGAGAACAGATCCTGCTGGTGGCCCCCTACTGGCCCAACAGGGTTTGGTTCTCAGAGCTGGTGCTCCTCTCCCCCGTTCCTCCCTGGCGCATTCCCCTGAGGAAGGACCTCCTTTCACAGGGGAAGGGCACGATATGGCACCCGCGCCCAGATCTCTGGAACCTCCACGTATGGTCCCTGGACGCGACCAGGAGGATTTCAGAGATCTCCCACTGGCAGTGGTAAACACTCTGTTGCAGTCGAGAGCTCCCTCCACGAGGCGGCTGTACGACCTCAGATGGCGCAAATTCACAAACTGGTGTTCCTCCCGGGGGGAGAACCCACGGAGATGTGGCATCCGAACGGTGCTTTCCTTCCTCCAAGGAGGACTGGATAGACACCTTTCTGCTTCAACACTTAAGGTCCAGGTAGCCGCTATTGCCGCTAACCACGACCTGGTGGAAGGTAGATCGGTTGGGAAGCACAATTTGGTTATACGATTCCTTAAAGGTGCACGCAGGCTGAACCCCGTCAGACCGCGCCTTGCCCCCTCTTGGGATCTGTCTGTGGTCCTCCGGGGCCTACAGTCAGGTCCCTTTGAGCCGCTCCAGTCAGTCGAACTCAGTGCTCTCTCCCAAAAGACGGCTCTCCTGACTGCGCTCACATCGATCAAAAGAGTGGGAGACCTCCAAGCCCTCTCCGTCAGTGACTCGTGCCTCGAATTCGGGCCGGCTAACTCTCACGTTATCCTGAGACCCCGGCCCGGTTATGTGCCCAAAGTGCCCACCACTCCCTTCAGGGACCAGGTGGTCACTCTGCAAGCTATCCCTTCTCAGGAAGGCGACCCCAACCTCTCCTTGTTATGCCCAGTCCGTGCCCTGAGCATTTACTTGGAACGTACTGAAAGCTTCAGACGGTCGAGTCAGCTCTTTGTCTGTTTTGGAGGACAGCAGAAGGGGAAAGCTGTCTCCAAACAAAGAATTTCCCACTGGATTGTGGATGCGATTCGTTTGGCCTACCAGGCCACAGGGGTGCCCTGCCCGCTGGGGGTGCACGCCCACTCCACCAGGGGCGTCGCAGCGTCGGTTGCGCTGGCGAACGGGATCTCTTTAACAGACATTTGCAGAGCTGCAGGTTGGGCTACACCTAACACGTTTGCCAGGTTCTACAATCTGCGTGTAGAACCAGTCTCTTCGGGAGTCCTGAACGCAAGCCCAGTAACTCCTGAAGCTGACACGGTGTAGAAGCTTGCTGAAGCGTCGTTCCCCACGGGTGATGACGCTTCCCCAGTTCAGTAAGTTTCCTGGCGTGAACCCTGAACGACAATTTCCATCATGTTGCACCCGCAACGTAGCTATGTTCAGCGGAGGAACTAGCTATCAGAATCTAATATGAGGTTAGGTTGCCTCTTGTGAACTCTCATATTAGGTTGGTGCCCCACATGTAGTGGCTCCTAATGCGGCCCCATGTGTGTATCTCCACCTATACTCCCAGAGATGCGGTGTTTCCCTTAAGACAAAACTTGTCTCCGACCCTGAGCTCAGCAGTCTCTCCTCATGCGGAGCCTGCCTCAGGATCGTCCCCTTGTTGTGCTCCCCTAGTGCGAGCCCTCAAGTGTATTCTCCACACAAATACCTCCCTCCGGGCAGGGTGTGGTCTCCGTAGTGCCCATCCCCCCCCGGGGAGGACGGACACTGGCCCAATGTTCTCCAAGATGTTCAACCAAAGGTGAGGAAAGGCTGGCTGAAGCTCTTGGGCATTGGAAGGTCACGTAGAGGTGAGTGACATTTATCTAACACGCAAGACCTGTTAATATTTGCACTCCATGCACTCGTGACGCGGTCCGCTGGTTGTGGCGTTTTCAACTGGGACCCCTAGTCGTCACTTCGACACAACGTCGAACGTGAACGACAGACGGGGAACGTCTTGGTTACGTATGGTAACCCTCGTTCCCTGATGGAGGGAACGGAGACGTTGTGTCCTCCTTGCCACAACCTCGGACCGCCTCTGAGTGTAGCCGGGCGCTTCGGCTCCTCAGATCAGAACAATGAGTGTTGCCTAGCCCCCCCCTCTTATGCCCGGATCTCCGGGGCGGAGCGGGCTATGCAAATACTGCGTACCAATTTCATTGGCCTTTTCTCAAAGCTGTCAGAGGTGTTCGGGCTCTCAAGAGCGACCCCTAGTCGTCACTTCGACACAACGTCTCCGTTCCCTCCATCAGGGAACGAGGGTTACCATACGTAACCAAGACGTTCATTTCTGTGAAGCCCTCCTATTCACTTACAAGACGGCATCATGTTTGTTTTCTTTATTTTATAAAACCACTGTTTGTAACATTTTGTTGATATTGTGAGTGCAGACAAATGAAAGTAGACCCTTAACATTTCTGAATGATGCATTTCTCTTACCTTTCTGAGTAAAAATGACTGATAATTTTAAATTGTTTCCACTGAAAAAAAAAAAGTAGGCACATTATTGTTGCTAAATATTATTACAATTTTATTATCATATTATGATATATCATACAGTATGTATTATAACAGGTCTTGTAGGTTTTCTTCTAATTAAAAGAATCATGCTTCAACTGATGACTTAATGTTTAATAACTTCTTTGCAAAGAGCATAAGCATCATCATTGTATTTTGACACCACTTGAAAATTGTGACACCTTTGGATATCATTAACATCTTGACATCTGTACACCGTGAAAAACTGAAACAAATAAAATAACATCCAGATATCATGTGAGTGCCCATGTTTCTGTTTTTACCAGTCTTTTCTTACTGATCCAGTATCAATACACACAGAACATTACTGCCAATTAACAGATGGAATTCAAAGAATAAACAACATGCACCTTCTAATCAGAAATCCAGAAGACAGTTTGTGTAAGTCACTTCACATTCAAGACCATTTATACAGGTTTTTAAATTACAAAATACACTCACTTACAAATATTTGTGAATCTGAATATCAGATAGCTCATGACATGGGAAGAAAAAGTGAATATTTTGAATAAAAAAGAAAAAGGAAGAGGTTTGTTTGTCAATATGCTATTATTATTAAAGATATAATTAACCCTTGTGCGACCTTATGGGCATTTTTGTCCATTTCAATTTTGTTTTTTATGTTTGCCTGTGTAAATGCCAACTGCATACATTTTGGCTCAGGTGTTCATTTTTATTGGAATTTTAATATTTCACCCTCACAAAAAAAAAAAAAAAAAAAAATTCAATTTTACCCTCTGTACAAAAATACTCACACTCAGGACCTTAAGGACAAAAATGTCCAAATTGAAACCCATTAAATCAACATTTTTTAACCCAGGACCATTTGACAATATTTGTCAAAATATTTGACAAATTATGCAATATTTGCCAATAGGCATTCAAACTATCTGCAAGGTTTTAAATTTTACATTTTTACCCATTTTTATTAGATAATGCCATTTTTTCAACTGTGGCATATAAAAGAAATACTTGTTTCATTCATGTTTTCTGCTTATGCATATTATAGACTATTATAGAGTCAATTGGAAAACTAATGCAGCTATAATTGTGTGAGTATGTTGTAAGGACGTCAGAGTGTGGTTTGCATGTGTTTACTGAAAATTTATTATGTGTAAATAGTTTGAAAGAAATGATATTGTACTGGCAATCAAAAATCCCACTCCATGTGTATGAGTCTACACCCACTGACAGTCAGCACATAGGTGCATTAAAAGCTGAGGATGAAACAAACCAGCTTTTAAAGCATTACAATTCTGAAAATGAATGAATGTTTGATAATTATGAATAGAAGAGATGCTGATAAAAAAAGAACAGTCAGACAGTTTTTTTTTTTTTTTTTTTTGAATGCACAAGGGTTACATTAGGGTGCTTTTGTTTGAGGGTGCTTAAGTCCTTTTAGCATCTACAGGATGAGAAACAGGATGTGTGGGTTGAAAACAGTGCCAGTTGCATAAGTAGGCAGCACTGTGGTTTCATTTTCTCATGAGAATTGTGCTTTTTTACTTGTGTGTTTGTGTGTGTGTTCTTCAGATATGTTGAGTAACACAGTATTCATGAGCTGAGACTAAAAAGAGGAAGGAAATTTAGTGGCAAGTAATGCCAGTAAATTATAATATCTGAAACAAACAATGGACAAAGAACAAAGTAATCTACAAGACATAAGCTGGTTCATAACTCAATTTGGGTTCACATGGCTGAAACAGAAAATACACTTATATATATATATATATATATATATACACACACACACACACACACACACACACACACACACAACCAGTAAAAAGTTTAGACAAACCCTCTCATTTAATGTTTTTAAAGAAGTTTATGTTTCACTCTCTCTATATGTATTCTTTCTGATACTTTTATCGGGGATCCGATAAACCTACCCTACCAGTTCCTTGAGCAAGGTCACGCAGTTCTGTAGGCCCCTAGGTACAAGCTAAGGTTTCGGCTCTTTCCTGGACAGTTGACTACATCCCTTAAAGGAAAACTCCACCGGTTTTCCATATCCATGTTTTCCATGTTTGTTTTACTTAATCACTCTAGCGTGCAGTGCCAATATGTTAGCATTTAGCTTAGCACAATTTATTCCATTTGTTCCATCGGCACCTAACAGGCATGAATTTAGAAGCCACCAAACATGTTTTCCCTATTTAAAGACAGTTACATGAGTAGTTACACAAGTAAGTATGGTGACACAAAATAAAACGTGGCGATTTTCCAAGCGGATAAAAGATGACAACTATAATGTATGGCAGAAGAGCACTAAGCAGCACTCGGCACAGTAATATATCACTCGAGCAGCAGTGATATATTAGTGATAGTGATCGAGCAGAGGGAGCGGGAGCAGGTGAGTTTTCACGAGTGATATATTACTGCACCAAGGGCGAAGTGCTCTTCCACCACACATAGTTATCATCTTTTATCCACTTGGAAAATCACCACGTTTTATTTTGTGTCCCTTTTTGCTTACTCGTGTAACTACTCATGTAATTCTCTTTAAATAGGGAAAAGTGTTTGGTGGCTTCTAAATTCATGCCTGTTAGGTGCCGATGGAACAAATGGAATAAATTGTGCTAAGCTAAATGCTAACATATTGGCACTGCATGCTAGAGTGATTAAGTGCAGGCACTGAGACAGGACAGATATGTATCAACACGTCTAAGCTGAGGGAATAACATAGTGAAATATGGAAACCGGTGGAGTTTTCCTTTAAAGGAATCTCTTCCTTCTGATTCCAAGCCTAAGCCCTGCTTTAAGCCAGACTACTATTAGCACTTAGTATAGTGATCATGCCAATCAGTTATCACAATCACAATCTCCCCTTTCCCAAACAATAAACTTGAAACCACCATTTAATTATTCTTGACATAAAATGTAACCGCCCCACCCCCCCCCCCCCACATGTATCTGTATTCCTTACGTGACATGCATTTCTAACTTAACTATGCATTTCTAAAGTAAATTATTTATTTACTAATATTAGAATATCTTTTACCATGATTACATTAAGTTTTTGGTGTTTTTTCAACATTCTGTCCCCATGCAAAATTTCATCACTTTCTTTTCTATCTCTAAGGAAGTCAAGGTGGACTGACCATTCGCTAAAGATTCAGTCGTCTTGACAGTACTGACAACCGTCCCAATCTTGTGTAAGGTCCTGGTCTGGTAGGTAACGCAGACTGTGATCTTGAAGCTGGCTGAAAATGTAATATTTTCTCTTCTGTAGTGATGGCCAATCAACACAAAATGTCATCCACTTTTTCCTCCCATACAGTAAATCAGTGTGTTAACTTGGTGCAAATCGGATGCTTGTGCCATGTTGCTTGCAACTCTGAACATTTCAAATCATCTGAGCCATCTTTCAGTGTCATTTGGCTTTGTAAAATCAAAAGGTTCAGAAGGTTGGACTTGATATGATGAAATAGGTGCTGGTGATTCACCCATTTGCTTTGGTCTCTGAATTCATAATATGCTTCAATGAGCACCTCACTGCCTATTGCAAGTACCCAGGTTGCTGAGCAACTGCACCCCTCCCCGACTCGTTACTTATGGTGCGGTGGGTGAGTCGTTTGCTGAATCTGCTTTTTTTCTGGTTAAAAACAGTATAAACTTCAGCCTTACTTTGGCAAATACTTCTCCCGCTTTGATTATGAAGTTATTCAGCAGCTTATGAGTTGTTCTAGACAGTTCTAGACAGTTTTGACACCAAAAGCAGAGTTGCTGTGTATTACGGTGGCCGAGAAGTGCAAAACAAATCACATTTCTGAAAAACAAAATAACAATTCACAATACACAACAGCAATTCTGAAAACATCAAAACAAGTCAGAAAACACAATGACAAATTCAGAAACAAAATAACAAGTCAGAAAACACAATGACAAATCCAAAAACAAAGTAACATTTCAGAAAACACAACAACAAATCGGACAAACTGGAAAAGGTAGGTATAGTTTGAGACAGCGTCATTGGTTTCAGAATAGACTATGTACCGCTGACTGGATGAGACATCTGTCAATCAAGGTAACGTTATACAAGAAAGAACAGCAGTAGTGGCAGAAAGTTCAGACATGGTCATAAACTAGCTCTTTTTGAAGTATTGAATTAATTGCTTTTACTGTGGAATAAAAATATGCATGTACTCCCAGGCCGGCCTTTTCGGTGACATTGTTGGGGACATTGCCCAGCAGTTCCCGGCAGTGCATGGACAGACAGAGGCTGTGGAACATGTCTCGCCTGGTTGACATGGACATGGTTGAGCTCATTTGTCCTGACATGCTTGCTTGTCCTGTCAGCATTTGTCCTCCAACGTAATGCGGTGTGCTACCGCTCCCTCTGGCTATGCAACCGAGTTCCGAGATGGCATAGCACCATAGTACGCTCTGGACCGGTGTTTCCTGGAGTGTTGCTACCCATCTGCAACCCCTGTGACCCTGTCTCCCATGGGCTAAGTCCCTAAGTCAGGTGTCCAGGCATGTTGAGGTCACTGTTGGTACCTTCATGTCAGGTTGGGTACCATTCACAATTTGCCGGCTCTGCTTTCCGCCTGCTTCTCACTAGCTTTTATTGGCCATGACAGCCTATTACTCAGGCTAAGCCCCCTCTCAGAGGCTGGTGTCTGTTTGTTGACTACTGTTCTCCTCACTAGAGAACCTTCTGAAATTTTCAATTGGTGTGATGCTCTTCTTCCTGCAGGAGAAGTTGGAGTGCAAGCTGTCCCTTCAACTTTGGAAAGTTATGTTGCAGAATTTGCTTATCAGATTATTATTATAATCAGTTGCTTATCTTATTATTAGATCTTATCAGATTGCATACCTTGTCAGTGTCGTACGCTTGCTTGGCTCTTTGTTGTGCTAAACAGTTAAGTGTGTTCAAGCGTTAGCAAAGACAGTGTAAAGAACTACTCTTTGAATGAAGCAGTCAATCAGTGAGAGTTTTAAAGCAGATCATTAGTGTATTTGATTCTTGCTTCATTAGTGTTTAGCGCAGTTGTTGTTGCTAAGAAACGCTTGTTCGTTTACTGTGATAAGACGTGTTGAAGTTGCGTTTTGTCTCATATCAGATCGCATACCTTGTCAGTGTCGTATGCTTACTTGGCCCTTTGTTGTGCTAAACAGTTAAGTGTATTCAGCTGAATTCAATTGTAGTTTTTGTCAGTCGGATATAAAAGAGGTTATAATACCGCGGCAGTGGTCACGGCAGCCCTTGTGTGAAGACCGAAAAGTGTAAAGACTATCTACTCTACCGTGCGACTCCATCGGGCACAGACACCGGCAAGAGACATAAGTATCGCTTTTGATTCTTCCTTTTTTTCTGCTCCTTGTTTTATTTCTTTCAGTTTTTTATTACCAACTCTTATTATGCATTTTCATATTCCTATTATTACTACTACTCGCAAACCATGCATCACACATTCTAGGCAGTGCAACCCGAACAATCTGCACACTTTGCCTATGTCTGATAACACATTACTTTCTTTTTCTATTGGTCTCTGGAATTGCCAGTCTGCAGTTAACGAAGCTGATTTTATTACTTCTCTCACTAGTCATTCAAGACTAAATGTCTTAGCCCTGACAGAGACTTGGATCAAACCAGAGGACACTGTTACACCTGCAGCTCTTTCCAACAGTTTCTCATTTTCCCACACTTCCCGTCTGTCTGGAAGAGGTGGAAGTACTGGTCTACTTATCTCCAATGACTGTAAATTTATTCCATTTACCTTCTCTAGGTATTAACTCTTCCTTTGAATCACATTCAGTTACCATTACCCACCCTTTTAAGATCCAACTTGTAGTTGCTTATCGCCCCCCCAGGACCACATCACCTTCTTGGATGAATTAGATATGCTACTCTCAACCTTTCCTGAGGATAATACTCCTCTAGTCTTGCTTGGAGACTTCAACATTCACCTAGACAACCCTCAGGCTGCAGACTTCCACACTCTGCTTGCCTCCTTTGATCTTAAGAGAGTGTTAACTACAGCTACTCACAAATCAGACAACCAATTGGACCTTATTTACACACGACACTGCTCCACTGATCATGTGCTGGTTACTCCACTGCACACTTCTGATCACTTCCTCCTCACTCTTAACCTCAACATGGTTCCTGAGTCAACACACACCCCTCCTCATGTTATCTTTCGACGTTACCTGTGCTCACTTTCTCCCTCCCAGCTATCTACTATGGTTTCATCTTCGCTTCCTTTGCCTGTAGAATTCTCTTTGCTTGATGCTAACTGTGCTTCTGATACTCCCTGCTCCATTCTTACATCTTGTTTAGACACTGTCTGCCCACTGTCTTCCAGGTCAGCCCATTCTACCTCTTCTGCCCCTTGGCTGTCTGATGTTCTCCACAATCATCGTTCTAAGCTCAGGGCTGCTGAAAGGTTATGGCGCAAATTTAAAAATCCTACTGACCTCAACGTGTATCAGTCAGTCTTCTCTGCCTTCTCTGCTGATGTCTCCACTGCTAAAAGGACATACTATCATAACAAAATTAACAATTATTTTATTGCTCGCATGCTTTTTAAAATATTTTCCTCCCTCCTTTATCCTCCTCTGTCCTCCTCTTCCCCCTCCCTCATCAACTCTAAAAGCTGAGGACTTGGCCACATTCTTCGTTAATAAAATCAAAACCATCAGTGCACAGTTTTCCCTACCACAATCTGCTTAGTCAATCACTTCTTACCAGCAAACATACATTCATTCACATCTTTCTCTTCTCTCTCTGAATCAGATGTTTCCAAACTCATCCTTTCTAATCATCCTACTACTTGTCCACTTGATCCTATTCCATCTCTTCTCCTTCAAGCCATTTCTCCTGCAGTTATACCTGCACTCACTCACATCATTAACACATCCCTTCACACAGGTGTTTTTCTCGGTGCATTTAAACAAGCTCATATAACCCCTCTACTTAAGAAACCCACCCTGAACCCATCTTTTTTAGAGAACTACAGACCCATTTCCCTTTTTTCGTTCACTGCAAAACACTTGAATGAGCTGTGTTCAGTCAAATCTCTTCCTTTCTCACACAGAACAATCTCCTGGACAAAAACCAGTCTGGTTTCAGAAGTGGGCATTCAACTGAGACTGCCTTGCTCTCAGTTGTTGAAGCCCTAAGACTAGCAAGAGCTGATTTAAAATCATCAGTACTTATCTTGCTGGATCTGTCTGCTGCTTTTGACACGGTTAACCACAAGATCCTCCTGTCAACCCTATTAGCAAAGGGAATCTCAGGAACCACACTCCAGTGGTTTGAATCTTACCTCTCTGACAGGTCTTTTAAGGATCTTGGAGAGGTGAGGTATCCAAGTCGCAACATCTAGCTACTGGGGTGCCTCAGGGCTCAGTTCTTGGACCACTTCTTTCCTCTGTCTACATGGCATCACTAAGTTCTGTCATTCAGAAACATGGCTTTTCATATCACTGCTATGCTGATGACACTCAACTCTATCTCACATTCCATCCTGATGTTCCGACGATAGCTGCTCGGATGTCAGCTTGTCTAACAGACATTTCTTACTGGATGAAGGACCATCATCTTCAACTAAACCTTGCCAAGACTGAACTGCTTGTGGTTCCATCAAACCCATTGTTTCATCACAATTTCACCATTCAGTTGGGCACATTAACCATAACTCCTTCAAAAACAGCCAGAAACCTTGGAGTTGTGATTGATGATCAACTGACTTTCTCAGAACACATAGCTAAAACTGCCTGGTCCTGCAGATTAGCTTTATTCAACATCAAGAAGATCCATCCCTTTCTTTTGGAACATACTTCACAACTCCTTGTTCCAGCTCTTATTCTGTTCAGGCTGGACTATTGCAATGCTTATTTGGCAGGTCTTCCAGCCAGCTCTATCAAACCTTTACAATTAATCCAGAATGCAGTGGCAAGACTAGTTTTTAATGAGCCAAGAAGGACTCACGTCACTCCTCTCAATCAGTCTGCATTGGCTACCAGTAGCTGCTCGCATTAAATTCAAGGCATTAATGCTTGCCTACAGAACCACCACTGGCTCTGCACCCCTTTACCTGAATTCATTACTTTGGACTTATGTGCCCTCTAGAATCTTGCATTCTGCAAGTGAACGGTGCATTATTGTGCCATCCCAAAGAGGCACAAATTTTCACATTAAATGTACCCTCCTGGTGGAATGACCGGCCCATCTCACTCCGAACAGCTGAGTCCTTAGCCATCTTCAAGAATCGGCTAAAAACTCATCTTTTCCATCTTTATTTAACCCTCAAACTCTAGCACAGTCTTTTCTAATTCTATTCTTTAAATGATGCTCTTTTAGATTTGTACCTTATCCATTTACTTACTACTTGTTTTCTCTAATAAAAAAACAACTAACACTACTAACGCTAGTTTTCTCTCTTTACAATTAACAAAGCTAACACTAGCTTGCTTTCCCCCCCATCTATTTTCTTTTATTTATTATGTACTTTAAAAATCCTTGCTACATGTACTGCGTTAGGCTATATGAGACATGTCATAGCACTTGCATGTTTTTGTTGCTCTTTTGTTGATTTCGAATTGCTTCCACTGTTCTCCTTTGTAATTCGCTTTGGATAAAAGCGTCTGCTAAATGTCTAAATGTAATGTAATTGCAGCTTGCTATTGTGCAGGTTTTTAAAATTCCTGGGGAGCTTCACCTTGTCATTAGGTTCTGTAGCTCAGAGATGAATGGTTGCAGAACTCCCATAGTAACATCTCCGTTCCATTCCCTCCATTCCTGCACTTGTAAGAGAAACCTTTTTTGACTGAAACCACTTGATCTTTTATTTTGGTGGATAACTAGTTTTGTGAAAACAGGTTTACAAATGTGTCTCATTAAAAGAGATTTGTGCAGTGGAAATAGGTAGAACAGTTTGAAAATGGAACCTGCAACAGAAACCATGTCAGTGGTGAAGGAGTATAAAAGCAATCGAATTGAAATTCTTTATGCAGGAAATGCATTTAATATTTTAAGTAAAAATGTTTCTTCAAATTCCGATAAAATGTTAGAACCAACAGCCCTGTGCATATAGTGTGCTTTAGGTGATCCTTGAAAGAGTCCCAGCTCTAGGTCCTTTCTGATGCCATCCCCTCCTCTCCTTCCCACTTGTGTGATCCCTGTATCCTGTATTAACAAAAACACCAAAAAATATACTCATAAAACCTCAACTCTGATACTGTGAAATATCTTTAACTGAAAAACACTGAATGCAAAACAAATCACATACAATATTTTCACTTTACAGTTCAATAACAGTCAAAGAATTTTTTGGATGTTTTCAGATTGAAGTTTACAATATTAACCAATTATTCACAAGCAGTTTTTCAGAGCCCCCAGTTATACAGTTTAATCAGAATTATAATAGCTAATTATACAGTGTTAGTACAATTTAGTAAAATCAAATGAAGTACATTTTTATTAAATTAAGTAATATCAAAACCTACAATAAAAGATCAGTGAATCTCTACAAGAAGTGACAGTCCAAAGTAGCAGATGAACAATTCCTTACCAAACTTAATGACTCTACAAGGTAAGGGAATAAACAATTTACTGAAGTTCTTAAAAGGCTACATTTCATTTATACCACTCTTTTAAAAATCTTAATTCATTTAAATTATAAAGACATTTGCCACTATATGATATTCAGAAAACAAGAACAGAGCATGTAGTGTTTGTGACTGTTAAGATTAAAAATGACATTCACATCGGAAAAATGTGAATCTCTAAGACAGACATTAACAAATACCAGCAACACACAACATCAGATGAACTAATATTGTTAGTGCGCTAATATGCTACTCCTTAGAGGTTTAACGGCGGCTTACATCAGCGTTGTACTACCGCCACCACCTGGCTTACAATATTACTCCATTTACTTTCCTCCAATTTATTTTCCATGATTAAATTCTACTCATCAAACAGGTGCTTATTAAAGAATTACAAATAATTTTCCTGCCTTGTCCTCTTCTCAGTATATCTATAATCCCAATCACTACCAGTCCATCTCTTCATTTCCCTTCTTTGTTCCTCGTATTTTCTACATCTTAAAAGTACATGTTCTATTGATTCTAATGTTTGACAAAACTCACAAAGTGCAGTAGGATGCTTCCCTATAATGTATAATGTGCCATTCAAATTACTGTGTCTGATTCTTAATTTTGTCATTATTATTTCTTCTCTTCTAGTCCCTCAGCTCCTCTCGGTACTTTACTTTGAATAACATAAAAGTGTCTCCCCCTAGCTTCCCCATCCCACTGCCATTGCCAGTCTCTCACAGCTTCTTTCCAAACTACACTTTTCCCTTCAGATTTTGACATCTTTATGTTTACTTCAATATTTTCTTTATGGATGGCTTGTTTAGTTAGCTTAGCCACCCTCTCATTTCCCAGAATGCCCAAGTGAGCTGGGGTCCAAATCAGTTGAATCTCATTACAATTTTCTTTACTCTCATATATGTTGTTAATATTGTATACACCAAATCCTGTTGACTATTGGACATACTTGTTTTGAGACTGTACAGTGCCGACAATGAATCGCTTGCAATTAAAACTTTACTTATTTGGTCCTCCTTACTAATCCACTCTAATGCCACCATGACTGCATATAGCTCAACTGTATTCAGATCATTCCAAGTTCATTTGCTTGTGATAATCACCTGAATTGTTCTTCCCTTCAAAAAGGCCCTAACCCAGTTAAAAATTCTTCCTCTAATTCCCATTCTATACAACTTAATCATCGACCCCTCTCTCCACAGCAGGTTGTATGCCTTTTCAACGTCAAAAAATACAACGGTCTCATTATTTATTTGAGCTTTACTTACCTCATCTTCCAGACATAACACTGCATCCATATAGTACCCCTTCCTCTCCTAAATCCACTTTGACACTCAGTCACCATACATTGCTTCTCCATTAAATACACTAGTGGCTAATACGCTTCTTCTTTTTAAGTTTCCTGTTTCTTTTAAAAAAATTATTACCATACCTCTGGAAATTGTATTGCTTAATATTACTTCTAAAGACATAGTTTCTCCTCCTTCCTTCTGTAACTCTGATTTTAATATAGGTCTTTCTTTATGATATGCTCTACATTGTAATAAAATGTTCTACAGCTTCATGACAATGAATACATAACCCAGATGGATGTTTCTTGGTCCTATATAAGTTTCCGTTTAATGCTGTATGTCCTAACCTCAACCTAGCTATTATTACTTATTTTTTCCTCTTGAAATCTCTTCCAATTTCATATTCCTACTTGCTTTTGGATTTTATGTAGATGTCCACCAGTCTTCTTTTTATCCCATTTGTTTTGATATGACTTAATAACAGCTTGTTTAATTATCATCTTTGCCTCTGCTTTACCGAGTTTTACATCTAACTCCATCTTGTTTGCCTTCAGTGAGTTCTCATTTCCGTCTACTCCAACATGTGCTAGTACCCATAAGAATGACACTATACTTCCATGGTTATTAAGTCTGTGTATCAGTATTTTTATGTGTATCATTATTTCCATAACAATATCTTGTCTGCACTTTGATTGTCCTGACTGAATATGTTTTAATGCCGCCAATGAATCTGAACATACTACTGCTTTCTTGATCTGTATATCTTCCAACCATTGAAGTGCTATGACAATGGCTGTCAGCTCGGTTGTATACACAGACAAGTAGTATATTTGTAGCAATCCCTTTTTGTGGTACAAATATTGCTAATCCTGTCTTAAGATTCTTGATCATTTGAAACATTTGTATACACTTGTATGTTGTCAAAGTATCTTAGTTCAATATAATTGTTTACTTCACTCCTTACATCATTACATTGTTCCTTTTCTATAAAATGCAGATCTATTATAGGCAATTTAAATAACCATGGTGGAATTGCGGATATTGGAACTATATTGCTATATTCTTTGTTAACTAGTTCCATAGGTTGCGCCATTTCTTCTGCTATCCAGCCAATACTTCTTCTATCTTTCCTCCCATGTTCTTCAAAGATCATTTTTGTTGGATGTTTTTCATTATACCCTTTTAATGATACCAATACACCATTTTTAGTTGTTTGTGTCTTTCCTTTAGTGGCATTTTGGTGAAGTTCTACAAGCTCCACAGCATATTCGTAAAGCTTGAGTCTGTATTGGTCAATTTTTCCTAGAATACTCTGGTTTGTTGAACCATACACCAGACATCCATAATCAATTGCTGATCTGACTACTGCCATGTAGCCTATATATAAGTGAGCTTCGGCTTGCTCCCCATTCACTTGCCTCTAAACATCTCATTACATTAAGTGCTTTCTTATATTTATCTACTACTTTCCCTTATGTACTTTGATATTTATTTTTTATCCAGCCATACTCCAAGGAATCTAATTACTGACACTTGTTCCAGTTTTTTACCATAAAGAAATATTTTATCTGTACATTGGCTAACACGCTAATTGCTATTAGCATCGTTTAACATCTGTGATAAAGCAGTGCACACACACACACACACACACACACACACACACACACACAGAAAGAGAAAGAGAGAGAAAGAAAGAAAGAAAGAAAGAGAGACAGAGGTAAAGTTATTTAAATTCTGCAGGTTAAATGTCCTTTACCCATTTGTAAACTATACTGTTTTTGAAAGGCAATAATAAAGATTTATTTTCTTACCTGATTTAGCCAGTACTGTACAGGACCCCGCAGACCACTTCCTCTGTGTTCCGATTTTTGTTCTCTGTCGACTCAAATTCTCTCAAAATAAACATTTAACAGGCAAATAAAAAATAATTTGGGACCGACCGAATAATTTCAGTGAGCAGCAGCTCCCATACAGTCTATGAGCGGCTTACAGCCTCACCAAGGTTGCCAGATCACAGAAAAATGTCCAGCCCAAAGCTTACTCAACACCCGCACATCCAATCACAGCTGACAGCAGCTTTATTTCATTAAAGGGTTAGTCCCAGGGCTGGAAATGGGGGGGACTGCGGGGGGACGGCGTCCGGGGAGTGAATTTCAAGGGGACACGGCGTTCCAGTTTAAAAAAAAGTGGTTGCATTTTTGGGGGGAAATAAAAGGGTTTCTATATTTTAAGCACTCAGCCTACAAAAGCCATAGAACAGCTCCGCACACAACCATAGACCAATACATAATAATAACAACAACGTAGCGGGCTGCGCAATGCTGACTGTTGTGATTGGCCATAATACCAGCCGGCAGCCAATTGAAGTGCTTCTCTTTTGGTGCGTGTCTTTCTCCTCACAGAAGCAGACCGCTTCAGGTAAGAAAATCTGAACTGAAACTGTTAATTTAACAGATGAAATAAGACAAATAACATGCATAAATTTGTGTTAACGTACCTGATGATCTGTTCTTAAAATAATGTCGTCTAGCTCGAAGAGAGCTCGAATTTCTACTAAAAACAGTATCAAAATCTCCCACACTTGCACAAGCAAGTGACAGCTCCAGAAATGCACACAGTAATCCACAAATACATTCGCACAAAAGACATACTTAAAAATGGCGACACATGCTGGTCAAAACGGTAAATGTAATGAAAACACAGGCCAAGCATGTACTGATGCCTTTTACAAACTTACTGCAAATTACAAAGTGTAGTGTACATATATTATGTTATGTATAAAATATGAAGTGTGTGTATAAGATGTTTCTTTATTAATTGTAGGGCTTGTTTTGTGTTTTATGGAGGGATTAGCTGTTCATGCCAATTAGAGACCATAATAATATAATTAATATACTAATGATTTTCTCTTTTTTTATCATGCACAACGGGTCATCAATAGTAACAAAGCCTTGTTTGTATCACATCATCAAGCTTATCACGTGACACTTTGCAGTCACAATGGCACGGTATAACTGATATGTCAGTTTCATTTCAGATTTTTCTGTAATTCATATTCATTAACTTGTTGACAAAGATTTTACATTTCTGAAATTCCAATTGTTAAAGTTTTAAAAATTTTAAAATAAAAATTGTTAAAATTTAAGATAATTTAGATGAAAACCAGTAGCTTTTTGACTGTCCCATTGACTGCCAAGTAAACAACACTGTCAAGGCCCAGAAACGTATGAAAGACGTTGTCAAAATAGTCCATGTGTCATCAGTGGTTCAACCATCATTTTACGAAGCTACGAGAATACTTTTTGTATGCAATGAAAACAAAAAATAATGGCTTTAGTCGACAATGTAGTCATCTGCGACACTTACACTCTGCGATCACTTACAAAGACCTTATAATGGTCCTAATTTTAAATTTAAATGGCGCCAATAGTTTCACTGGCCAGTTTCCTGTATGTCAGCCAGATTAACCATTAATGATTACAGCAGTATGATAAAACAACCAATAGGAATTGTTTCAGCTTGGTAGTGAAATGTATTATTGTTGTTAACCCTTTGATGCACTACATGGGTCTAAAGAGACCCGACTGAGTTTCTTTTTTCTATATCTTTGCAAGAAATTAATTTCATTACTTGGTATTCCAGGAATTCATAAATTAACTTGTTTTTGATAATCACAAATCCTTATTTTAATTTTCTCTTTTCTACTTTTTGAATAAAAATAATTTTTGTATCATTACCCCTCTGATGCACAGCATGGGTCTAAAATGACCCGTATTCATTCCCTATGTTTTTTCAATAATGGCTGAGTGTTTATTTGCTGAATATTTGAAGGAAATGCATTTTATCATTTATTATTCCAGGTATTCATTAAACACCTTATTTTTGACTTCCACAAATCGTTGTTTATTTTTACTTTCTTACTTTCTGAACAAACACATTTTCAATTTTACATATATGGGTCAAAAATTATATTTGCTCATTTTTGCAAGAAGGAACATATTTACTGCAGAATACTATTCGTCTGCCACACGTTTCACCACTCAACACAGCTGGTTTAATCTATTTGATGCATGCAAGTATAAATACATATGTAATCATTTCACATATTTTACCTTTTTTTTGTGGAAATATTATTTTGTGAAAGATAACAAGACGATATTTTAACAATATTTTAACGTTAGGCTATGATTACCTTGACCTTAATATACATTACAAGTGAGAACGTCTAGGTTACGAAGGTAACCCACGTTCCCTGAAGGAGGGAACGGAGACGTTACTATGGGAGCACTGCGACCAATCCTCTCTGAGCTACAGAGAAAAGGCCAATGAATATTGGCGAGTGGTTAGCGCCAGCCGCCACTCCCCCGTACATACGGGTATTTAAGATGGCGGCGCGCATACACTCATTCAGGTTTCTGCTGAAGAGCCGAGCTTGGCTCAGCCCCCCAGGGGGCAGCCTGGGACTGCGGCAAGGGGAGTAACGTCTCCGTTCCCTCCTTCAGGGAACGTGGGTTACCTTCGTAACCTAGACGTTCCCCTTTCAGTCGTTTCACTACGACGTTACTATGGGAACACCCATGGAAAACGCCGCAGACCCAAGCTGCGTTACGTGGGGTCCGATTTGCTGACAGGCAAGCGTGCCAGTGGAAATGGACACCGCGACGTAACCTGCCCGACGCCCCGGGAGCCCATAAGGGAGGGACCCGCGGAGTTGCTAGGAGCAGTCGTCGGGGGGCGGAGACAATGACAAACTATATGGTCATGTGGAGAAAGACAAAAAACACTATCTATTCTAGCTATAGATATGTAAGGGAAAAACGACCGTAATCGTGAGTATAAACAGTACTGAGACATGTTGCCACAACCAGTGGGCGAAGGAGCTCCCACCGGAGCACAGCCGCGAACTACTCCGTCCTAGTCCGGACTGCGGGGCAAGGAGGACCAGAGAACCACTTGGAACTACTGGAATACAGCACACGGATCCCGGGGGAATGGTGCAGCAAGCCGACACCGGGCCGGTCCGTCCCGCCAGAAACCTGATTTCGCTAAGTTAACACACGGGAGGACACAGGCTCAACGCGGAGGTTGTAGAACCGCGCAAAGGTATTAGGTGTCGCCCAGCCTGCAGCTTTACAAATGTCTGCTAGAGAGGCGCCGTGCGCCAGCGCATAGGAGGAGGCCACACTCCTAGTGGAGTGGGCTCGAACTCCTAGGGGGCACGGCTCACCTTGGGCCTCATACGCCAAGGTGATGGCATCTACCACCCAATGGGCCAACCTCTGCTTGGAGACGGCATTCCCCTTCTGCCGTCCACCAAAGCAAACAAAGAGCTGCTCGGAGCGTCTGAAGCTCCGGGTGCGGTCCACGTACACACGCAAGGCGCGGACAGGACACAGCAACGCTAAGGCCGGGTCTGCCTCCTCCTGGGGCAGAGCTTGCAAGTTCACCACCTGATCCCGAAAGGGAGTGGTGGGAACCTTGGGCACATAGCCAGGCCGGGGTCTCAATACTACATGAGACTCAGCCGGCCCGAACTCAAGGCACGTATCGCTGACAGAGAATGCCTGGAGGTCCCCAACCCTCTTGATAGAAGCGAGCGCGGTCAGGAGCGCTGTCTTAAGAGACAGAAATTTCAGCTCGACTGACACAAGCGGCTCGAAGGGAGCACCCCGTAGTCCACGTAGGACCACGGAGAGATCCCAAGAGGGAAAGAGGCGCGGCCTAGGGGGATTAACCCTTCTCGCACCTCTTAGGAACCTAACGACCAGAGGATGGCTCCCTAGGGATGAACCCGCTACTGCATCGTGATGCGCAGAAATAGCTGCGACATACACTTTCAAAGTTGAAGGGGACAGCCTGCACTCCAACTTCTCCTGCAGAAAGGAGAGCACTACTCCGACCGAACATCTCTGAGGGTCCTCACCACGGGTGGAACACCAGTCAGCAAACAGACCCCACCTCAGGGCGTAGGCTTGCCTAGTAGAGGGAGCTCTAGCCTGAGTGATAGTATCTATCACGGCCTGGGGAAGGCCGGCGAGGTCTACCGCGTCGCGTCCAGAAACCATACATGCAGGTTCCAGAGGTCGGGACGCGGGTGCCAGATTGTGCCCAGCCCCTGAGAAAGAAGGTCCTTCCTCAGGGGAATCTTCCAGGGAGGGGCTGCCGCAAGGAGCATGAGTTCGGGGAACCAGGTCCTGGTGGGCCAAAATGGGGCAACCAGCAGAACCTGCTCCTCGTCCTCCCTGATCTTGCACAGGGTCTGTGCAAGGAGGCTCACTGGGGGAAAGGCGTACTTGAGGGGCCCCCGCGGCCAGCTGTGTGCCAGAGCATCCCTGCCGAGGGGGGCCTCGGACAGGGAGTAGAAGAGAGGGCAGTGGGAGGACTCCTGGGAGGCGAACAGATCTATCTGAGCCTCTCCGAAGTGGGTCCAAATCAGCTGGACGGTCTGGGGGTGGAGTCGCCATTCGCCGGGAAGTGTGAGCTGACGAGAGAGCGCATCGGCTGTCTGGTTGAGCTCTCCCGGGATATGAACGGCGCGCAGCGATCTGAGCCGCGTCTGACTCCAGAGGAGGAGATGGCGGGCGAGTTGCGACATGCGACGGGAGCGTAGACCCCCCTGACGGTTGATGTACGCTACGGTCGCAGTGTTGTCCGTGCGGACTAGCACGTGCTTGTCGCGGAGCACCGGAAGAAACCGGCGAAGGGCGAGAAACACTGCTAGCAACTCGAGGCAGTTGATGTGCCAAAGCAGCCGGGGACCTGTCCAGGCCCCTGCGGCGGCCTGCCCGTTGCACACAGCGCCCCAGCCTGTCGTGGAGGCATCCGTGTTGACCACAACATGCCTGGACACCTGGCCTAAGAGCACACCTTCCCGAAGGAAGGCTGGGTCCGACCACGGGCTGAAGAGGCGGCGACACTCCGGGGAAACGCCAATCCGGAGCGTGCCGCTGCGCCATGCCCATCTCGGGACTCGGTCGGAAAGCCAATGCTGAAGCGGTCTCATATGGAGAAGGCCAAGCGGAACTACCGCGGCCGCTGCTGCCATATGCCCCAGGAGCCTCTGAAAGATTTTGAGAGGAACCGCTGTTTTGTGCCTGAACAACTTCAGACAGTTGAGCATCGACTGAGCACGCTCCTGAGAGAGACGTGCTATCATGTTGACCGAGTCCAACTCCATCCCGAGAAAGAGATACTCTGCACTGGGGAGAGCTTGCTCTTCTCCCGGTTGACCCGAAGCCCCAATTGGCTGAGGTGCCGAAGCACCAGGTCCCTGTGCTCGCACAACTGATCCTTCGAGTGAGCTATTATCAGCCAGTCGTCGAGATAGTTGAGTATACGGATGCCCTTCTGCCACAAGGGACTCAGGGCACCCTCCGCAACCTTGGTAAAGACGCGGGGAGACAGGGACAGGCCAAAGGGGAGGACCTTGTACTGATATGCCCGACCCTCGAACGCAAACCGTAGAAACGGCCTGTGTCGAGGCAGAATCGAGACATGAAAGTACGCGTCCTTCAGGTCGATGGCTGCGAACCAATCCTGGTGGCGGACGCATGATATGATGCGCCGCGCCGTCAGCATCTTGAACGGTAGCTTGAGAAGGTACCGGTTGAAGACGCGGAGATCCAGGATTGGCCTCAACCCACCGCTCTTCTTGGGCACGATGAAGTAAGGGCTGTAAAACCCCGACTTCATCTCGGCTGGAGGGACCGGCTCGATCGCGTCCTTCGCCAGGAGGACAGCGACCTCCGCACGCAAGACAGCGGCCTCCGCCTCCGAGTGAACGGAGGTGAAGCGGATGCCCCTGAACTTGGGCGGGCGCCGGGCGAACTGAATCGCATAGCCGAGACGTACCGTCCGGATCAACCAACGAGACGGGCTGGGAAGCTGACACCAAGCCTCCAGACAACGTGCAAGTGGGATCAACGGAGCGTTGACCGTCGTGACCCCGGTGGGGCAGCCTGGGGGGGGAAGGGAAAGGGAGGTTAGAACAGAAGGATAAACGTTCTGAATTTGAGTTTGGCTGCACGTGGCAGCCCCTACCTCCATCCCAGGATCCCGCGCTGGCGAAGTCGTCCCCAAAGTCCGAGTCCGAGGAGGCATAGCGTCGCTCAGGAGCAGAGTTTGGGGTACTAGACCCAGAGATGGAAGAAATTGCTCTCTTTGTGAGTGGGTGGGTACCACTGGCCCGCAGGCCAGTGGCATAGTATTTACGCACAAAGGCCCCCGGCCCTCCTCCAGGGGTGGGGGGACTGGTGTTGTCGTCCCCCAAAGAGCAACCTCCAGCATCTCCGGGTGACCCGAGTCAGGGACGCCGATTTGATTTGCGGGGCTTTTTGGGTCCCTGAGCAGCGGGGGGCGCCGCGCCCCTGCGGAGAGCTCTACGCCGAGGATTCGGTCTTGAAGGGGCTGCCTCCTGGGCAGCGGGCGGAGCTGATGTTGAGGCCGCAGGGGGGCGCCCTCGGCGACGAGCAGACGGGGGCGGAGCACTCGGCGGAGCCCGAGAGGACTCACGACGAGGCAAGATGTGTTTGATCGCCTCCGTCTGCTTCTGGACCGCCGAGAACTGTTGGGCAAAGTCCTCGACGGTGTCGCCGAACAGGCCAACATGGGAGATGGGCGCGTCGAGAAAGCGTGCTTTGTCGGCGTCGGCCATCTGCGCCATGTTGAGCCAGAGGTGGCGCTCCTGGACCACTAACGTGGACATCGCTTGACCAATGGACCGCGCCGTGACCTTCGTCGCCCGGAGGGCGAAGTCAGTCGCCGTGCGCAGTTCCTGCATCACCGCTTGGTCAAGCCCACCCTCATGGAGCTGCTTTAACGCCTTGGCTTGGTGGACCTGCAGGATAGCCATGGCGTGCAGCGCAGAGGCAGCCTGGCCCGCAGCATTATAGGTCCTCGCAGCGAGAGCCGACGAGAACCTACAAGGCTTGGACGGGAGGCGCGGGGGTCCACGCCAGGCGGCGGCGCCTTGCGGGCAGAGATGCGCCGCAACCGCACGCTCGACCTGGGGAACCCCCACATACCCCCTGGCTACCCCCCCATCAAGGGTGGTGAGGTATGAGGAGCCCGGACGCAGGCGGGAGGTGTTAGGTGCCCGCCAGGTCCTGGTCAACTCCTCATGCACCTCCGGGAAGAAAGGCACGGGGGGGGGGGGGGCGCGGCGGTGCCGCGGAGCCCGCACCCACGTACCAATCATCTAGCCTCGAACGCTCGGGTGAAGGCGCTCTCGGCACCTCCAACCCGATGTTCTTGGCTGCCCGGAGGAGCAGGGCCGCCACTTCGGCGTCAGACTCAGACAGGGCAGCACCCGCTGTGGGGCGCCGCTCTGCCGAGTCCTCCGCCTCAGGGGCTGACCCTCCCTCAGATGCCGTGATAGACATCTGATCATCGTCGGGAGCGCCAAAGGAGATGCATGGCCCGCGTTTGGATGAGCATGCATCTGCCTGAGGCATCTCAACGGGACCACGGGGTGGTCCAGAAGTCCGTGGGGTTTTGCCCGGCGGAGCATTCTGGATCGTCACCCGCAGGTCACCCGCGGCTCTAACTAATCCAACGGAAGGACCTTTACGGCCCCTCACGCTAGAAGAGGTAGAGGACGCGGGCAGCCGCCTTAGGAAAGAACGGCGGACCCGCAGCGTGGCCATGGTCATACTCTCACAGTGAGGGCATGAACCATCCACAAAGGCTGCCTCAGCGTGATCTAAGCCCAAACACGAGAGGCAGCGATCGTGGCCATCGACGGATGTCAGGAAACTACCACATCCGGAAGCGCACGGTCGAAAAGAGTCCGCGGAGGACATCTTTTTCAACCGCTAGAAAATTGCTCTTTTTGTGAATTTGCACTCCTGGAGTGCTCAGGGAGAGCCGGGGCTTGTAGCACCCGGACTCGCTGAAACGCACAGCTTCTTGCAGCACACAGGAGCGGCGGCCAGCGGCAGAACACAGGAAGTCGATGGTCCCCACAGCGGCACAGCAATCCACACAGCAAAGTCGTTTTAGACAGCAACAATAGCGTTGGCTTTCTCCCAGCTCAGCAGCGAGGCTCTGAAGCAGAAGTCTGAATGAGTGTATGCGCGCCGCCATCTTAAATACCCGTATGTACGGGGGAGTGGCGGCTGGGGCTAACCACTCGCCAATATTCATTGGCCTTTTCTCTGTAGCTCAGAGAGGATTGGTCGCAGTGCTCCCATAGTAACGTCGTAGTGAAACGACTGAAAGGGGAACTGTTGTTGTCATATGTTGTTGTTGTCAGTTCTAGCTGGCTAATGTTAGCTAGGTCAACAAAATAAAAGTTGAAACAGAATATTATATACAGGTATATACATCGTAGCTGTCATGCAAAAACCTTGTATCTCCATATTACATTTTTATATCATCATTTTTATTTTTTTGTCAAAAATCAATGTTCTTGGTCACCCTTAATGCATGTTAATGTTCTTGAAAAGTGACAGTTTTGAAGGTTTCTGTCTGACAGTGACGATATATAATAAGTTTATACTTGATCAACTTTTTGATGTGCATGTAAAAATATTCTTGTGCTTTTTTATCCAGAGTCTTAGTATGGCTGGTCCCAGTCATTCTAGATTAACAGTTGTAGAGATGCTGCATGAAGAGCAGGATGAGGAAGATGAGGCAATTTAAAGTCCTGACTCAGAATCAGAAATATCCGATGCAGATGACCTAGACCAGGGTTCCTCAATTAGTTTTCACCAAGGGCCAAATTCTGCCAACAATACCAAGCTGAGGGCCACCGACCATGTTATGACCAAAATGTTTGCTCTTGTTGTTGTTGTTGCTGCTGTTTTTGTTTTTATTGTTGTTGTTTTTTTGTTAAAAGAGTCAGAAGATAAATATTCTTATATAATTATAAGGTGTTTTTTTTTTTTTTTTTTTTTACTTCAGAAGTCTGTTTTATTCAAACAATTATGAAAATTTTTGTATTCAGATACAGAAAACTAAATAACTTACCCCGGTTGAATATTAAAAACAAAGGAACAAACAAAAAATCTGGTTTCCATGTCAACTGCTCCTGCTTACACTGGGTCTGCACTTTCCCTAATTGCAAATTTAATTATTAGATCTATCAGCATTAATAAATGCCACTTTATTTTTTAAATTGACTCTTTTACTGTAATATTTGTATTTATATATATATTATTTATTTTGTACGTAAGTGTATTTTACTTCTTATGTTATTGTTAATGTTACCTGTATGCATCTAGGGTTTGAGAGTAACGCAATTTCAATTCTCTGTATGTACGTGCTGTATATATGGCAGAATTGACAATAAAGCAGACTTTGACTTTGATTTTTAGATTTTGGGGGGATCAAACTGTGAGTCACTGTGTCCCAACCAGACTGACATGATAAAAGCTATCTTTTCCTTGTCCTAACCATGTGCGCAGTGACAAGTGAAAGGGATTTTATTTTTCGAAATGGTTTCAATTTCTGCGACGTCGCGGCTGGAACAACATACAAACTATGACAGTAATAATCCCAGGTATTGATTACATGCTTTATTCATTGTTAAAATAGTCTAATGTGAGCTTGAATATCATATTGCATGACATTTATAGCCATACTGATACCAACAACAGATTACATCAGATCAAAAAATAAAATAAAACAAACATTAAAACTGCGAACTTAATGCGGGCCAACAAGTGTTTTCCATGACAAAGAAGGTATCAGTCACTCAGTATGTAGTTGTCAGGTGTCGTGGTGGGAGGACAAACAAGGAGTACCAGGTCGAGATCGGGAGCAAAACAAATCTTTAATAAACAATATCCACAGTAAATTCCACATAGGAGACAGGCAAGGAGACACACACACAAGAACGGACAACCAAACAATGAACAGAATCCAACTTAAGTAGGGTGGTTAACAAGACACAGACAGGTGATGGTGATTAACTAATAATGACTTAATGAGGGGTGGAGACAGGAATATGACCAAATAAGGGCAAAAAGGAAATGGAACAAACCAAAGACAAAAGGGGCTAAACCAAATCAAAAACACAACAAAAGAGTCTCAAAACCTGACAGTAGTTTTAATAATGTTAAATATTTAAATAGCTATTTATATAGGTTTAATATTTATTAATTAGATTACAAACTTGTTCATTTCGTTGTGAGTACAGCGTGCTTCTCGCTTTTGAATGGCTGTGATATTTAAATGATTCTGTCGCATTGCGTTGTTGCATCGCGTCTGGTTAGTGTGAAGCGGCTTAAGTCCCGTTCACACCGCAAGCGACACACAGTGTGACAGAGCGACATAATCCCATTCATTGTCAATGAAGAGCTGGCGACTTCCGGCAACACGAGCGACAGTGACCATTGGCAATGGAATGTGGGAGTGTCAAGCGATGCGAGTCAAGTGACAAAAGTTCAGAATTCTTCAACTTTTTGCAAATAAGCGAATTTCGCGAGCGACAACCAATGGGAGTGAAGTCAGTGGAGCCACCCTCTGCAGCAGCTCATCAAACTGGGTCCTGTCCAGCCTGAAGTACTGCTGGAACCGGATATTATCCAGCCGCAGCTCCTGCACCAGCTGATGGTACTCGCCGTGCTGACTCCGAGCCTGAATGGTTTTGTGAACCCACACAGACCGGCGTTTGCGCTTTCGCCGAAGATAAACAGCCGCAATGGCAAAAAAGCAGGCGTTGTTCCTCGTTCATTGTTCAAATAAACACTTTATGTACCGATTCTATTTATATTAAGCCTTTTCCCTCCAAAGTGTTTGATTTTAGCAGCAAGAAAGCCGATTCGTTGTTTACTACGGGGGTAACTAGGCAACCAGTAGTGGGAACACCCATTAGCGACCTCAACTGCCAGCGCAAGCACAAGCAGCGAAAAAGTCACTGGCGGTGTGAATGGGGCTTTAAGCCTAGTTTATACTCTCCTCCACAGAGTTCGCACGTGCATTTGCGCACTGTGTTGTCGTTTATACTTGACGCGTTCGCCGTTTGAATATTCTTTGTGGTGCAAGGGGGCGTTCAAGGGAAAGTCATCCTTAAAACCTGCTAGACGCAACAGAGAAGAAGTATTTCTTGTAATAATTGACTGTAATAATTGTAATAAAAGACTGTAATAATTACTACAATACGTACACATATGCAAGTGCATTGCGTGCTATCAATGTTGTTTTATATTATATATTATTAGACATATTGGTATGCTTCTTCCACAGACTTTTATCTTTGCTTTCACAAATTTGTCTCTAAGGTTCTTCCACACTTTTCGACAAGTTGCTTCTTCTGTACTGAGTGTTTTACCGATTTCTTTCCATTAATTCTGTACCATCTGACTGTCTCTATGCTCCCGCATTGATGGGTCATAGAGATGACGGTACAGACATACCTGTTCGGCAACTGTCGCTTCAAACTCGTACATCTTCGGATGCGGCGCGGCGGACGCAGAGTCACAAAAAATGACGTGCACACAGCCAGGCGAAAGGGGTCATAAGCCCTACGCGCAGGACCGCCCACACACCAATGATGTCTTTTTTGTTGTGCGGAGCCTCGCGATCAAGCGGATGCGTCGAGTATAAACTAGGTTTTACACACCGAACGTGGAAAGTGCTGCGCTGGCCGCGGGGTTCGGCAGCCCTTCAGAGCGCAGCGGCAAAAGTTCAGCTATTTTAAACTTTGACCGCAGCTTGCACGCCAGTTGTGTGCTCCGCTGCTTGTGTGCGTAAAAGTCGACGCAGCAACAAACCGTCCTCGCGAGTCGCAAGCCAAGCCAATTGAATAGATTTCATAGCACAGTGCTTTATGCGTTTGGTGCGAAAGCCCTTAACACACATCAGGACATTAGGCAGACAGGCCAATCGAAGAGGAAGAGGTGCAGGATCTGTCCAGTTGCCAAAGACAGAAAAGTCAGCAGCTGGTGTTCCATGTGCAACAGGCCTGTGTGCAAGGAGCACAAACGTGTAGTTGTCATTTGTGAGGCATGTGAGCACTGAGATGGCAATTTTTTTTTTTCAGTTAAATTCACAATAATTCACTACAGTTGCACTACAGATACACTACAGTTCAATTTCAGTGTGTTACCGGTTATCAGTGATATGTTTATGTTATGTGTGTGTCAAAGTGACAAATAAACATATTTTAAGTGTTAAATGTGTTGGTCTAAATAAATGCTAAAATAATGAATTTAATTATTTTAATTACTTTTATTTATCAAACTTGCACAGATGGGTCTTTTTTGACCCATGTGTGTAAACTTTATGTAGTAACACAAAACGTGAGAAAAAGAAAACCCTCAATTTGTGGTCACTGAAAAAGTTATTTTGAATGTTTATGGCACATGAAATTTATATATATTTATATATAATTTATATATTTAATATATAAAATATTTAATGCTGAAATAAACTGATTTTAAAAGATAAAACAAAATAATGCCCAGCCATGCATGAAATAACATAGAAAATGAACAAGGGTCATTTTAGACCCATGTTGTGCATTAGAAGGGGTTTTCATAGCGTGTACATCAAAGGGTTAATGATAATAATTATATTTTAACATATGCATTTATATTTTAGAATAAGTTTCGTGAGATAATAATGATCCTAAAAATATTTTAAAAGCCAGAATTTAACATACAGATCTTTAAAAAAAAAAAATAAAATCATCAATGATTTATAAGAGTTTTTGTTAACCTTTTTAAACCATTTAGCAATAAACATTATTTCAACATTGTTTCAGTGTTGAGTTAAACACTTGTTTTTGATACTTGCTTATTTCAGCATTGATTTATAAGTGATTTTCTTAACCTGTTTCAGCCATTGTACATTTAATGTTTCACTAAAACATCAACTGATGTTACTTCAACCATATTTCAACGTTGAATTTCGGTCATGTGTTGACTGGGTTTCAACTGTTTAGCATTCAATGTTGTTTCACCGCTGAAACAAAAAGTGATATATTTCAACCATATTTCAAATTTGAATTTCGATTATGTGTTGACTGGGCTTCAACACTGTATCACCATTGTTTCACCTTTGAAACAAAAATTGACTTATTTCAACCATATTTCAACGATGAAGCTCGGTCATGTGCCGGCTGGGTTCACTAATTATTCATCTACAAATGTATATTAATGTTTAAATTATAAGTTAATTATTAACAAAACCCTTTTAAATTAATTATACCTGATCAGTATTATAAAGCATTACAAGAAATTTTATCAAAATGGTCTGAAGTCACTGTCACAACCAACCTGTGTAAAAACTATGCTGATCATGAGGTGCTTTTTTCCAAACAGATTTGGCAACCTTGCTGACAAAAACAGAAGTGAAAGCAGAAAGAAGAAGAAATATGTTGTGCATGACAGCGAGTTAATAAAATGCTTTGAAAAAATGTCTATAATTCCAAAGTGAAAGCTTATACTAGACCCTACATTCAGGGCCAGCCCATGGCCTAGGCAAAATAGGCAGTTGCCTAGGGCACAAAATGACTGTGGGGCTCCACATGAAAGTTTTTTTTTTCCTCCTCGGAAGAACGCCCTCTTGTGACCATCATGCACTCCTACACCCATAAGCAAAATTATTACTGACATTTAACAATTTTAGTTCTGATTGATCATCGTAGTGATTAAAATAATGTTAGAATCAATTGACATAAATAAAAAAACATTTGAAACCATTTGATTTGAAAACATGTCGTGTACAAAGCTCAAGCTGATTAAGACCTACTTGAGGTCGAACCATGGCCCAAGAGCATTTCAACTGACTTGCTGTCATCAGCGTCAATAATGATGTTTCTCAGAATTTGTCATTTGATGCAGTCATTGATGACTTTGCAGCAAAGAAATCCAGGCATGTTCAGTTTTGAAACTGTCCTGTAATTCTATATATAATAGTATTTTTTTGCACTTTTTTGTTGATTTGCCCTTTAATTTCTAATTTTATTTTTGTGTGACTCTTCAGGTGACTGTCAAATTTATTTATTATCACAAATTATTTACTACTTATTTATGTTAATATTTAAAAAAAATAATTTTAAAATTATTTTTAATGTCATGTTACATTATGTTATGTTATGTTATGTTATGTTATGTTATGTTCTAGTAAAGTTTTGGAAAATCTGAATTTTCTGAATTTTGTAAAAAAAAAAATAATAAAATAAAAAATAAATAATGGGCACCAACAGAGCCTGGGCTGGCCCTGCTACACTTAAAAGTGCTCTTTTTATTTCCTGCTTGGACAACCAACCAATCACAGTCTTCAAAAGGCTGTGTCATAGCTAGCAACAGGGTCAGCCCCCTCCTCACTAAGATAAAAGTTTCTGTCTTTTCCTAAATTAGGAGCTTTCTGAGAGGATTCTTAGAAGCTTTAAGAATACAGGTCCTGGTGTGGAGCACAAAGGTACTTCCTTATTCATGTAAGTCAGCATAAAATACTAATTTATCTAAGAAACACTTAAGAAACATGATTAAATATGAACAAATACAGAATAAAATGTTTAATCTCTTGTAATTGTTTAACTCTGTTCTGTAATCACGTTTTCAATCTTGTATATATTTGTTATAATGATGATTTTAAAGTAGCCTACTGTTGTCACCCCATAGGTTGAAGTAATGTGAAATGTATTAAATGTATTTCAGTCTTATGTTTTACCAGTGTTGGGGAAAGTTACTTTTAAAAGTAATGCATTACAATATTGCATTACTCCCTAAAAAGTAACTAATTACATTGCTTTGTTACTTTTTATGGAAAGTAATGTGTTACATTACTTTTGCGTTACTTTTTAAATATGGCAGGGCTTGCTTGTATGTTTTTAATATAAAAAGATCAACTCTTAGCAAATGTAAAAGCCCTTTCACACCAGAATGAAATTAAATGAATAAGACTAAGGCTAAAGGAAAATTAAGTTCCTGTCTGTACAGTAGAACTGTAGGAAAAGAAAGTACACTCTTCAGCAATGAGAGTAAAATGTTAGTTCATCTCAAGTAAGTTTTGCTTATTAGTACACTGCAAAAAATGCTTTTCTAATTTAGACTTTTTGTCTAAAAATTCTTAAATCAAGAAGAATTTTCTAGAGAGAATAAAAATGATTGTCTTGTTTTTGCTTGAAACAAGCAAAATAATCTCCCAAATGGGGCAAAATGGTATATTGAAATTGATATATATATATATATATATATATATATATATAATTATTTTTAGTTTTTTTGCTTACCCCATTGGCAGATTATTTGCTTTGCTTGTTATAATAATTATTTACTTCTCTAGAAAATTATTCATTGAAGAATTTTTTTTGATATCTTGGCTTGAAACAAGACAAAAATCTATGTAAAAAAACTATTTTTGCAGTGTACGTAGGGATGGGTATCTTTAAGGTTTTAATGGTATTACTACTCTTATCGATACTGCTTATCGAAGAGTTTCAAAGCAAAAGCCTCTAAATCCAATCAAATCTTTCTTTAAAAAATGCATTTTTATCAGGCTCCGATGTATAGGTTTCTATGTAATACTGGTACTTCTGATGAGTCTGGGATTTTAGTGAGTTTGAAGTAAAAGTATTTGATGGACTTATGGATAATATGTGTCCATTCACTCAGTATCAGTATCTCATTTTTGACCGAAATGGCTTTTAGCTGGTTTTATATATTTAGTCTTTATATATATATATATATATATATATATATATATATATTAAGTAAGCTAAACTAAGTTCTCTTTCATGTCTTATTGTGTGTAAACTGTCAAATACAAGTTGATGTTAAAAAACAAAAATGACTAAAACAGTTGGTTATGTCTGTGAAGGTAAACAGTTGGGAAAGAAATTGCATGTTTATATGTTGCTATGGCAGCAACATAATGTACAGTAAATAAATGAACAAATCCACTGCTCTCTTGTCTCTTCTCTAAAACTGGGACTGTAAATAGTGTTCTGTGCTCATCTGTGCAGCCAACAACAGAGCAGTTAGCATGCTTTGCTCGAACTTTCAAAATGGCATTAAAACTGGTACACTAATGTCAATTGCAAAAACAAAATGAAGGAACAATGGGTGGAAACGTGCAGATTAAGGAGCAGTAAAATTATAATTAGAACCTTTTTCTATGTCACAAGGTGAGTGAAATCTGAGCAGCTTGTTTTTTTCACAAGCTTGCAGAGAAAGACTTACCCCCAAAAAAGATTTCTGGGTTGGTAGATGCACCAATTACAGCACTTAAACATGTAAAAAGGCAACAACAGCTGACACATACTGATGTTTGTCATCTTCAGGTCTTTCTGCCTGTGTTTCTCTTAACTGTATATTTTAGTGATGTCTGTCTGTCTGTCTGTCTGTCAGTCTGTCTCTGTATTTCACACTCAGAAAAAAGGGTCAAATATGTACGAATATGTACATTTTAGGGTTGGTTCGAATACCATTTTTTGAGCTTCGAAGCTTTGGTGGTAATTAATATCGAATATTCGAAGCTTCGGTGGGAGGGGCTATGCATATAATAAAGGCAGAAAACTCTGTGTCTGTTTGCATTTGTATTATGTCGGGAATCCTTCATCCAAAACGACTTCACACGTCATGAATGTGTTGATGCAGACCCAAGGGAGTTCCGCTCACATACTAGCTTAAAAATATCACAGCTGCTCTACCAATGATATAAAATGTGTATAATCAATGTAGATAAAAAAGTCATAGCAAAACAAAGATACTGGGTTGTCCTATTCACAGGGACCTGATTATAGCACTTAAAAAATATAAAAGGGGATATATCATGCAAATCTGTCTTTTTTCATGAGAATTTGTCCCTTAAGTGTTATCTGAACAACAAATACATTTATATTTTGCTTAAAATCATAAATTGGTATTGGAATTGACTCATTTGTTTATGAAATAGTGGAATCAGACATGAAAAATCATTATCAGTGCACCCCTATCAATGCTTTTCAATTACTTTACTCAATGTTATGTCAAGATTTGTTGTGTGTGGGTCTGTTGTTAAGTCTGAAAAACTGGTTTCATTGGTTTTCTTAAATCATTTTGGTTTAACAGGTTTATGTTCTGAAGAAAACTCACCACAGAGTCCTAAAAAAATGCAGAATTTAAAGGAATTTTAGAATTCTATTTTTCCATTAATAATTATAATTATTGTTATTTATGGTTAGTAAATAATACTGCACTACTTCATGAAATACTGTGATTTTATATATAGATTTTAAAGTGTCACATACATTTGAGCACTTAGGTCCACATGTTAAGAGTGGAAGTACTTCAGATCTCTTCTTTTTCTTGACCTGCAGCTGTGAATCAGTGAGGGACGATGGGGTCTGTTGAAGAGCTGCTCATTGACTCACTGAAGGAACTAGAAGAATCTGAACTGACAGAGTTTCACTGGCGCTTAAAGGCATATAATAAGTGCATTACAAAGTCTGAAGTGGAAAAGGCAGTTATATTTGAAACAGTGGATAAGATGGTGGCATGTTTTGGACCAGAAGAAGCTGTGAAGGCCATGGTGTATATCCTGAAGAAGATGAACCAGAATGATCTGGCTGAAAAGTTGGAGAATGAACACAAGCAAGGTAACATTTAATTCACTGTAGCTGTAACATGATTAAATATTTGGGTCATTCTACCAGAAATGTACATTATCTTTCCTTGATTTGTTACAGTGCATAAAAAGTATTTAATCCAAAAACAATTTTTGGATTTTGTGAGTTGTTCTGTAAAAGAATATGTAATTCAGATCTCTTTTTTTTCTTTATTAAAACACTTTTGAAAATGACTAAAAACTGGTATTTAGAAAGAAAAAAAACTCCATCAATAACAAGTTTAAGCTGTTATCATTCACATCAGTTGATGACATAAAATTATATATACATTCTACAAATAAAAAAAACACACAATTATATATAAATTCTACATTTCTTACATGTTTTCGGTCAGCCCTGTCTTGTTTACGTAAAACTCAACATAAAATGTGTGAAATATGCATTTGAGGGTATGAGAGGAAGTGACATCATCTGATGGAGGTGAAGCTAACACTGGTCAAGGATAAGCTCTGTCAATAAATTGTATGAATTTTTTTTTTTTTTTTTTTTTTGAGGAGCATCAGGCCTGTGTGACAGGGCCTAACAGTTCTGTGATAAGGCCTTACAAATGAACAACATTGTCCTTTTTTACCTTTATTGCATGTATTATGTATTTAACACATACCACAGTAAATAGACATTATGCTGTAAATTTGAAGGTTTTTATTCCACAAGAGATTGGTCCACTTAGAGCAGCTGAGAGACAAAGGCAAAGTTGGGCATGACTAAATGCAGATTCTGAGAGAAAGGAGAAACATCTTAAGAAAGAAAGGGATAGATGGAGGCAGAAAAAGGAAAGAAGAAAAAGTATTCACGGGTTGAATGAGTGAAACCAAAGACATGCGCAAATAATGGAGAGAGTAATAGAAAAAAAGAAGAAAGGCTGCAGTTCCAGGGCCAGGGCCTTCAAGGTTAGAAAGGACTACCATCACAGTACCACTTCATATTACAGCTTGATGATAAAAGGGTGTTCCTATGCTAATATCTTCATTATTACCCACAAAATTGCATGCAATTTCCATTATTATTATGGAAGTTCCTAAGTAACAATATAGATATTACAATGGTATAACTCTCTTATTACTGAGCTGTAATATGATGTGGAACCACAGTTCCCTTTCGATACTTTCACTCATACTGGATCGTAGACGCTTTGGGGGAATATCCTTATTTCTCAGAGACTGAAGTACTTTTTTAATAATGCAGTGTAACTGCAAGGCTATTGGACATGTCAGCGATAGTTGAGTGAACCAGCAGTTTTGCAGCAGTGCTGCACAAACCTATGGCGATGCAGCCCACAGAATTCTGGACCTAAGCACGTGGCCTTCAAGGAATCTGCGCAGTGTGACTGACTTGGCCCTGCGGGCTACTAAGATGACGGTTCAGGCCATAGGAAGGTCGATGGCCAGTTTGGTGGTTCTCGAGTGACACCTGTGGCTCAACTTGAAGGAGATCAAGGATGCGGATAAGGTCCCCTTCCTCGACTTGCAGATGCAACTTCTTGTGACATATCATTTATATTGTCCTTCCTTCAAGAGATGTTGGAAAAGGGTTGCTCACCCTTCCACACTCAAGGTCAATGTAGCAGCCATAGCAGCATACCATGCTCCTATGGCTGGCCAGTCAGTGGGTAAGAACAATCTGATTGTTTGTTTCTTGAAGGGTTTCAGATGGCTCAATCCGCCTCTCCCCCTCACTGTCCCTTCTTGGGACCTACCCACGGTACTGAGGGCTCTTAAAGGTCCTCCGTTTGAGCCACTCCAGTCTGCTGACCTTCGCCCCCTAAGGTTCAAAACCAGTCTGCTCTTGGCTTTAGCATCAGTTAAACGCATGGGCTCTCTAAGTGAGTCCATCCTGTCTGGAATTTGGGCCTAACGACTCCAAGGTCGTCCTGAAACCAAGACAGGGCTATATACTCAAGGTACCTTCTACTGCAATTAGTGCCCAAGTGATAATGCTCCTGGCTCTTCGTCTGAGCAAGACCAGGACTTCCTCCTCCTCTGCCCAGTCTGATCATTGTGGACCTACATTGAGTGTTCCGCCTCATTTAGGCAGTAGGAACAGCTTTTTGTTTGTTTCGGTGGCTGAGCCAAAGGGTTCCCGGTCATGAAACAGAGACTGTCCAGATGGATAGTTGAGGCTATCATGCTGGCCTACTCCTCCTTGGGTCTCCCTTACCCCATTGAAGTGAGAGCCCACTCGACTAGAGGTGTGGCCTCGTCTGGATGATGGATATGCTTCCAGCACTTCTAGTATGCTCTTGGCCCTTTTGCTAAGTGCCGAGGTGATACTATTTGGACAGACCTTCGATCATAACCTCTTAGTTCCTAGTGAATTAAAGTCTAGAATTGTTTGTCATCCTGCTAGCATGGCATGATTGTACTGGTTCCCCAAAGCATCTACGATGCAGTACGAGTGAAAGTATCGAAAGGGAACATACTCGGTTACTAACATAACCTCGGTTTCCTGAGATACAGGAATGAGTATTGCGTTGCTAGCCATGCTAATCAGTCGAAGAATCTGAGTAAAATGTGGCAAAGCACCCGCTTATATAGCCGATTGCCCCACCCCTTCTGGCAGAATTGGGCGGTCTGCATCATTTGTTTCTTGCAGTTACATTATGAACATTAACAACAATGTACAAATCACACTGTCAGCTGAAATATCCACAAAAAACAACAACAACACTGAAATATGGGGGGGGGGGGGGATTTAAAATAGGACTGCTTATCAAAAATTAAATAAAGAACACAAAACACAACTTTTCCTACTACAACATAATCAATAAAGTCAGGCCCTGACTGAATTAATCTCTTTAACTGTGTAGATGAAGGTGGGGGTATATATCCAATACAATATTTTTTTGTCAAAATCTCCTACGTATATGTATATGAGTGCCTGTATGAGTATTCTGTGATTTAGTATATTACAGTTGGCTGAAAAGTTGCTTATATTTCTTATAGGTATTACAAAACAATTTTAGATGCAATCAGGCACATGTGACCAATAAGAAAATGCAGTTTGTATCTAAGAAATTCATTAGGAACCATTCTAACATATACAAATGTGTCTGTGATGGGGCCTGACATTTTAGGGGTGAAATACATATAAAAATGTATTTTATTCATTCATAAAAAATGCTGGGATGGCATGATATGTTTCTCATAGTTTAACATGTCCTCTGTATGACTCAGTGTTCAGATTTAATAATTAGATATTTTTTCCCCAATATTTTTTTAAGTGTGAAATGTACATTTCCCGTAGAATGACCAATCTGCACTTTACAAATACAACACTCCTCCCTGCGTTTAAGGGTGTGTACTGAAGACTAGGAAAGTGTTTCACCGGCCTGTCTAAAAGCCTGTGCTGAAAAACTGGCTCCATCTTCTCACAGATCTTCAACAGATCTCTGGAGCAGTTCCCTGCTGCTTCAAACGCTTCACTATCATTCCAGTCTCCCCCAAAAATCAAAATCACCAGACTTAATATTTACAGACCTGTCACTCTCATGTCTGTGGTCATAAGGTCATTGGAAAAACTGGTTCTGGCCTACATGAAGGACATCACTGGACCCTTGCTGGAAGCCCTTCACTTTGCCTACAGAGTAAACAGGTCCCCTGAAAACAAGCCTGCACTGGCCTTTTACAGGCCCACTTAGGGCTAACGTAAGGGCCCCCAGTGGGCTGCCAATGCAGGGCCCCTGAGAAATTGCTCATTGGCAAAGTGTTGGCCCCTTAGCACTGGCCCTGCATGGGCAGCCCTAACTTAGGCCCCAGGAAGCCCTCACTCGGCCCACACAGGGCCTGCAGTATTTATCTACTACAACAATAAAGCTAAATACTTTAAAACTCTGCAGGAAAGTGGATCTCGTGAGTCAGATTTGTGGATCTCTGGCTTATATGAAACAACATGTTCTGAAAAGGTCTCTTTTGGTTTAAGCCATTTCAGTTCAACTGAGTGGCTAAAGAATGGCCAGTCAATGTTGTTTGTATTCACTTATTTGCATTACATGGCTGCCTACACAAAACCTGCATGGGCCCAAAAGATTCAAAAGTAGCTATGGGCCAGAATGGGCTGGTCCACACTGGGCCATCATTGGATTAATGTGGACAGTCCGGTAGTGTGGGCTGCTCACAGAGAGCCTGTGGTGGACCTAAAGCTGTGGGCCTCTCCTGGGCAAGTCCACACTGGGCCTGTTCAGGTTTGGTGTGGGCTTGCCCTAGCCCATTGTGCCCACAAAAAGGCAGCATGGTCCCTGCAAGAACATGTTTGCAGGATCTGTGTATGATCTAGTTACATCCTGCAACACCTCGATGGACCTGGGAATTACACAAGAATTTTATTTATGGACTTAAGCATGGCCTTCAATACTAACATGCCTGATCTACTCTCACCCAAACTGATCCAGCTTTATGTGCCCTCCCCAATCTGTCAGTGGATCTTTCTGACAGTCAGGAGGCAGCTAGAGCAACTGCAGCTCTTGTTGTGTGTTCTCAGTCTGCAGATTGCAAATCAGGGTCTTTGCAACACTATCTCACAATACACTAGTTTATTAATGAATCATTCAAATATTTCTTACTGTTTCTCTCAACACATTCAGTGTAATTACTGTTAAGGTTAAAGGATGGGTTAAGGTGTAAGGATAGGTCAACAGTGCAATTATAAATGTAATTACAGAAATTAATTACAGATGTAGTTTTAAAAATATAAGTACAACGTAAAAACATGTAGGTACATAATAAATGCATTGTACCAAATGATTCATTAAAATGTACGTACAGTTAAGGCCACCTAATATAAAGTGGGACCAAACTTTGTATTAGTTTATATTTATTATGCTTCCACACCTACATTTACTTTCATAAACTTGTCAACAACCACTTTGTTTTATGTTTTCTTTAAAAGGTAGCCCTGTGCACCAAGTCGATCAGTTTTCCCCGTGGAGCCAAGGGAAGCTGTTTCAGAATCACTTGCCTTCTCCAGTCTCTCTCCTCCAGTCATCAGTCAGAATGAGCAAGATCATTGTTTTTAGTAAAGAGGTCTTTGAGGGCAGAACAGTTGAATTCAAGAACGATGTCCGCAGCTTAGAAGAAAAGGGCTTCAACAACGTCATCTCATCTCTCAAAGTCATTGGCGCACCATGGGTTGCATATTATGACAAGAACTTCACTGGAAAGCAACATGTTTTTGAGGAAGGAGAGTATGCTACCCTTGATGACAAAGGAATGTTTTCTTCCCTCAGGATCATCACAGATGACCTGGACAACCCTGAAATCCAGATGTTTGAGCATGCAGACTATCAAGGAAGAAGCGTGACCCTGTACAAAGAAACCAATCTTCCTGACATTGCTTTCAGTGACATCGCTTCTTCCCACAAAGTGAAAGGTGGTGTCTGGGTGCTCTATGAGCAGGTCAATCGTAAGGGCACCCAGATTGTGTCTTTCCCTGGGGATGAGGTTCCCAGTTATCTCCCACTCTCCTTCAATAATATGGCCAGCCATGTGCGTCCCTTGCTGCCGAAGCCATAGACAGCATCGTGCATCACTCTGCAATAAGAAACTTCATGCAATTAGACAGAACCTTATCATTTAAGAATATCTGTGTAAACACAAAATCTACATGCAAATTTGTCATATAACAATTTTTTATATAACTATTTGTAAGTTTTAAATTGCTGGTTGCTTGGCTTTTCATCTATATTGACCAGTATCACTAACACATATGCAATAAGATTGTTAATTGTTACAGTTCAAATACAGGTCCTAATGTATTCGAATGTACTTCCCCGGTTTGATGAGAGTGAGATATTGAAAAGGAATTTTGGATTTATATTATGCTGAGTAAGAGACAGTGAATGCTGTTTTAGTCTGTCAACTGAGAAAATAAAGAAAAAAAGAGCATTAAGATGTGTTTTAAATTCTTATTTCCTTTTTTATATTTATGTATATATTTTTCTTTGTGAAGATATTTAATGTCATTACATTCATTGTAACAATATTATTATTATTATTATTATTATCATCATCATCATCATCATCATCATCATCATCACCACCACCAAAACATGTTCACAGTAAAGTTTCACTTCTCATCTGGGCAGCAGTTGATTCTCCAGATGATTCTTTTAAACATGATCACGTGCTTGTCATATTCCTAAACAACCCCTGCAAATATGCTATTAATTTCAGGTTTGAGCTGCACACTGAAAAGATTGAAAACTTGTAGGATTTATTTAAAAAAAAAAAAATTGTAAACATTTTAAGTACATTTTACTGATACTGCTCTGTATATAATATTGCTTACTACTGAACTTAACATTCATAAAGAAATTCAATTTTTAGATATCGTTGTGTAATAGATGTGTAGTAGAAAATGAACTCCATATGTAACAAAAGTTATTTTTTTATGTTGTACAGCTTCTGCAATCAGATGCTGTCCTTTAACAAGTCAAACGCACTTGAAAAAACTTTGTAACACTACATATCAGCATACAATATATGTCTCTGGCTTCAATAAATGAACTGCTATTATATATTAAAGTCTGTAAAAAATGTTCTTAAGTTTGTTTGGAGGTGGGAGGCTGTTATTGAAAATGTTTTCTCTGGTGCTTTCTGTGTCATCACCTGTTCTGATCTCTGCCACACTAGAAAATAAGAAAATTGGGGTACCAAATTACATAATTATCAATCTGACCTGGGAATAAACTTATGTCATGACTGGAAGAATGTATTTAGTGATGTTATATATCTGCTTCTCAGCTGCAGATATGATTTGTTCCAGTCGTGGATTATGTCTTCTGTCTGGGGCGATGCATAACCTAAACTGAATAGTTTCACAGCTTAATAAGGTGTACTGTGCATCCTTGTGAGCAGGCTGCACAACTCCTTGTCCAAGCTCTTGTGCTATCCAGACTGGACTATTGTAATGTGCTCTTGGCGGACCTTCCTGCACTCACTGCATCATTCAAAATGCAGCATCAAGGGTGGCTTTTAATGAGCTGAAGAAAGCCCATGTTACACCCCTCTTCATCAGTTTGCACTGGCTGCAAACTCTTCAAATATATTTTTTCCAACGTATTTCTATATTCAGAGTTTTGTATTTACATTAAATTAAACATTAAATAAAACGTAATTTTGTTTACTTGATTTCATGAGGTTTACAAAAGTCGTGAAACATATTTTCCAAGATATTGTTTGGCAAGTACTTCACACATACAAGTTGCATTGATCAGAGTAGGACTGATGCATGTATTGAAAAGAATCATCAGGTCATCTACATCAGTTGTTACAGAGAAATGGGTTTCACAACCAAAATGAACCAGTTTGTCTCTGTATGAATTTACTTTAAAAAAGAGATGCTGACTCAAAAGCCTCTTTCACACAGAGATTCCGGAAAATACACTGGTAATGCGTTCTGGGAACTGTCCTGGGATCATTTGATTTTGGTTCATTCACACTGCCAGTGATTTTCCGGAATAACGGGCAGTGTGAAAGGGGCTTAAGTGTTTAGTTTACTTTTTTGTTCCTTAGGCACAATGAACATTATTAAGGGCAGGCAGTTCACATTAGGGAAAGATGAGAAGCACAAATACTGTCAAGAGGCAGCAGCACTGAGGCACATGGACATGCACAGGACCTTAGCCTTGAGATGAGGGACCACAGAATTAAAATGCATCTGCTGAAGTTAGAGGTTTGGAAAGAAGCTTCATTTGCTAGACATTAGAGGTATTATTATAGTATTAGGTGCAAGGATGATCAACAGCAATTGTGATGTGAGCAGAACATTGTGACAGACAATTAGATCATTTATCTGTAGATTTTTTTTTCAGAATTTTAAATTAATTCATCCAAAATAAATATTCAGATTGTTTACGTTTACAAAGCTGTCAGCATCATTATAACTGAAATGTTTAAATTATATTAAGCCTAAAAGTTCTGCACAGTTAAGGGCATGGCCACTTGAGTTATCTCCAGCTTGTGGAGGTAGGCAAGATTTCAGCAACAAGGCACCTCAACTTCACCCGTCGCACATCTTTGCCCATTTTTGATTATCTGGGAATGATGCACAGTGACATGCTGCTTGGCTCTGCCCACTTTAAGCTGCAAAAATGCTATTCAGAGACCTACGGGTGATGTCACAGACAGTCTGTCAATGTTTTTTTTTTTTTTTACAGTCTATGGCCTGAGTATGTTCATGTGTTTTGGGAGAGGTGTGGCTTTGCAGTGATTATGCAGGGAGGGTGGGGATCTTTTTTTTTTTTTTTTAGCTAACTTGCTATAGCTAGCCTCTCTGATCACCTACCCTACCTTTACATAGCAGTATTAATATTATTCATGTAATATACTGGCCTTGCAACAACTTCATTCTCACTTTATTCACACTGATGTGATGACATTTAAAACAGTTTTTTCTTGAGTGAATCTTCATGTGCATATTACGGTTTTCTTTATATCTATAACTCATCTCACACAGTTTGCAGGTGAAATGTCTCTCTCCAGTGTGAATTCTCATGTGGTCATTAAGGTTTTATTTCCGTTTAAAACACTTTCCACACTGAGAGCATATGAATGGTTTCTTTTCAATGTGAATTTTCATGTGGAATTCAAATTTCTCCACACTGTTTGTGTCACGTGTCATGTAGGGAGGACAAATGAGGAGTGCTAGGTCGAGATCAGGAGCAAAACAAGTCTTTATTAAACAAAATCCACAGTAAATATCCACGTAGGAGACAGGCAAGGAGACACGCACACAACGACGAGAACGGACAACCAAACAATGAACAGAATCTAACTTAAATAGGGTGGTTAACAAGACACAGACAGGTGAAGGCGCTTAACTGATAATGACTAAATTAGGGGTGGAGACAGGAACAAAACCAAATAAGGGCAAACAGGAAGTGGAAGGAACCAAAGACAAACAGGACTAAACCAAATCAAAACACAACAAAAAGAGTCCCAAAACCTGACATAACTCCCCCCCTCCCGGAAGGCGCGACCTCGCGCCGAAAACAAAAACATGGGGGGGCTTGGGTGGGGGCTCAGGAGGGGGACGGACATCCGGGAGGAGGAGAACAAAGGGAGTCCAGGGTGGATCAGCAGGAGGGAGGAGCCAGGGATACAACAGGAGGGTCCAGGGTGGATCAGCCGGAGGGAGGAGCCAGGGAGAAGACAGGAGGGAGCTGAAGCAGGAGGAACCAGGAGGAACCCAGATCCCAGCCGTGACGGTGGCCCACGGCGGAGCCGACGGAGGGAGGAGCCATGGTGGAGGAAGGGCTGACGACTCCATGGGGCCGACCGACGGCTGCGGAGCAGGTGGAGCCCGAGGCGGAGACAGAGAGCCGAAGATCCGGGGCGACACCGAGGATCCGGAGGGCCAAGGAGGAACAGATGGCACCTGCGACCGAGGCGGAGGCGGAGATCCGGAGAGCCGCAGTGGAGCTGGAGCGATCGAGGACCGAGGCGGAGCTGGAGGGAAGGAGGAGTCCAGCCGAGCCGGAGGGACGGAGCAACGAGGCGCAGCCGGAGGAGTGGAGTCCAGAGGCGATGGCAGGGTGACGACCGGGGCGGAGCCGTAGGGACGAGGGAGCCCGGTGGAGCTGGTGGAGATGAGGGAGCTAGGTGTCATGGTGCAGCCGCAGGGTCGGAGGGCCGAGGCGGAGTCCAAGGATCGGAGGCTGGAGATGGAGATGAGGGATCCTCCGGACTCAACGCCAACGGAGCTGGAGATGGGCAGACCCGCGGCGAGCCCACGCCACAGATGGTGAGCTGAGGGTGAGCGGCGGGACTGACGAGATCCAGTGGAGTGGGCGTTGAACAGGGAAAACAGTCACTGAGAGGTGGCGAGAGAGGGAGGGTGGGTGGGATTTCTCATTCGATGAATAGTTCAGAGGGTGATGGAAGGGAGGTAGATAATCCAGAGTCCAAGTCAAATAATTCCTTTGAGTCCTATTGTAGCTCACCCCCAGCAGTGGCGGCGTGGGCGGGGCTTTCCGTAGCCCCCGCAATCTCCACGGTTACCGGCTCACGCACCTGGTCAGACGTTGTAGGCTCTTGCTCCGGGACAATCGTCCGCTCTGTCACCTCCGGTGGTGATGGCTCAACGATTGCAGCAGGCTCTGGCTCTCCGTCTGCGGTGGGCTCGGGCAGCTCCGCACAGCTGGGTGGTGGCTGGCTGGGCTCTGGGTCCAGAGTGGCACTGGCGAGGTCCTCCTCGGGGCAGACGGTGAGGGGGGATCCATTTCTCGCCAGTGTCCACTCCACGAAGGCGGCGAAATTCGCTCGAGGACCATCTTCGGACGACAGTGCTCTGCATGCGGTGTTGAGGCTGGCATCGTAGAATGCGCAGAGCACGTCGTCCGGATAGCTAGTAATGTTGGCGATGGCTATGAACAGTCTCGTATGGTCCTCGAGCGAGCTCTCCCCCTGCTTCAGCAGGAGAAGGAGATATTCGGGACGGCACAGGGGGTTCATGGTGAAAAAAAAAAAAACTCAAAATAAAACACTGGACAAAAACGAAAACAAAAGACGGGGGTAAAACACGCAGAAATACTGTTTAGGTCCGTTCTTCTGTCACGTGTCGTGTAGGGAGGACAAACGAGGAGTGCTAGGTCGAGATCAGGAGCAAAACAAGTCTTTATTTAACAAAATCCACAGTAAATATCCACGTAGGAGACAGGCAAGGAGACACGCACACAACGACGAGAACGGACAACCAAACAATGAACAGAATCTAACTTAAATAGGGTGGTTAACAAGACACAGACAGGTGAAGGCACTTAACTGATAATGACTAAATTAGGGGTGGAGACAGGAACAAAACCAAATAAGGGCAAACAGGAAGTGGAAGGAACCAAAGACAAACAGGACTAAACCAAATCAAAACACAACAAAAAGAGTCCCAAAACCTGACAGTTTGCAGGTGTAAGGTGTCTCCCAGTATATATATATATATATATATATATATATATATTTTTTTTTTTTTTTTGGTGAAGAAATCTTTTCATTTTGAGAGCAACTAACTGATAGCTCATCAGTTTTAAAATCATCCTGTTTCTCATTTTGATCTTTGTTTTTCTTTTCATTCTGTTCTTGACTCTCATCTTTCAGTGCCATCAGGTCTGAGGTGAAATAAGAAAAATACAAGTTAACAGTTTAATGGCATAAAACAACAGACATCAAAACATTTAGACTAGCTGTCAATAAAAAATAGCTGTGTGAAACTAAAATAATACTGTAAAATAATGAATATAGACTGTGTATTTAAAATATGTGGTTTAATGGCATCTTTTACCAAGTAGTCTATTATTAATGAAGACCAGTCTCATTGATACAAATACTGCTAATGATGTCTCTATTAAATGCATTTCCCTAAAAATTTTAGCCATTACTGTATAATTATAAAACATTATTTATAACATTTAATAGGCTCTGAAAAATAGTAAACTATAAATACACATAAACTATAAATTGCACATACAATTATAGCACAAAGAATGAATGAGAAAAAGCAGCATTTCACCCCTATTTCTTTACATACCAAAAACAAAAACTCTATTTACAAAATTTACTTGTGAAGAAAAAAATAATAATAAAATTTGGGAATATATATATATATATATATATATATATATATATATAATGAATTCCTGATTTAATTATTAAAAAAACTAAGGAAAAAAAAGGGAAAAAGTCTAGTAGGCCTATAATGCAGTATTGGAGTCCCAGCTGCTCCAGGAGATCTTTTGTTTGTATGTTCTCTCTCAGTGCTGATGTTAGTTTCCTCTGGGTTTCTAACACAATCCAAAAACATACAGGGCAAGTGAACTGGAGACTGTAAGGGAGTGTGAATATGAATGTGTGTGATGGACTGGCCATCTGTCGAGGGGGGTTTCCTGCCTATGACCCAGGAAAGACTCCAGCCTCCCTGTGACCCTACATAGGACAAGTACTAGGGAAATGTATGGAGTAGATATTGCCTTTATTGCAATGTTACCTTTACATTTAATCATTAAGCACAAGACACTTAATAGATAAAAAAGACACTTTTATCCAAAACAACTTACAAATGAGGACAATTGAAGTAATCAATTCAACAAAAGAGCAACAATATAAAGACCCTTCTATAGACTCCTCTGTCAAACTCCTGAAGTTTGCAGATGACACCACACATGTCGGCCTCATCCAGGACAGAGACGAGTCTGCTTACAGACAGGAGGTTAAAGAGCTGTCTGTCTGCTGCAATTGTAACAACCTGGATCTAAACACGCTCAAAACAGTGGAGATGATCTGTTGGCCTTTTTTAAGAGGATCTGATAGACTGGTTTGGGGAGGTATTACACAGCTCACCTGAAGCTCCCACTCAGCCTCCCTCTCCCACCTCCTCTTAAACTATCAGTCCCTCAGCTCTCCCAAAGTCAGCACCATCTGGATCCACTTCAGGACTTCCTGGACTCCACCGCAGTCCTCCGACTCCTCGGCTCCACTATGGACCATCATCCCACCAGCTCCACCAGGCTCCCTCATCCCTCCGGCTCAGCTCGGCCTTGGCCCTCTGGAACCTCTCTGTCACCCTGGCTCTCCGTCTGCTCAGCTACACCTGGGTCTTCTCCTCCAGCAGCTCCGTCTCCATTGCTCATCCCCAGGGTGTTGCCTGCTATCTCTCCACCATGGCTCCTTCCTCCCTCGACTCCCTCCTGGGCCTCGATTCTCTTCAAAATAATGCTAAGGTGATGCGGAGGAGACCAATTTTTGACTAAATACATTATTTTTGTTTTCTGTGCGTACAAAAAGTATTCTCACAGCTTCATAAAATTATAGTTGAACCATTGATGGCAGATGGACTATTTTGACGATGTCTTTCATACTTTTCTGGGCCTTGACAGTGTTATTTACTTGGCAGTCAATGGGACAGCCCCAAACCTCCCGGTTTTCATCCAAATTATGTTAAATTGTGTTCTGAAGATGAACAAAGCTTTTACGGGTTTGGAACGACATGGCGGTAAGTGATTAATGACAAAATTATCATTTTGGTGTGGAGTAACCATTTAATTACGCCCATGCAGACCAAGAGATCCACCTGTGTCAACTCCAAGTCCCAGTTTAGCAGAAACTGAGCCAGCTTTGGCTGAGATGCTGCCAACTTCAGCATGAACCATCACTCCAGTGACATAAGTACCTGTCGACGCATTTGGGTCTTTGGCTTCTGCCTCTAATACACTCACTTCAGTGACGGCATTATCCACTCTTGCTTCTGCATAAACTCCAGTCTCTGGAAGTCTGTTCCACATTGAGCATATTTGCCTTTCTTGCTAGTGTTTTTTTTTTTTTGGCCTGTCAAATGTGTCAATAATGATTATGGTGTCAGGTAAATCAGCATTGACTGATGCAAGTTGGATACTTGGTTTTCTTGTAGTTTCTTCTTTGATTTCCCATGTTTCCTTTTTAAGTAATGTCTTTTTTGTTTCACTTGAAACATTAAAATCTATGGGGTGTTGTCCTCCCCGTAGTCGTTTGGTATAAATGATATTTGATTCATCGTCTTGCACTCAATTAATCTGGAATTTTGTCATATTCAATGAATTTGTATGTTGGTTTACTTTCTCTAAAACACTTTTTGATATGTTGCATAAGTAGTTATGGTTGCTTTTATGGACTTATTTCAGTAGGTAGACTGTAAGTACATGTACTGTAAAATTAAGTGAAAACAATTTAATTATTAAAATCCACTTACCCTGTTCTTCATATTTACAACTTTTGGCATGTCTCTCACTCATTATGCTTGTTTGATGAACAAGTTTTGATCCATTATATAAAGTACTGTGTCTTTCAAGCAGTTTTTCTTTTTATTTTCTGTGGTTTGGAGGAAGGGTCTGCAGACATAAACCTTTCATTTTCTTCCTCACTTCTTCCTTATACATCCAGAGTGAGGAAAAGAGCTCAGAAAATCACTCTCACTCTCACATCCAAGCCATCCCCTCTTTGAACTTTTGCCATCTGGCTGGCGATACAGAGCCCCAAATACTAGGACATCCAGGCACAAGAACAGTTTTGCCCCCAGCAACCCACCTTATGAACAGCTAAATGTTCACCACATTGTGCAATAAAATATGTGCAATAACCTTATATTTCTGTTACACCTCCATCCTGATACATCTCTGCAGCTCCTTCCATTCTATCATTTAGCACAACTGTATATACCACTTAATTATTTCTCAGTTTATTTTACTATATATTTTTGTCTATTTATTTTTACATGTGTATTTTTTTAATCTCATCCTATTTTCATTGTATCTGTTGTTGCTGCCTCTCTGTACTGGTAGCTAATAACACAAAAACAAATTCCTTGTATGTGCAAGCATACTTGGCAATAAAGATCTTTCTGGTTTCATGATCTTTCTGATTCATGACCCATAGATAGGCCTACATCAACATATTTATGAATAGCAGTATAACATCAATGTCAATGTGATTTAATGAGAACAGTAAATCTGAAATATTCTGTTAAATTTATATTATGTTGAATATAAAAGTGGATACCTTTCAAGGAATGGTTCCTTACAGAATCTCTAAAAAGTGCTTCTAAATAGTACAAATAAGGGTTCTTCTATTGTTACAAGCTGAAGAATCCTTATTTGGTACTATTTCAGAGCCATTTCTCTCAGGAGTGCATTGTTTCCACTGTCAGGCCAGAAACAGGTGTACTAGTGCATGCCAGGGCCATTTGCATTTCCACTGTCACTTCTGTGGCTTGTTTGATTAGGGTTAAAGCAAAACTCTTCAGACCAATGTGTATTTGATACAGATTTATAGTTCAGTTGACATGTAAAATTGTAACTATTTCATTTTTCATTTGACTAAATCAATACACTAAATCTACTACATGACTCTGGCTTCTTTACTCCTCTCATAGTCACTGGACATTAATGTTTAGCACTCCAAGGTGCTATAATCAGAGCACTATGTAGTCTCTCAAACGTCAGGTGTTTCCTGTCTGTGAAATTTATTCCACTCAACATACAAAAACAGTTCTCTCATACATGAATACTTATGTGGTACTCAAGGGCTGATTTACTTCCGTAACTTTTTCCACAGTGTCCACATGTAAACGGCTTCTCTCCAGTGTGAATTCTTATGTGCTCTTTAAAGTGTCGTTTTTGACTGAAACTCGTTCCACACTGAGGACATGTGTAGGATTTCTCTTGAGAGTGAAGTATCATGTGGTATTTGAAGGGTCCTTTCGACCGAAACTCTTTCCACACTGAGTGCACACATACAATTTATTTCCAGAGTGAAGTCTTGTGTGGGCTTTAAAGTTTTCATGTTGATCAAAACTCTTTCCACATGGTGGCAGGTAAAAGGCTTCTCTCTAGTATGAATTATAATGTGTCTGTTAAAGCTTTCTTTCTGAGTGAAACTTATTCCACATTGTTTGCTGGTGAAAAGACTCTCTTCAGTGTGAATTCTCATATGACAAGTAAGGCTTCCTTTATGGCAGAAACCTCTTCCACATTGTTGACAGATGTAAGGCTTCTCTCCAGTATGAACATACATGTGGACTTTAAGATTTCCAGTTTGAGTGAAACTCTTTCCACACTTAAGGCATGTGTAAGGCTTCTCTCCATTGTGTATTCTCATGTGTCTGATAAGGCCTGCTTTATGAACAAAGGTCTTTCCACATTGAGAGCATATGTAAGGCTTCTCTCCAGTGTGTATTCTCATGTGTCTGTTAAGGGTTTCTTTTCGAGCAAAACTTTTTTCACACTGGGGACATGTGTAAGGCTTTTCTCCGGTGTGAACTCTCATGTGCTTTTTAAGGCTTCCTTTAAGACTGAATCTGTTTCCACACTGTTGGCAGATGAAAGGGCACTCTCCAGTGTGAATTCTCATGTGGACTTTAAGGTTTCCTTTAACACTGAGACACTTTCCACACTGAGGGCATGTGTGAGGATTCTCTCCAGTGTGAACGCTCATGTGTCTTTTAAGGTTTACTTTTTTAGAAAAACACTTTCCACAGTCATGGCAGGTTTGAGGTTTCTCTCCAGAGTGAAGCTCCATGTGGACTTTAAGCTTTTCATGTTGGCTGAAACACATTTTACACTGTTGGCAGGTGAAATTACTTCTAATTCCTTTTCTTTTAGCCCTTTTTCGTGAGGAAGTCTTTTCAGCCTGGGAGCAACTAAATATAAAATCATGATTCTTATATTGATCTTTCTCCTGTATTTCAATTAGATCTTCTCTCTCCTTTTTAAGCACCATCAGATCTAAGGCAAACAGAGACAAATACAAATGAACACTAGTTTAATGGTACAAAGCAACAGACAACAAAACATTTAGGCATGTAAAGCATCTGTCCTATACCCAGAGGCATCGCATTGGAGGAAAAAGCTGAAAGAGTGCAAAAGGCCTAGATGATTCTGGGGGAAATCGATGTCCTGTCCAGAACAATGTCCTTTCAAAATACCTGCAGAATGAACATACTCCAAATTTACCAAAGTCTTGTTTAGTCTTGTTTGTGCTTTGTTTGTACTGGAAATATTTTTATTTTTGCTACTTTCTTTTTCAACGATTTTTTCCTAGTCACACATTTATATTAAATTGATTAATATAATAACCTATTAAACCATCCTTTAATATATAGGCATTTAGACATGAAGCTTGCCGCAGAGCACTGGAAAAAATATTGATTATGAATGTGTTGGGGGGGGGGGGGGGAGAAGACATTGTAATCATTTATTACTAAACTAGTGCTTTCACAGTCAGTGTTGGTTACAAAGATGAAGTTGCCAAATGCTGACGCTGATGGCCATCTCTACAGTTGGTTAATGGATGTGCCTTTAATGGAGAAATGCACCTTTTCATATGGACCACATACTTAGAGAAGATTGGTTTATTATTTCAATTTCTTTATTTGTAGACATTTCAAGATTTATATAGATTCATTTCTTGTGTCTGTGAAGCTGGCTGCATACTATACGATTTTAAGGTCAATTTTAACTATCAGGGGGTTTGGGCTGGATTCGAGGCTTGTCGCAAATGATTTTGTCATTATGATTACTTACCACTCCCGATCAAGATGGAGTGTCCCCGAACTCAAAGCGTAAATATCAAATGTGATTCTTGATCGGGCTGCCTCTGATGTGATACCTGCGATAGCCAATGACAGTGAGCAAGCGTCACTTACGGGATGTAGGGTGCTTCTATAGCTGAAACTTGGCACACACACAAAAAATGCCACGAAAGCAGAACTCATCCCCCATATTATTTTTTTATACATTGTTTTTCACTATGAAACAGAATGCACACCGGGACAGTCAGCTGACAACCCTCATTGTCTTCCTTTTGTTTTTGTTCTCTAGTAAATTTTGATCTTGTGAGTCTCAGTGAGATCTTGCGCTCACAGTCAACAAGTGTGTGGTTTCACGGTCTGGTCGAATCGTCTAGTGTGCGCATTCAGAGGATTATAAGGCTAAAAACCTGAGGAAACTGTCTTCATGTCTGTGGTCTCCCACGGTTTTGAAATCGGTTAAGATTTGAAAATTGTTTAGTGTGCAGCCAGCTTGAGCCGGTTCATTATTGTGATGCGCTCCATTCACAGAGACTGCAGGAGACAACAGAAAGCACATCTAAAAATGACAGAGTAGCCCATTTTAAATTCTTTCCACAATTCTACACTGTTTTGGTCATATGTACTATTAAGTGCCCAGTTCCCCATCAATGATCTAGCACTGAAACTGTTTTGGGTAAATGTGGCAGGGCTGGTGACTTCATCTCTATGATTAGATGTCTAATATTTAAGAAACCAAACCAGCACAAAAAAAGCACAAACAAACATGACTATTTAGGGTAAATTTATTTCTAATTTATTAATTTATTTATATCTATTTAGGCTCCTCATCTTTTCTCTTCCACAATCTATTTGACAAAGTGACTGTCTGACTACTTTAAAATCATATCTTAAAGCTTATTTGTTTAGATTAGCTTTCTCTGATCAATTTTTAATTATCTAATGTTAAACAACTGTTATATTGTTGTCTTGGTTTTATCAACTATATGGTGTCCTTGAGTGTTTTGAAAAGTGTTGTATTATTGTTAGTATTATTAATAAACAAATCGAAGTTCAATAAAGCACATCTATCCATCAAAGTGTCGCACACAGGCCTCCTGAGGCGAATCAATGCATTTTTGTAAGAGAAAAGCTTAAAAAACACATTTAAAACTTTATAAACTATAATATCTAGCCTATGCTAAAACAAAACACCAGTCACAAATTAGAAGTTCAAAACATGGATTTGTGAAGAAAAATGTTGTCGGTGCCGATAGCCTCGTGGGCAGTGTGCCGACCTATAGTGCTGTTGCGCTACGGGTGTCCCGAGTTCGAATCCTGGCTCAAGGACCTTTCCCGACCCTACCCCCTTCTCTCTCTCCCACTTCACTTCCTGTCAATAATGATCTGTCCTATCTCAATAAAGGCCAAAAATAAATCTTTAGAAAAAAAAGAAAAATGTTGAATGATTTCAATATAAACCAAGAGGTTTTTTGCTTTTTTCATACTGTTTTTTTTTTGTTAAACAAAGGATACTTTGCTTCCTTTGCCCTGTAAACAAAACTTTGTTCTCATGAGACTAGCATATTCTCACCAGATCTTACTTTATCCCTATGAGTATGCCTCTCTGCATACAACAGTTAGCAGAAGCTAGAGACTACTGTTTATAAACTTTTAAATATGGACTAAATATGGACATAAATGCAATTCGCTTTAGGAATTCTTTATTAACTCTGCAACTAAAAACTCTTTATTAAAAAGCTGTGTGGAGCACATTTTATGAAGGATTGATGTACTTTATTGGATTTCTTTTGAACCACTGAAAAATAACACATATTCGCTGCCATTATAAAGCTGGGAAGAACCAGGACATTTCAGTATAACTCCAATTGGATTCATCTGAAAGAAAAAAGTCACATACACCTAGGATGCCTTGACATTTTTGGTAAACTATCTCTTTAAGTCTTGTATATCAGACTGCTACCATTGTGCTTGTGTGAATGAAGAGACATCTCATCAAACACAAGTATGGATAGCCTTAGTATTACATCTTCTGCTTTTTTATGGTTGTAAGTTTCTATTGATATATAGTAGGTCCTATATGATAAGCAAGAGTATGTGCAAATTTGTGTGACATAGGCATACAAATTTTCACTAACAAATCATGATTCAACAAAAATGGTTACACAAAAATTTCTTCCAACTTTTGGGGGGGAAAAATTATGAACAACTGAAACTACATGTATACAAAAAAACATACTCTGGGTCACTTTATAATTATTATAAGATGAAAATGTTTGTGTGTGCATGTGCTGTGAAATTGGAGGACATTTTTGGTGATAAGTTGTCCTGCACATACATGACATATTCCAATATCATTATGTCACTTATATCACTATGTTACACAAATAATATTAAGATTACAAACCTGTCTGTCACAAAATATACAGATTGGCTGTAGTCCCTGACAGATTGGCTGTAGATTATACAGATTGGGGGCAGCCGTGCCCTAATGGTTAGGGAGTCGGACTTGTAACCGAAAGGTTGCAGGTTCGGGTCCCAGGTCCGGCAGGGATTGTCGGTGAGGTGAGCAAGGCACTGAACCCCCAAACTGCTCCCCGGGCGCCGCAACGATAGCAATATGGCTGCCCACTGCTCCGGGTGTATGTTCACGGTGTGTGTTCACTACTGTGTGTGTGTGTGTGTGTGTGCACTTGGATGGGTTAAATGCAGAGCACAAATTCTGAGTATGGGAATACTTGGCCACATGTCACTTTCACTTCACTACACACAACAATGCAAGGGTGTTGTTTTCAGATTCATCCACTTTGGGACCCAAAGAATAAGACTTGTATGATTGAATGTCTCTCTCTGTGTGTGTGTGTGTGTGTGTGTGTGTGTGTGTGTGTGTGTGTGTGTGTGTGTCTGTGAGAGAGAGAGAGAGAGAGAGAGAGTGCATAACACAGCATGCAATGGAATGTAGCTGACCATGCGGTCAGCAGATAGCCCCGGATGTGAGAGTTCAAAACGGACCATAAAAGTTCAAAAACTATCCTCATGACTTCATTTATCACAGGTCAGAGATCAATAACCATCAATCTTCATATTGCTCACGCGGACATCATTAACAGGTCACAAGTTCATCGTTGGAATTTTAATTACATCTGTTTTCACATCTGGACAACATTGACAGGTCGGCGGGTCAGCATGCAAGGTCACGAGGGGGAGGGGCAAGGTCACAAAGGTCGTAAGGGGGAGGGGTGAAAGGTCAAAGGTTAGACTGGAAGTCATCAAAATTCTTGACAGGTGGTCCCGGATATAGACTACTCGCGTTACATGGAGGCCAAATGTTGGCAGGCAAGCGTGCAAGACAAATGGGCTCAACACGTAACCTACCAGATGCCCAGGGGGGCCCAGTAGTTAGTGGGCCCCGCAGGGTTGCTTGGAGCAGTCGTCGGGGGGCAGAGACAATGACAAGGGACACCTGATCATGTGGAAAAGAAAAATACAAATACCTATTCTGACTATAGATATGTAAGGGGAAAACGACCATGTGACAAATACTGAGACATGATGCCACAACCGGTGGGCAAAGGAACTCCGGCAGGAGCACAGCCGCAAACTACTCCGGCCTAGACCGGGCTGCGGGGCAAGGAGGACCCAGAGTACGCTGGTGCACAACTGGGAATATAGCACACGGATCCCGTGGAATGGCGCAGCAAGCCGACACCGAACCAGACTCCCGCCAGAAACCTGATCTTATGCACACGGGAGGACACAGGCTCAACACGGATGTTGTAAAACCGCACAAAGGTATTGGGTGTCGCCCAGCCCACACCTCTGCAAATGTCTGCTAGAGATGCTCTGCACTGCGGAGGGCTTGCTCTTCTCCCGGTTGACCCGAAGCCCCAAATGGCTGAGGTGCCGGAGCACCAGGTCCCTGTGCTCGCACAACTGATACTTTGAGTGAGCTATTATTAGCCAGTCGTCAAGATAGTTGAGTATGCGGATGCCCTCCCGCCAGAGACAGACCAAAGGGGAGGACCTTGTACTGATATGCCCGAAACTCAAAAGCAAACCAAAGAAATGGTCTGTGTCGAGGTAGAATCGAGACATAAAATTACGCATCCTTCAGGTCGATGGCTGCAAACCAATTCGTACTGTACTGTTTTTTTTTGGGGGGGGGACGGGACTCAACACAGAAGGATGAACGTTCTGAAGTAAAGTCTGGCCGCTCAGTGTAACACTTAGAGAACATAACTTTGGACCACTCAGCAGCAGTCCAGTCCTTTTTGTCTTTAACCCAGGCGAGACGCTTCTGACGCTGTCTGTTGTTCAAGAGTGGCTTGACACAAGGAATGCGACAGCTGAAACCCATGTCTTGCATACGTCTGTGCGTAATGGTTCTTGAAGCACTGACTCCAGCTGCAGTCCACTCTTTGTGAATCTCCCCCACATTTTTGAATGGGTTTTGTTTCACAATCCTCTCCAGGGTGCGGTTATCCCTATCCCTACACTTTTTTCTACCACATTTTTTCCTTCCCTTCACCTCTCTGTTAATGTGCTTGGACACAGAGCTCTGTAAACAGCCAGCCTCTTTTGCAATGACCTTTTGTGTCTTGCCCTCCTTGTGCAAGGTGTCAATGGTCGTCTTTTGGACAACTGTCAAGTCATCATTTTTTTTAAATCAAATTAAAACCTGTGGTCATTAAACAGCAGTAGGGTGTGTCCAAATATATAGAATAGTGTATTTTACCCACTTTGTCCAGATACAGTAATACAATTATTTAAATATTCTACTGTGATATTTGTGATCTTACATGGCAAGAGGTCAGTTTTTAATTCAATATTTTCAGCTGTTTTCACTTGAATGTTTATTCAACTAAAGTAAAAAAGTGCTTTTGGCACTCAGAATTTCCTCTGTATAAAGACTACAATCAGATAGAGATTCACCTGTTATAAACCTAAATATTCCTTAATAATCTGTCAAATTACTATTGTGGCATTTCAAGTTCTGTGCTTTGCCACATTAGAAGCATTTAGTAGAACTATACTGTTATAACGCGATAATTCAACAGCAACATCTCGTTTCAGAATAAAAATGTAATTTTCTCTGAACAGTGAATATGAACTTCATTCCAAATCAATATTAATATGTTATTAGTCTACCAATACCTTATTTGACACCTTATTTTACATTCATCAAATATAAACTAATCGGACCATTATGACTGTTCAGAGATGTTGTGTTATATGGCGTTATATTGTTAATTATCTCCTAACAAGGTCACATGTAAAGCTCTTGCTAGGTTAGCCTGTTCATGAACAATCAGTTCATGTAGTCAAAGTGTTGGTGCAGGACAAATGGCAGGAATAAAGATCTGAGCAACTTTGATAAGGACAAATTGTTGTGGCCAGACAAGTGTGTCGGAGCATCTCTATGTTGTTCCCAGCCATTATTATTGAACCTTTACCAAAAGTAGAGGAGGGACAAACCACATCTTTACAATATGAATATAAACTCTGCCTTAATTTATTGGATTAAAGGCTTTCTTTCGGATTGTCCTCAGAAAGTGTTTATGTTTATCAGTTTGGTTTAAATGCAGAAGCACCACTTTTAATTTCAAGATATACCAATGAGCTAGAAATTAATTAATTATGGGGGGTGAATGAACAGTGCTCTCTTCCATCCTCAGTACCCACAATTGAGGTGCTCTTAAGAAAGGCATCAAACACCCAATTGACCATTATTTTCTGGTTTTAGATAAGCCAGCTCAATCATTTCCATTTCAGCTTTGAAGATGTCTTTCTACACTTACTGCCTTCAGGATATTTGTTATTTTCTTGCAGATTAATGATGCTGCAATTATCTTTTGACTCCCCTGATAGTGACACCTTGCCAAAAAAAGAAAGAAAAAAAGTTAGTTATTGGAAATATCTGACCCAAAAAAAAGAAAAAAAGAAATAAGAAAGGATAATAGAAAGCGCAAAGGCCGCATTGAAAAGCCAGAATAAAAAAAAAAAGAAATCTTGAGAAAAAAAACAAAACAAAACAAAACATTGAAGCTCCAGGGCTGAAAACGTGTTATCCTACACAGATATTGCTGTTAGTTTTTAGATCATTTAATGCATTGATGAAAGATATTAGTAGTGAAGTTTGATTATTTTTCCCATTCCCATTGCACGATTTTGGAAAATGCAGCAGTGAACCTACAATAAAGTCATGACTGTAATTTATGGATGTCTGTTGTTTCTTTGGTAGTCGTCATCCACTGCTGCTCTGAGCTCTGATCAGCTGCTGTCCATGATGCAGAAGCTCTGCAGCTTTACAAATCAAGAATCAAGTCAGACCTGCAGGCTCTTTGATCGGGATGGGCAGTTAGATTAATTTCCAAGAGAAGTAGGAATGCTGAGGGCAGGGACATAGCCATTGTTTCAGAAGTGAGGGGGACAGAAAATAAATTATATGTGTATTACATTTCTGTAATATAGCACTCAAAAGTTTTTTTTTAAGAATTCTCTACTGCTCACCAAGCAGCTTACCAAAGTTTTTTGAGCAGCAATCAGATTATTAAAATTATTTCTACACTCAAGTGTGGAGTAATGATGCTAAATATTTAGCTTTGAAATCACAAAAATAAATAACATTTTGCAATATTATATTCAAATAGAAAACTCTCATTTTATATAGTAAATACATTTCACAATAGAACTGCTTTTACTACTTGGTGAGCAGAAGATGATTTTATAAAAAAAATAAAAATAAAAACCTTACTGTTCCAAAACTTTTGCCTAATAGTGTATACAGCCAACTTTATTTTTTCTATTATTTCTAGCTTTTATTTGGCTAAGAAATCTGATACACTACTAGATAATAACCAGTAATAATGATTTGTTTATATACTACAGACACACTTTTTTTTTTTTTTTCATTTTATCATATATTAAGGCATTACATTTTCTATACTTTAATAAACACTTTGTCAATTAGCAGTGCATTGTTTATATACTTTGTGTTTTACAAGTCATCTTCAGGTAAAAAATAATTTAAACTATATATTGTCCCAATCATGTGTTTAATGTCTTCATGTTTCCAAATGTTTCTGTTTTTCTGTGAAAACAGCTGTTTTCATACAGCAATAGCTGGATGCTTTTGACCATATATGCTTTTGACCAATATGATTACTGTAATAGTATTTAGTAGTAAAGTAAAATTATTGTTCTGGCTATTATAATTTAAATTATAACAAATATAAGACATGTTATTTAAACAAAAATATCACTTATAAAATATATTTATTATATTTTAGCATTTAAATTACAATAATTAAACAAATCAATAAAAAAATCTTCTTATTGCAATATTGAATATTTATTTAATAAAAGTCAGTATTTATTATTAATAATAACCTAAGTAATATATTTTTTATTATTAAAAATAGCATACATTATGCTGTAATTGCAATATGTACATAAATATCAATTATCATTGTTGTTATTATTAATTGTAATTGTTACAGTGTTAAGGAATAAAACAATTAAATTCAGTAATTTGAAAATATTATTTTATTAAGTACATACTATTTTTGTAGTTTTTTATTTATATAAAATTTTAATAAAATTAATTTATTATTATTATTATTATTATTATTATTATTATGAATTGTAATTGTTATTGTATTGTAAGATACAATTAAATGCTATATTAAATAAAATATTAAATATGTTGTTATTATTAATTTGTTATTATTATTATTATTAATTTTATTTTATTATGAAAAGATAACAAATAATGTTGCATCGATATAAATTCTTATTGTTAGGAATTGTAATTGTTACAATATTAAGGAAAAATACAATTAAATGCATGTTTTATTTTTTATTATTATTTATGAATTATTAAAAGATAAATGATGAATGAATTGCAATATGTACATCAATATATTTTATTTTTAATTTTATTATTAAAAGATAACAAATTATTTTGTAATTGCAATATGTACATCAATATCAATTATCATTATTATTATTATTATTATTATTATTATTATTATAAATTGTAATTGTTATAATGCTAAGCAAAAATACAATCAAATGCTTTAATATAATATAAAATATAATTAAATCTATTTTTAATTTATTTTTATTATTAAAAGATAATGTACATTATTTTGTAATTGCAACATGTACATCAATATCAATTATTAGTATTATGAATTGTTATTTTAAAATATAACATATAATAATATTTATCATTATTATTATTATTATTATTATTAATACATTATATTATTATATTATTAAAACAATAAATACATTATTATTGATTTGTTATCATTTAAATTCATTTGAATTCATGTTTAATTGATATTAATGTAATGTTATAGTTAAAATTAATAAATGTATTGATAAAAATGTCAGCTGAAGTAATGTTTGCATTATATCTATAATATAATACTTTGACAATTCAATATACACATAAATAAAAACAGTAAATGAAATATAGGATTTTTGTCTTAATAAATTTTCTTTAATTAAAACATGAAACTCAGAAAATATTTTATAATGTATTCTGACGGCTTCTTTCACTTATTAAAAGAGATCTTATAATAATTGAATACAGCTTTACTGTAGTTACAATAATATATTTGATTAAATGCTGTGATTAATGTCATATTTTATAATGTCAGAAGCTCATTTCAGTCTTGTGAAGAATCAATTATATTCAAACATCAATTAAAATCTGATCTCAACTTGATTTGTCATTGTGTTTTATTATTTCTGGACAAAAACAAGAGAGAAATGAATGACATGTTCTTAATAAATCATGACATTTTTACATTTTGACAGTAATAAAACATGATTGATGAAACATGACAGTAAAAACAAATATAGACACACACTGATCTTACTGTCTATATGAGGATTTATCACACATTTATTTTATTTGAGTGACAGAAGTTGAGCTGCAGTATTAATGTCATGAAGAGACTCTAGAACATCTCACTGTTACTGATTTATCAGCAGCTCAAAGCATTATGGGTACAATCTCTCATCAGTCTATTCTTATTCATCAAACCAGTTTCACTGATGATCCAATAGAAACATAAAACCCAGGATAGAGCGTCTGAGTGAATGTGGTGTGGACTGTGTGGATGAGGCTCATTGTGTCAGAGACGCTGTAGAAGGACAGAGTTCCTGCACTGAAATCCACATTCACTCCTACTCTATAGATATATTCAGACACTCCTATTCTACTGATGATGGGCTTCACAGGGAGATCAGTCTCTATGTTATTGTGTCTGAATGAGTATCTGGAGCGAGAGCAGATCAAACTCCAGGACTGATCATTATATCCAAACCAACACTCAACGCCTCGTCCCTTCCTGCTGATGCTCTTATATGACACTGATATATACACATTTCCACTCCACTCGATCTCCCAGTAACAGCGTCCACACACACTCTCTCTACACAACACCTGAGACACATCAAATCTATCTGGATGATCAGGATACGGCTGAGACTTTCTTACAAATGCCACCTTTCTTTTCTCCTCAGACAGAATGAGTTGAGTGTTTACTGTGTTTGGATCCAGTGTGAGAAAACAGGCATCTGAACACAAGAACAGAGACATTTATAACACAACAACAATCACTACAGGTGTGTGTGTGTGTGTGTGTGTGTGTGTGTGTGTGTGTGTGTGTGTGCACCTGGTATTTATCACATTGTGGGGACATTTGTGAGGTCCCCATGAGGAAACAGGCTTATAAATCAAACAGAATGAGTGTTTTTGAGAAAATAAAATGCACATTATGCACAGTCTCCTGTGAGGGCTAGGTTTAGGTGTAAGGTAGGTGTAGGGCGATAGAAAATATGTTTTTTACAGTATAAAAACGTACATTTCTTCAGTCCTGCTGTAATCCTGGATTCTCCTCTGTGATCCACACTAGAAAACACATACACATTTTAAACACATTTTAACAATTTATTTAAGTCCACTTAAAATAATCATTTACAGGGACAGAAATATTACAGGTGCACCCAGATGTCTATGCAAGTTCATGGAAAAGTAACATCAACAGTTTTAATCACTATTAAAGCATAACACTCAGATATTTATGGATAAAGATAACAATGTCTTCTCATTAAAAGTCCCACTGGACTTTCTTTTGAAGCTGATGAAATGTGGCTCTAAGTCCCTGGTCAACGGCACTTTACATTTCCTTAGATCCAGAAACAAGTTGGGCAGCTCCAGCCCTCCTTCCTTTTGAGGATGGAAAACAATATCACGGGTACTGTGTGTATTAAGACTAAACAACTTTCGCACTAGACTCACTGTTTTATTGTTCATCTCAGTCAGCACCTTCTGCTGGATATGAACAGTAGAGAAAAGATGCTGTACTTTATACAGCGCCACCTGTCTGACAGCCTCCAGCTTCATGATCAGTGGGCATTTATCAATCAGGTCCATCTTGGACATGAACTCTGACAGAATAATGCTTACTTGCTCTTTCCAGTCTCCCACAATTTTGAATTTACGTCCAAGGTAAGTATATGTCCCTCCACTCCTCCTCTCATACAGAACAGCACATTTTTTGTATGCATATGATTAATTACGGCCTCTTCTCTGGAGGCGATCTGCACATCATCTGCATATTCTTGAACTGGGATAGGGGAGACCACACCAGCAGGCGCACACTGACCCATCCACTTCAGCCACTGGTTAATGGCGATTATGAAGTTAGCTGCACTCCAAGGACAGCCAGAGAGTGACGTTGGTTGAGTGAGCTGTTGTCCACAGAAGACCTCAATAAAGGAACCTCTGTATACATCTTTCACATGTCAATAAACAATTGAGGTAGCTGTATTTCCTCAAGTGATCCTATCATGACATCATGGGGAAGAGTTCCAAATGCATCTTTAAAGTCCAAAAAGAATGAATACAGTCTACAAGACTCGTGCTTAAAGTCATCTATCCCAGTTTTAAGGCAAAATACATGTTCATTCATGCCTTGCCTTTTGATGTATGCCTTTTGCTTGGTGAATAAGATGTCAGACTCAACCAACCACAGCAAAACTCTGGCCAGTATACACTTCATGAACACCTTATAGATAGTAGAAAGGAGAGTTTTGTTCCTGCTCACCTTTCCCAGTTGCCAGGGTACATGGGTGTTTGCAATTGTGTTGATAACATGTTCTGGGTGGTTGCTATGCAGTTGTTAAGGCACTCAGTGTGGTCGCTAGGGCCGTACTATGTAGTGGCTAGGGTGTTCTGGGTGGTTATTAGAGTGCTGCTATGCAGTTGCTAAGGTGTTTGTTAGGCTATTGCTATATGGTTGTTAGGGTACGTAGAATGGTGGCTAGGCTGTTGCTATGTTGTTGCCAGGGTACACAAGGTGGTTGCTAGGATACATGATGTGGTTGCTAGTAGGGATGTGTATCTGGATACGGGACTGCAGTGAATTTCTTCTCAGCAGAATTGAGTTAAACAGCTGTGTATTACACACTGCATACTGCAGGATAACTACCATTGCTGTACCATTGAGCTTTCTAGGAATATGAACAGCATGCAGTGACTTGAACTGCGTCTGAGTCCAGAGGAGGAGATGGAAGGCGAATTGTGACATGTGACAGCAGTCCTTTCCAGGAGTCCAATGAATAGGGGGTGACACTCCAGGGAAACGCCAATGCTAAGTGTGCCATGATGGCATGCCCATCTCGGGACTCGGTCGTGTAGTCAGCGTTGCAGCGGTCTCATATGAAGTAGACCGAGCCGTGTAACTGTGAAAACAGTCTGTGTTGAGGTAAAATCGAGACATGAAAGTACACATCCTTCAGGTCAATGGCTGCAACCCAATCCTGATAACGAATGGATGAAAGAATGAGCTTTGTGGTAAGCATCTTGAACGGTAGCCTGTGAAACTATAAGGTCCACTCTTCTTGGGAACGATGAAGTAAGGACTGTAAAACCCTGACTTCATCTCAGCTGGAGGGACTGGCTTGATTGCATTGTGCACCATGAGAACAGCAATCTCTGCACGCAGGACAGAGGCATCGACGTCTGAGCGGACAGATGTGAACAGGATGCCTTTGAATCTGAGCGGGTGCCAAGGCGGGCATACCTTCTTCCTAGGTTCCCGTTTTGGCAAAGCCAGGCTCAGAGTCAAAAGAGGCAGAGCGTCACTCAGGAACAGAGCTCAGGCGAGAAATGTAGTCCACTCTCCTTGGACAAAGTCAAGACCCAGCTATATATATATATATATATATATATATATATTAATTAATCTAATTAACGTGTTAAATTACCAGCCCTAATATTACCAGTCAAAAGTTTGGACATACCCTCTCATTTAATGTTTTTTAAATAAGTATTTTATGCCTTTGAAGACTGTTAAATTAATAAAAAGTGCTAGCTAGTTTTACATTGTTAGAAAAGATTTATATTTTGAATAAATGCTGTTCTTTTTAACTTGTTATTAATCAAAGAATCCTGAAAAAAGAATCACAGGTTGCAAAAACACATTTGGCAGCACAACTGTTTTCAACATTGATAATTCTAAGAATAAATCAGCATATTAGAATGATTTCTGACACTTAAGACTGGAGTAACAGCTGATGAAAATTCAGCTTTGCATCACAGGAATAAATTATATCGTAAAGTATATTAAAAATAAAACCATTATTTTATATTGTAATAACATAATAATTTGCAATATTAGTTTTTACAGCATAAGAGACTTTTGACAGTGTGTGTGTGTGTGTGTGTGTGTGTATATATATATATATATATATATACACACACATGCTGTATAGCATATAGCCACTGGGGAGTTGAAATATAAAAATCTAAAATCTTCCAGCTAGACATACTTCATTTTCTCCAATGAGCAGGTTGAATCCAACAGTTTTTCAGTGAGTACTTTGACTCCTGAATCTCCTGGATGATTGTAGCTCAGATCCAGCTCTCTCAGGTGTAAGGGGTTTGAACTCAAAGCTGAAAACACATAACGACAGCCCTTCTCTGTCACCATACAGCCAGACAACCTGAAAACACAGCAATCAGACATCTTTTTCACACAATTATATCCATTTCAGCCATGAATTATTTCGACATGGCCGTGTCTTAACCCTCTAAGCGCCAAAGTCGCAAAATTGCGACAAGACATCATACTTAATAAAATAGGCTGTAGTTCCTATTACGGTGTATTATCTCATTTGTATTCCCTACCACTAGATGGCAGACATGTAGTACTTCGATTCTACCTCTTGTTGGAGGAAATAGTAGAACAAGTGAACTATCGTGGCACTTATGCGGAAGCAAATCAGTTCATTGTGTGCAAGTAAATTGAGAGATTTGAGACAAAATTGCTGAATGGCTGATACAATTTATACCATGAGGATGTGTTAAACCTGCTATTTGCCGATTCTGACTCTGAAGGGGAATATTTGCCTTTTGGAAATGATGATCGTCCGTCTAATAATCGCATATCTCCCGGTACATCTATGCAGCGCAATTGTGCCGATGTGCAAGACAAGAGTGTTCACAAAGCACAAACAAGCATTCATTTTGTCCCTTTGCCTAACTGGAATGAGGGTGGCATGGGTAAACGTGGTCATAGTGCCAATGGAAGAGCTGTAGCTATAGGTAGAGGCAGCAGTGGTTGGAGAAATAGGGCTGGAAGTAGCACTAGCTCATTCGTTTTTCTGCTGTATAGTATAGTAATGATTTAATACTTTTTCTTGTTTTTTTTGGTTTCCTCTTTTCTGATAATTTGGAATTAGGATAAAAAAGACAAAAGAACATGCAAATAAGTTCAAACATCCATTCAGTATCTCTTATTTCCTGAATATCATTGAACTGATCAAAACCTGTTCACGTGTCTTCGTTTTACTACAATATATATTCATGCCCAACATTTTTCCCAACAGTAGATCTCTATCTTTAAGCCCTTTCAAGCCACAAGCTTTTGTAATATTGATGTCAAAATTCTGCATTTTTAAAAAAAAAAAAAAATCCCTGGCGCCTTAAGGGTTAAGGTCAGGGGTAAAATAAATGTATATGAAAAAAAATCTGAAATGCCATTTATATGATTATATGATTATATGATGGAAATGGCTGCCGACTGGAGTTGTCACGAACTGTGCTGCTATGGCTCCCTCCGACTGCCTTTAGAGGGAGCCTTCAATGTATTATGGACTATTTACTCACTACATTTCCCATAACCCCTCTGTTGTCACCTTTCTCCCTTCACCTTAGTCGGCCATCTTAATTCACCTACTCTCAGTATATATAGACCGGTTCTCCCACTGTTTCCTCGCGAAGTTTTGTATAGTGTTACTGTCAATTCTGAACGTTGTTTCCTGGTTGCCCTCCCATTGCCGAGCCCCTTTGTATAATATTTTTGTGACCTAATTTATTGTGCACCATATTATGACGAGGCACTGTTCATTTTTCTTTTCTGCACTGGGTTAAATGAACCACTGAGATCTAGACTTAAACATGAAGAATCATGTATGTCCCTGGCTAGTTTTTTGGATTATGCCTTGTGGTACGGAGGCTCATCCTTTACTGAGGGTATCGCGGAGGAGGATCGCGTCTCCACAGTTATGGCGGCCGGAAGTGGAAGGAGCAGCTGCAAAGACACTTGACTCAGTGGGAGGAGCAGCTGCGACGATGACGCTTGACTCAGTGGGAGGAGCTGCTGTGACGATGACACTTGACTCAGAAGTGACTGCTACTCCAGAGTCAAGTGATGTAGCAGCTATTGCGACATCACTTGGCTCTGGAGAAGCGACTGCAATGACTTGGCTTGACTCTGGGGGTACAGCAGTGACGTGACTTGGCTTTGAGGGAACTGCTGTGACTTTACTTGACTCTGGAGGAACAGCTGTGACTTGACTTGGCCTTGAGGGAACTGCTGTGACTTTACTTGGCTCTAGAGGAACAGCTGTGACTTGACTTGGCTTTGAGGGAACTGCTGTGACTTTATTTGGCTCTGGAGGAACAGCTGTGACTTGACTTGGCACTGGGGGCACGGCTGTGACTTGACTCTGGAGGAACAGCTGTGACTTTACTTGGCTCTGGAGGAGCAACTGTGACTTGACTTAGCACTGGGGAAACAGCTGTGTCCTGACTTGGCACTGGGGGAACGGCTGTGATTAGACTCTGGAGGAACAGCTGTGACTTGACTTGACTCTGGAGGAACAGCTGTGACTTTACTTGGCTCTGGAGGAGCAACTGTGACTTGACTTGGCACTGGGGTAACGGCTGTGTCTTGACTTGGCACTGGGGGAACGGCTGTGACTTGACTTGGCACTGGATAGGTAGTTGTGAATAGACTTGACTCTTGACTTGGCTTTGGAACGACAGCTGTAACCTGACTTGGAACAACAGCTGCCACTGGACTTGACACTGGAACAACGGTTGGGCTTGACACTGGATGGACAGCTGTGACTGGACTTGACTCTGGATAAATGGTAGAGGCTGGACATGACTCTTGATTTGGCTCTGGAATGGCTGCCATCTTGACTTGAGAAAGCTGTGGTTTGGCAGCCATCTTGACTGACTTGGGGTTTTGGGCAGACTGGATACTAGTGAGCGTGGACTTGACAGACAGGATTGGTGGGTCTTCCAGACAAGAAATAAGTCTATTGTAACTGGTTGGGCTAAGGAAGTGTGCTGTGAAGTCTGCCTTTTTGTGATTGCACGGTGCCGCGGCCACCATTATGTAATTGCACGCCAGCACGGCCGCCATTTTGAGATCGTGGTTAGGAGCGGCTGCCATTTTGTGATCGCGTGCTGGCATGGCCTTCGCAGCTGCTCCGCCTCCAGAGTCAAGCGTCTTCGCAGCTGCTCCGCCTCCAGAGTCAAGCGTCTTCGCAGCTGCTCCGCCTCCAGAGTCAAGCGTCTTCGCGGCGGCTCCGCCTCCAGAGTCAAGCGTCTTCGCAGCTGCTCCGCCTTCAGCGTCAAGCGTCGTCGTCGCAGCTCCTCCACTTCCAGAGTCAAGCCAAGTCATCGCAGCTGTTTCCCCAGAGTTAAGTGACGTCTCAGCTGCTTCACCCCCTGAGTCAAGCATCATCACAGCTGCTCCTCCCTCTGAATCAAGCGTCGTCACTGAAGCTCCTCCTCCAGAGTCAAGCCTCGTCACTGCCACTCCTCCAGCGTCAAGCCTCGTCGCTGCTGCTTCTGAACCCCGTCTCAACACAGCTGCACACTCACCAAGCCAAGCCACAACCACTGCTCCGGTGCCCAGTCAAGTCACAGCAGTTGTTCCTGAGCCCAGCCCCATCACTGGCACTACTCCTGTGCTGAACTTCACTGAGGTTATGCTCCTCCTGAGAACTGCTCTTTGGGTTGTCTGGGCCGTGTATACCACCACCGAGTCCTCAGAGGTGGCGGCTTTCTCTGCAGAACATCTGAAGGTGGCCTCCCTGAGGAGGTGGCCGAGGCCACGGATCCTCAAGCCGAGGGGGAGTTCGCACCTGCTCCCTGCACGGTGGTAGCGCCCAGCAATCCACACCATTCTGAGCTCTCACCCAGTCCCAATTTGGCCGCTGAGGCCCTCTTAATGCTGGGTATCCAGCCCAACCAGGCCAGGAGCTTGGGCTCAGAACCTTCTCTCTCTGTGTGTGTATGTCCGTCTATGCTCTATGTTAAAGACCTGTCTGCTCCGCCCTGGGGGGACTCCGTTCTACCCTGGAGGGCTCCTGTCCTGTCTGCTCCGCCCTGGGGGGCTTCTGCGCCACCCTGGAGGGTCCCTGTCCTGTCTGCTTCGCCCTGGGGGGGATTCTGCTCTGCCCTGGGGGGCTCCTGTTCTGTCTGATCCACCTTGGAGGGCGTCTGATTCTCTCTCTCTGTGTGCGTGTCTGTCTATGTTCTATGTTCTATGTTCATTACAGACCTGTCTGCTCTGCCCTGGGGGGATCCCGTTCTGCCCTGGAGGGCTCCTGTCCTGTCTGCTCCGCCCTCGGGGAATCCCGTTCTGCCCTGGAGGGCTCTTGTCCTGTCTGCTCCTCCCTCGGGGAATCCCGTTCCGCCCTGGAGGGCTCATGTCCTGTCTGCTCTGCCCTGGAGGGTTCTAGTCCTGCCCGATCCGCCCTGGAGGGCGTCTGATTTGCCTGATCTGCCCTGGAGGGCTTCTGATTCTCCTGATCCGCCCTGGAGGGCGTCTGACTCGCCTGATCCACCCTGGTGGGCGTCTGACTCATCTGCTCTGCCCTGGAGGATGACTGCGCCGCCTGATCCGCCCTGGTGGGCATCTGACTCGCCTGATCCGCCCTGGTGGGCGTCTGACTCGTCTGCTCTACACTGGAAGGTGCCTGCTCCACCTGATCCGCCCTGGAGGGGGTCTGACTCGTCTGCTCTGCCCTGGAGGATGCCTGCACTGTCTGATCCGCCCTGGAGGGTGTCTGATTCATCTGCTCTGCCCTGGAGGGTGCCTGTTCTGCCCCGATCCGCCCTGGTGGGCATCTGACTTGTCTGCTCTGCTGTCCCCGCCCTGGAGACCTTCTGCTCCACCGGCTCCACTCAAGAGAATGTCTGCCCCTTCTTGGTGGCTCCCTGAGCATTCTTGGCAGCTCTTTAGCTCGGCTGCCGTTCTAGCTGCTCCTGAACTTTTTGCCCCTCCGAACTCTGTCAGCCCACATGGACCTGGTCCTCCCCTTTGCACTCAGTCCCTCCCCCCCGCCCTTTGGTGTTTCTGGACTATATTGAGCGTCTGGAAGCCGCTCCTAAAGGGGGGGCTCTGTCACGAACTGTGCTGCTATGGCTCCCTCCGTCTGCCTTTAGAGGGAGCCTTCAATGTATTATGGACTATTTACTCACTACATTTCCCATAACCCCTCTGTTGTCACCTTTCATACTTCACATTAGTCGGCCATCTTAGTTCACCTACTCTCAGTATATATAGACCGGTTCTCCCACTGTTTCCTCACAAAGTTTTGTATAGTGTTACTGTCAATTCTGAGCGTTGTTTCCTGGTTGCCCTCCTGTTGCCGAGCCCCTTTGTTCCTGGTTTCCCGAGACTGTTCTCCACCCGCCTATCGACCCCTTGCCTGCCCTTGGATTACTCTGCTCACTGCCGGCCCCAGACATTCACGCTCGGATACTGACGCTTCTCTATGTTTGTTCTCCGTTGTCCCAGTCTGCCCCTGTTTGACCCTGTCTGTACGACTACGATTTCAGTTAATAAAGCGTGCATTTGGATCCACCTGTCTTCGTTCCATCCTTGTAACAGGAGTATTGTCACTGGTGTTACATCACTTAAAAACATTTAACATCACATTCTGTTTTATCGCCATAAGGTGGAATTGAACCCGGGTCGTCCGTGTCGAAAAGATCTATTTGCACGCTTTAACTGCTTCACCACTGACTCTGATGATTGACAGCAATCTCTTGTAGTGTTGACTAGCCCTATTACACATTGGTGGGCGGAGTTAGTGTAAATAGCCACTGCCAACAAGGTGGCCTATTTGCACTTAGTGTAAATAGACACTCTGTTCTTGCTTTTTATTCTATTGTTTTAATTAGATATTTTGATAAAGCTTATAAAACTTAGAATTTTACATAAAAGGTGACACTTTTAATGAAGTTAGAAAATTCAATTACAAAGATCTTGTGGTGATCACCGTGATCGGTTCTGCGCAGATATTGCTCTTATGGTGCATTCAAGTCATGTCGGATAGGTCATATTTACGAGCTGAATGCACATGAATGCCACTGCAAAGTCATTATTACGAGTGGGAAAGCGCAGAGTTTCCGAGTTGGGGGCATGTCAGTGAAAAAATGTGCAAGATGCAATGGATGCAGCCAAAAACGGTAGATATGCAGCCTCTGTATAGATGGTACATTTGTGAAAAATGAATAAAATGATTTTTTTTTTTGTAATGTACAATAAAATTGTATAAGTTAAACTTACTCTAATTACAGTTCACATCACCTGTTCACATTCACAACTGAATAAAAACAGAAAAATGCAAAAGCACAATGATGCACATTCTTTATTCGTCATTATGTAAATGCAGAGTGTAAAAAAATCATCAAATTTTATGTATAAAAGATAAATTGCCAGCTTGTTCCAACCAATGTGACTTGAACGCACCTGACATTGTAGTGAGGACTTGTCAACTCATAAGTACGAATTTCCCAGGAGGACTTGAACACAGCATTTTATTCACTTTGAAACATCGGGTGAAGTGATTCTTACTCTTTAATACAAATGATGCTGGATCATTAATAAATTAGTCATGAAAAAAAATATATATATCTGATGTATTTTTCTATGAACGATTATAAATTTACCAAGCTTAGCTTGTATAATACTGTAGCTTGTCACCCACTACAACTAACACAGCGATAAGCCTGTGTTTGAACTGATATTAAGCTAATAATGTAGACCTACCAATGTGTTGGGTTTTGCTTAATATGAACTTTTATGTATCTTGTCCATGTTAGATAAATTAACGCCCTTGCTCCAGTATGCACTTATAAGCTAATTTTAGGATGATAAAAACATTTAAACAGCTTTCTAACAGTACATTTCAACATCAACTGGTGATTAGGATGGCTAATCAAATAAAAGGGCAGATGTTGGATGCATGCTCCAGAAACACATTGAAAACAATAGATCATGAGCTTTTTGCATATAAATAAACATAGTGCCACACTGTATAATTATATCAAATTACACAGCAAGCTTTACAATTTGATAAACACCTTTTTATTTTAATGAAACCATTTACCTCAGAATCTCCAACTGACATTTTGGACTCTTCAGTCCATCAGAAAGAAGATTCACTCCTGAATCCTGCAGGTCATTGTTACTCAGGTCCAGCTCTCTCAGGATGTTTGAGTTTGAGGATTGTAGAGCTGAAGACAAACTTTTACAGGACTGAGTAGTGAGACTACATCCACATAGTCTGTGTAAAGAACAAAACAAACAACTATATTGAAAGCAAGTAAATTACTTTCCTTTAGATTTTAAATGGATGTTTCAGAAATTCAATTCATCATAAAACACCTCTTACAGCAATGCAGGGAAGGAAGAGTGGAACCAATTACAGCAAGTTTGTAATTTAAATTAACAAAGAAAATGTCCAAAAGGGTTCAACAATAAAGAAAAAGTCTATTGGCGTCATTACCGGACCACCATGAGTATATGAGTGCATCTGCAATGTACATCATCAGTTTTTTTTTGTCTTCAGGAGCTGCTCGTTTGTATACACATGTAACGTAAACCTTTAATGTGCTCTTGGCATTGCATTAATGGTAGTCTCTTTTCTTGCTTTGTTCTCTCCAGAGTTATGAGATGATGATGATGATGATGATGATAATAATAATCATCATCATCACCACCACCATCATCATCATCTAGTGATTAGGTGATTATGATGGCCAATCGAATAGAACAGATGTTTGATGCATGTTGAATTTTCAAATTCAGTGGGACACAGAAAACATTTTAAATTAACTTGGATAAACACTAAATATTTAGTTCATTTTTGTGATTGAAAACCATTTACCTCAAAATCTCCAGCTGACAGTCTGGACTTTTCAGTCCATCAGAAAGAAGCTTCACTCCAGAATGCTTCAGGTCATTGTTACTCAGATCCAGCTCTCTTAGGACAAAGCCTGAGGATTGTAAAACTGACGATAAACTCCCACAAGACTGAGCAGTGAGATTACATCCACATAACCTGTTTAAAGACCAAAACAAACAATTATACTGAAAACAAGTAAATGGTCTTCTTTTAGTTTTGAAATGTATGTTTCAGTAATTCAATCTTCATAATTAAACTTCATAAAAACACCTGTTACAGCAATGCAGGGAAAGAAGAGTGGAACCAATTGCAGCAAGTTTGTATTAATTTAAATTAACAAAGGTCCAAATGTCCAAAAGGGTCCAAAGACAAAGAAAAATATAAACACAACAAAACAGCTGACAAACATGCAACATGGCCTGGAGAATAGAAAAGCAAGACAATGAAGAACTAGACTAGACATATGAGACCAATTAATCAGTAATTATGAAAACAAATGAAAACATACTTAGGAACCAACAAGATAAAGGACACAGAAAATAAACACAGGAAACTAGAACTCAGATGCAACAGGATGAAAAGAATATTAAAATAAGAATCCCAGAACAGAAACAGAACGTCATCCTGACAACACCAAACCTGGAAAATGTACCCAATATTTTCTGTACCCTTAACCTATGATACAATTTAGAATAATAACCAAAGACAGCCCCCATGCAAAGACTGTTGTGGTCCCACAACTAGCCAGTCCCACAGTCAGGCTCGTATCTGGCCAAATTCTCACAGGAAGGTGGCACGATAGGCTTTGTCCCTGTGGCGGGCAACCCAGGGCAGAAAGTTCACTAACCTACCTGGACAAGAAGTGGATTCGGCATCATTCAGTGTCCTGCGATTCTGTGCATCACCATGATATGGTCTAAGAATCATTCCTTCTACCTGGATTATTATCACAGGATCCTGCCCCCCCCCACGAGATGGCCAAGCACTGATGTTTCAAACTAAAATATGCTGGGCACATACCCTGGCAGTAGACCTGAAGGATGCCTAATTTTCATTCTTGACCTTTCCGAGGCTCAGGCTCAGGACAAGTGTTCCTGTATAAGGTCTTTCCCTCCAGGTTGTCCGTTACCTCGCATCTTTGCGAAAGATGTAGAGGCTGCCCCTGCCCCTATCAGGGAAATGTGCATGTGCATTCTCAACTACCTCAGCGACTGGCTAAACCTAGCACACTCTCGAAAGTTGTTTGCACCTACAGGGATGTGGTTCTCAACCACCTAGCCCATTTGCATCTTCAGGTCACCTGGGAAAAGAGCAAACTCTTCCTAGAGCAGAGTATCTCTGTGTACAACTGGACTCGGTCGCTATGACTGCACGCCTCTCACAAGGCCATGCCCAGACAGTGAGAACATTAAAAAAAAAATTATTTGGAATTGTTTTCCTTGTAAATCATGTTTATTTCATAACACACAGGGTTTCTGCAAGATTTTTAAGCTCAAATTTTAAGACCTGCACAGATAAAATTAATGACATATCAGTGTAAAGGCCCTTTCACACGGGACACAGCAGTCACGAGAGTCTATGTGATGTTTATTAACAAATTTTGGGAGGAGCAGATAATTACACAGACAATTCATCATCAGCAGTCACACTCCCTATCCGATCAGCACAAGAGAGAATCCCTATAAATAATCAAAGCAGCCTTACCTTCACCATCTCTCATTTTCAGCATTCCTCCACCTCCCCATCTCCTCACTTATAGGGAGGGAGTACTTTGGGTTTGGGCCAAATGCCGAGCTCGGGAATAACTACTGAGCTCGGAGCCCTCTCCCATACAGCATGACAAATATGCTTATTCTTTACTTAGTTTATTATCTGTAAGTGCGAACTCGTGAATTAATCTTCAATGGGAGATATGCGGAAAGCGGCAAACCACAGTGGTTTAACCCTTTCACACGTGAGTTTAAAATATTCTAGCTGAGCCCCCCAGGGTGAGTTTTTTTAGGCGACCGTTATTTTAGAACGTATTGCTTTATTGTTTCCATGGCGACGCGTCATGCTTGTCACGTGGCACACCGCAGCCACAATAGAGCTGTAAGACACATTGATCGCGTTTATTTAGTTTTTCTTTTTTTATTATTCATATTCACAAACATGCTTACTATATTATGAAACATCTGATATTCCGATTCTGAAATATGTGCCGGTAAATGTATTTGGAAGTTTAAATACTTCTATAATGACCAAGTTAGTCAATCTATGCCGGTGATGGGCGCCGCCATGTTAGTTCACGCTGAATCCGAGCGGCAACACGCAAATTCATCCTCTCCTCCCGAAATACATTAAAGTAAGTCTCCGGTGAGCAGGGAGAAGAGCAGAGTAAACTTTACAGTTAACTACACAATGTGGATATGATATTAATAAAACATGTCGACAGATTATATTTGTAATATCATTATTGCCGCTTCTATAGACATCAGCGTGTGTTTTAACAAACTATAAATGTATGGTTTTGCTAGTACTTATGTGTATTTAAATGTGTGGAACCTAAAATAAGCATTATATGGTTGAAAACACTTAATAGTTGTGATAATATGACAAGAACTCAGCGCCAGTCAAAGCGCCAAATTGGATTTGAATTCAGCAGCTGATCACGTGATGCGCTCAACATTCGAATCACACCAGTGTGATCGTACGCTTCAGAGACCAGCCAAGACTGATCACACCGGTGTGATCGTACCCGTCAAAGGGTTAACTGGCGGCATGGAGGCAGAGCGTAAGCAGTGCTTGTGCGAAATCCTGCCGCTTCCACGAGCACGGTGCTTTGCGGCAGGCACCGCCAAAGATAAAAAATATTTTTGCTTTTTGTGAGCTGCAGCGGCAGCTGCGTCAGCCTTAACCAATCAATGAATTATTAACAACCAATCATAAAACATTTAACTGAACTTATAATGGACAGTTAACTTGGAGAAGATTGTTTAAGTGTGATTGATTTCTCAGAATTATATGACCCATCTAAATCATACAGATACATAAAGAAAAAAAAATCCACAGCGTGGGAGCTTATGAGCACACAAGTTGGTTTGCCAGGTACAAATACAAATAGGCATATGCTCTTCTCAGTTAAGAAGTAGATCATGTACCCAGGACTCCTTTTTTTCCCTTTTGTACATGAACACATCAATAAGAAGTTTTTGCATTTCCAGCAAAGCCCTGTGCCTCGGATGCATTGTTTAGGCTCAATTAATCTTTTACATTTTTCTTTAAAATTATATTTATCTCAAATATTTGCAAAATCGTGATGGAAAAAAAAATAATAACAATGAAAAAAACATGACAGGATGACACAAACACAACTTTTCATTATGCTTTATTTAGTTTTTAATAAGTAAAAATGTGACCTTGACAGCTGTAACTATGGCAATGTCCGCCCCGAGTCCGCATCATGAACACGGCCTCAACGGCACAAAATGCTTCCACTACAAGAGAAGGTGGCAGCCACGTGGCGAATCCACTGCTTGCCGCGTTCCATGCGTTAATGTCTACGGTAACAGATTAAACTGTAAAAAGCATGATTTACAGTTCAGATAGGCCTACAGGTTTTAAATATATATATATATATATATATACACACACAGTGGGGCAAAAAAGTATTTAGTCAGCCACCAATTGTGCAAGTTCTCCCACTTAAAAAGATGAGAGAGGCCTGTAATTTTCATCATAGGTATACCTCAACTATGAGAGACAAAATGAGAAAAAAAAATCCAGAAAATCACATTGTAGGATTTTTAAAGAATTTATTTGCAAATTATGGTGGAAAATAAGTATTTGGTCAATAACAAAATTTAATCTCAATACTTTGTTATATACCCTTTGTTGGCAATGACAGAGGTCAAATGTTTTCTGTAAGTCTTCACAAGGTTTTCACACACTGTTCCTGGTATTTTGGCCCATTCCTCCATGCAGATCTCCTCTAGAGCAGTAATGTTTTGGGGCTGTCACTGGGCAACATGGACTTTCAACTCCCTCCAAAGATTTTCTATGGGGTTGAGATCTGGAGACTGGCTAGGCCACTCCAGGACCTAGAAATTTGTTTTCCCGAGCGGTGTGTCATTGTCATGCTGAAAGACCCAGCCACGTTTCATCTTCAATGCCCTTGCTGATGGAAGGAGGTTTTCACTCAAAATCTCAAGATACATGGCCCCATTCATTCTTTCCTTTACACGGATCAGTCGTCCTGGTCCCTTTGCAGAAAAACAGCCCCAAAGCATGATGTTTCCACCCCCATGCTTCACAGTAGGTATGGTGTTCTTTGGATGCAACTCAGTATTCTTTCTTCTTCAAACACGACAAGTTGAGTTTTTACCAAAAATCTTGCATTGGGCCCCAGATTAAGGGAGATTATCAGTGGTCTTGTATGTCTTCCATTTTCTAATAATTGCTCCCACAGTTGATTTCTTCACACCAAGCTGCTTACCTATTGCAGATTCAGTCTTCCCAGCCTGGTGCAGGTCTACAATTTTGTTTCTGGTGTCCTTTGACAGCTCTTTGGTCTTGGCCATGGTGGAGTTTGGAGTGTGACTGTTTGAGGTTGTGGACAGGTGTCTTTTATACTGATAACGAGTTCAAACAGATGCCATTAATACAGGTAACGAGTGGAGGACAGAGGAGCCTCTTAAAGAAGAAGTTACAGGTCTGTGAGAGCCAGAAATCTTGCTTGTTTGTAGGTGACCAAGTACTTATTTTACAGAGGAATTGTTTTACATTTAAAAAAGTTTAAATGGGCAAGGCACACAGCTGCATCACTTGTGAAAGTGGATGGAATTAAAATAAATGACTGTATGCTGTGTGCAAATTATTTGTAAAGATCTGCCAGAAGAAGCTGTCATTATGAACAGCTGGTTTGCATGGTATATCTGATCACCAAACTACATCGGAATTTGCGAATTGAAAAATCAAACAAGCCCGGGCCGATTTGTGTTCACAATGCATATTTTTAGCAAACCGTACCTTTAGTCGAAAGCAAACCATACTCGGACCACCTCCCAAGATAGTCTCGGTTCGGTACATTAAGCTCAAAACTAGAATGAGAATAAGACGGCAAAGACCGGCAATAAAGTTGTTTATTAAAAATAGCTGCAACTCCTCCTCCTCGCCCCGTCAACCACGGGGAATTAAAGTATGTACAGTTCGGAGGTAAAACCTCTGAAAAAGAACTTGACTCACCAACACCCATCCAGGTTTCAGTCACACAAAGTAAATCCAGACTATTGGAAGTGAAGAAGTCATTCAGGATGAATGTTTTGTTGGCTAGCGATCTAGCGTTCACCAGAGCAATCTTGGCCGGGACTGGGTCTTTTACTATCGAGGGTTCCCGGTTCAATAACTTGAGACTGGACGCATTCACACCACCTCTACGAAGGCGGGGTGATCGAGCGCGGGGAACCTGGGACTCCTCATCAGGTATACACAAAGTCCAGCGAACGCCGGGAAATGAAGCAGCGATGATCCACATCGGATTCCGCCAGTAAACCACGGAGATCAGCGTTGGGAGATATTGCCAGTCGGGACTTAATCTTTACCAGCAGGCCTCCACGCTTACCCCGACGTCTCCTCTTCCGAGGGGGGCACGGCTTTCGACGAAGGTACGCTTGTAATCCATGCAGAAACAGAGGAGGGGGTGAGGTTTTCTGGCCACCCACATTATAAACTACCACATTCTCTGTGGTAGATCTGATATTAAGAAGTGTCTGGCGATCGTAAACTAGTAGAGAGTCTGTTTGTTTTAAAATGATCAGTAAAAACCAAACAAACAAACAAACATAAAACTGAAAACAGCGGACGGCCGGCCACACACACTGGCGCCATCTTGGATGCCACTAGACACACTAGTTTCCTCCGATTTTTAGCCTTATTATCTTCTGAATGCACACACTAGATGATTCTACCAGAGAGAACGACTGAGGGGGAACATTGATTATTGTGGAAACACAAAATAAAATACATAATTGTATTATTTCTGTAGGTTCAAGGCAAACAGATTGACATTAGGGTGTTAAGCTGGCTACACACTAGACCGGTGGTGCCAAACTTAATTCCTGGAGTGCCAGAGCCCTGCAGAGTTTAGATGCAACCCTAATTAAGCACACCTGATCCAACTAATCAAGTCCTTCAGGCTTAATTGAAAACTGCATAGCATGTGTGTGTTAGAGAAGGGTTGGAACAAAACTCTGCAGGGTTGTGGCCCTCCAGGAACTGAGTTTGACACCCCTGCACTAGACGATTTTCCAGTCTTAACCAATCATAAAACCATGAGAGACCACAGACATGAAGACAGTTTCCTCCGATTTTTAGCCTCATTATCTTCTGAATGCACACACTAGATGATTCTACCAGACCGCGAGACCACACACTCAAGGATTTCAGTGACACTCTCACGAGTCTCTGATCTTGCGAGTCTCAAAAGTTACTAGAGAACAAAAATTAAAGGAAGACAATCAGCGTTGTCAGCTGGCTCTCTTGGCATGCGTTCTGTTTCACAGTGAAAAACAATGTATAAAAAAGAATATGGGGGATGTATTCTGCTCTCGTGGTATTTTTTGTGGCTGCCAAGTTTCAGCTATAGAAGCACCCAACATTCGGGTGAGTGACGCTTATTCGCTCTCATTGACTATCATGGGTATCACATCAGAGAGGCAGCCCGATCAAGAATCACGTTTGATATTTATGATTTAATTTCAGGTACTCTCTGTCTTGATTGGGAGCAGTTAAATAATATTAATGACACCACACAACAGAGGATTTTTTGGACAAAAAATTGTTTGCCTCGATTCAGGCCACACGTGAAATTACTAAGGGAAGGTTTCAACTCTAATCATGGTTCCCTTTCAAGGGAACATTGAACTGCATCCTCTAGGGGCCACTATGGGGAACGACACCTTCGTGACCCGTGTCTGAAGCTTACATACTAAAACTACAACAGTACTGGCTGGCGACAGCCTATGATGTCATTTCCAGTGCAACTGCATAGTATATAGTAGCTTCCCTCGCTGAGGCGAGGCTGAGGCATGTCTACCTGTGCCTGTTAATGCCTGTCTAACAGAGCTCTCATCCTGATCAGATTAGTTGGTCGCTTAGTGCCACCCAATGCGTTTCCACAATGCTGGCTGCATGGGAATCCCGCTAACCTGTCTGGGGACTGAACCCCATGGTTTCTCTGCAGCTCCTTAAGACAGCAGCCTAGGGCCTCATGCTTTTTCTACACTGTAATGTTTCCATTATATGTGCATGGCAGGCTCCCCTCTCTGAGGGTTTCTAGAGCATGGCACCCCCTAGGCATTAGGCATCTCTTTGATACTACAAGAAGGATTTAGCACTACTTATTACTAGGTCATAGCTCCTGGTGCAGTGCTATGTCAGCCTATTTCTCTCTCCTCTTGTTGAGGGTCCCTGGTGAGCATGCTGACCCCTGTCGAGCAGTTCTGTCCGAGGATAAGAACCCCTTTGCTCCAGAGCACTCCACCCAAGTTGTGCTTATAAAGCACTATAGTGCTCCCCACATTTATGGTGGGTCATTCTAAGCATTGTTTGAAGAGAGCCTATGACATCATCACTGGAGCACCATGAGTATAAGAGTGCATCTGCAATGTACATCATTAGGTTTTTTTGTCTTTAGAGGCTGCCTGTTTGTATACACATGTAACACAAACCCTGAATGTGCTCATGGCATTGCATTCATGGTAGCCTTTTTCCTTGCTTTGTTCTCTCCAAAGTTATGAGATGATGAAGATGATGATGATGATGATGATGATGATGATAATAATAATAATAATAATAATAATAATAATAATAATAATAAATATAGCTGCAAGCAGCAACTACGGGGCCAAGCACTAGGCAATGGAAGCATGAGACCAACTGCAGCAATGAGTAATTAAAGCCATTTTATGATGATTTTAGACAAAATGGTTGAAAACTCATAAAAAACAACCTGTATGATTAATTGGCTTATCACGTTTGACCAATAGGTGACGCTGTTATCAAATCCATGTGGTTTGTTCTGTGTGAGTTGACAATGGCACACACAAAGTTTGGTGTCAATATGGTGTCCAAAGCAAAAACACCGGACTCTGTTTTAATCATTCTTGGGAATTTTAATAAAGCAAATCTCTCCCATGAACTGCCAAAATACATACAGCATGTTACACTTCCCACCAGAGACAGAAATTGTTGTGAAACAATGATCCAATATATTAAAGAAGCATATCACTCTGTCCAAGGGCAGCTTTGGGACTCTCAAATCACTGTCTGGTTCATCTTATACCAAGATACAGGCAAAAACTTAAATCTGCTAAACCTGTAGCAAAGACTGTAAAGAGATGGACCAAAAAAAAATCAGAGCAGGCTTTACAAGCCTGTTTTGGATTGACTGATTGGAGTGTTTTTGAAGCTGCTGCCAACAATCTGCACAAGCTCACAGAGACTGTAACATCCTATATCAGTTTCTGTGATGATATATACATTCCTACCAGAACTTATTTAACATTCAACAATGATAAGCTGTTACGAAAGGGACGTAGACAGGTGGATCCAAATGCAAACTTTTATTTATAATCGTGGTCAACAAGCAGGGTCGGGCAGGAACAAGCTTGGACAACGTAGAACAAAACAAAGAAGCGTCAGAATCCGAGCGTGAAGGTCTGGGGCCGGCAGCGAGCAGAGTATTCCAAGGGCAGGCAAGGGGTCGAAAGGCGGGCGGAGGAGACTCAGGAAACCAGGGAACAAACGGGATCGGCAACAAGAAAAACAAAACACGGGAAAACGCTCGGAATTGACAGAAACTGTACAAGACTTCGCGAACGGCTGTGTGTGTGAATGGCTTTTATACTACAAGTGATTAGGTGTAATGACTGCCAGGTGTGTGAGGGTGAAGGCAAGATGGCCGACAGGGGTGAGAGGTGACAGAAGGGGGTTATGGGAAATGTAGTCCATGATAGTGTGAGTGTAAATGTCCAAAGTAAATGTGAAGGCTCCCTCTAGCGGGGAGTAGAGGGGGCCACAGCGGTACAGTTTGTAACATAAGCCATGGTTTACAGCAAAACTCAGACATCTTTGTCAGGCCAAAGAGGATGCTTACAGAAAAGGGTGATAAAGTCTTGTACAGTCAGGCCAGGAACACACTGAATAAAGAGATCAGAGTGGCTAAAAGGACCTATGCCAAAAGGTTAGAAGATCAGTTAATTTCTAATGACCCAACTTCAGTGTGGAAAGGTCTGAAAGCCATCACAAATTACAAGACACCATCCCCAAGCACTGAGGTGAATCAACGACTTGCTGAAGACCTGAATGAATTTTATTGTAGATTTGAAAACCCCCACACCTGTTCCAACGATCTCTTTTCACAACCATTAACACCTCCAGCAATGCCCCTCTCCCCCTCCTCTCCAAATCAAAGATGATGATGTGTGCCAGGTTTTCAGAAAGAACTAAAGAAAAAAGGCACCAGGCCCAGACACCGTATGAAAAACACGTTCTGATTCTGATTCTGATATGCCAAAGCATTGCAGAGATACATCCTCAAGTGTCATTTTGCCATCATGCCTCAAATTCATTGCTGTGGTATGTGAAAATGGTTTTGCCTATCAACACAAAGTCCATAAGTTCAAAACAGTAAGTTTTAAAAGAAAATCAAAATGACGGACAGGAAGTTTGGTTGACAATGGCAACATTGGTATCACTGTTCTCACTGACCCAATGAGTCTATTAATACCACTATCATTACAATAGGCAAAATTCACAGAAAGCTATTAGCATTTATTTGAAATGTTATTATACTGTAACTTTTGACCATAAGGTGTCAAAACTTTTTGAGTACTTTCAAGACATGGTCTCGATGGCACATACAAAGTTTTTTAATTGTACACCAATGCATTGGTAAGAATGTAGCATTCATGTATATATCATAATACTCTATTGTAGTCAATGGCAATTTCATGTTTTGTTCAATTATAGCGCCACCAAGAGGGACAATCCCACGAAATTTTTTTATGTTACATTAGAGTTTGCCCATACATTTGTGTCAATTTGGTGAAAATATCTATTTTTTTGGAGTTATAGGCATTTTTATATATGAGGCGAAAAAAATGACTGCTGGCTTTTTTGCATTTTCATGGCACTTACTATCAAAATTTTGGCAATTGGGCATTTGCACACGGCCAGCATGCTATGTTTCCAAATTTCCTATGGTGGTAGGTTGTTTACGTATGGTAACCCTCGTTCCCTGATGGAGCGAACAGAGACATTTGTCAAACTGAAGGACACTAGGGTTCACTCTAGGGAGCCCGAACACCTCTGACAGCTTTGAGAAAAGACCAATGGGAATTGGTGTGCATAGTTTGCATAGCCAGCCCTGCCCCCGGGCCATCCGGGTATAAGAGGTGGTGGCTAAGGTCTGCTAATTCGTTTTGTTCTGAGGAGCCGAATAGCAACCCGGCTACACTCAGAGGCAGTCCAAAGTTGTGGCATAGGGACACAACATGTCCGTTCCCTCCATCGGGGAATGAGGATTACCATACATAGCCAAGATGCTCCTCTTCTGTCGTTCACTTTCAAAGTTGTGTTGAGATGAAGGACACTAGGGGTCTCAGTTGAAAACGCCATCAACTAGCAGACTGCGTCATGAGTGTATGGAGTGCAAATATTACCAAGTACATGTTAGTTAAGTGCAACTCACCTCTGCGTGATCTTCCAATGTCCAAGAGCCTTCAGCCAGCCTTTCCTCACCTTGGTTGAAAATCTTGGTAGACATCGGGCCAGTGACTGACCCCCGCCAGGGGGACGGGCACTACGGAAACCACACCCTACACGGAGGGGAGGTAGTCATGTGGAGAATACACCTAAGGACTCACACTAGGGGAGTACTACAAAGGGAAGGTTCTGAGGCAGGCTCCACATAAGGAGAGACTGCTGGACTCAGAACCTGAGACAGGGTTTGTCTTGAGGGAAACACTGCATTCCTAGGAAAATATAGGTAGAAATACACACATAGGGCCACATTAGGGGCCACAACATGTGGAGCACCAACCCAATATGAGAGTTCTCAAGAGGTAACCTGCCTCATACTGAATTGGGATAGCCAGTTCCTCCGTTGTGCAAAAAAAAAATGATGGCAGTGGGTTACTCCGGGTTCACACCAGGAAACTTACTGAACTGAGGGAGTGTCAATGCCCGAGGGGGAAGACGTTGTAGCAAGCTTCTACACCGTACCAGTTTCAGTAAATGCATGGCTTGCATTCAGGACTCCTGAAGAGACTGGTTCCATCCACAGATTGTATAATCTGGCAAATATGTTAGGTGTAGCCCAACCAGCAGCTCCACAAATGTCTGTTAGAGGTCGCATTCACTAGTGCTGGAGGACCACAGGTAGATCCCAAGAGGGGACAAGGTGCGGTCTGATGGGGTTCAGCCTATAGGCACCCTTAAGCAATCGAATAACCAAGGTCATGCTTTCCAACTGATCTGCCTTCCACCGGGTCATGGTTAGCGGATATAGCGGCCACCATGACCTTTAGTGTTGAAGCAGAAAGGTGCCTATCCAATCCCCCTTGGAGGAAGGAAAGCACTGCCCTGATGCCACATCTCCCTGGGTAAAACACCAGTTTGTGAATTTGTGCCACCTGAGGTCATACAGTCGCCTAGTAGAGGGGGCTCTAGACTGCAACAGAGTGTTTACCACTGCCAGTGGGAGATCTCTGAAGTCCTCCTGGTCGCGTCCAGGGACCAATGGTGGAGGTTCCAGAGATCTGGGCATGGGTCAGATTGTGTCCTTCCCCTGTGGAAGGAGGTCCTTCCTCAGGGAAATGCGCCAGGGAGCAATGGGGGAGAGGAGCACAAGCTCTGAGAACCAAACCCTGTTGGGCCAGTAGGGGGCTTGTAGAGACTTGAGTCTGTGTTGACTGGACCAGCACATGCTTGTCCTGAACCAGAGGTCGGAACCTCTTCAGGGCCAGGAGATCTGTCAACAGCTCAAGGCAATTGATATGCCAGTGCAGCCGAGGGCCTGTCCAGACCCCCAAGGCTGCTTGCCCATTGCAAACAGTGCCCCAGCCCATTTTGAATGCATATGTCATAACCAAAATGCATCTGGACACTTGTTCTAGGGGAACTCCTGCCTGCAGAAACAAAATGTATTTCCAAGGACTGAAGGTTTTGATAAATACTGGCACAGCACTTGCTGTGCACGTTCAGGGGAGAGCCGTGCATTCATTTGAACACTGAGAAAAGAACTGCTGTAGAGAACTACTGTGAATAAACTAGCTGAAATAAACACAAATGTTCAGGCATGTCAACACACCTCAGGGGCCCCAAAATCACCTCAGACCCCAGAGGGTTAAATGCTTGGGACGGTGCAGAGAATTCCACTCGAGCCCGATGGCTTGGCCGCCATTTATGTATCCGCAAATGACTGAGATCCCGCCCCCATGGCGGTCATCTCAGCCAATTCTTCCACTTCAGATGGTTGCCCACCCTCTGATGCTGCAGTCACTTCATTTTCCACAGTGGGAGCCGAATTTTCAAGTCATTGGGAAGCTAGATCGGTGAACACACAGGGCAAGTGGATCGCAAGGATTTACCCTACAATGAACCACTCAAACGCTCCCGTTGTACACCAACGCACATTGTAGCGGCCTCATACCCAGAATGAGCATGCTTCAGCATGCTCACGCCACAAACAGTAAAGAGAGCGATCATGCCGATTGCTCTGGGAGAGGTAGAAACCACAGGTGGTGGTGTGTCAAATTTGGTAAAAATATCTCATTTTGTTTTGGAGTTTTAGGCATTTTTTTACATGAGAAGAGAAAAATTTTGACTGCTGACTTTGTTTGCATTTTCATGGCACTCACTATCAAAATTTTGACAATTGGGCATTAGCGTATAGCCGTCATGCTATGTTTTCAAATTTCCTACGGTGGTTCCATGCTGATCAGAGTAACATTTTCTAAGATATTGGCAAATGTTTTTTTAAGTGCTAAAATGCATTGTTGCACAATCCATGAGCCAAAACCTGGCATGTTTGGTATTGCTGGACTCGGCAAGGATGCAGGAGTCTGAAAAGGTGACTCCCATGAAAATAAGTCGACCACACCCAAAGTTGTAAACGTGAATATTTGATTTTACCACTAGGTGGCTCCTTCAGGTCATCGTGCTGATGACCCATACCGAGTTTTGTAACGATACGTCAATGCATTCATAAAATATAGCATTTTACTACAAAATTCGAAATGGCGACACACAAAATGGCTGACATGGGAATCATTCGACTCGGCATGATGCACTGAATCTAGAGAGACCAGTTTTGAGATTTTTGTCCAAACCATTCAGAGGTTATTAGCTGAAATAGCCATTTTTGTATCTCCTGACCACTAGGTGACACTGTGCCAAAACACTGCAGGTAGTCTCAGGTCATGCTTGTTATAACACACCCCAAGTTTGGTCTCAATACGCCAAACTATTGCAGAGATGTAGCCTCACATCCATTTTTGCATGCTTTTCTGTCTAGGATGAGAGTTTGATATTCTAAATTTGCTACAGTTAATGTTGAGACTGTCCTCTATCAGTGTACCAAATTATAAAACTTTCCTGGAAGCGGTTCTATGGACTGCCATACACTCAGTGGCGGAAGAAGAAGAAAAATAATACCGCCAACAGTTTTAATAGGCGCCATCTCACCTTCGGTGCTTGGCCCCTAATAATAAGAACGGCAATAGAACCCTAATAATCAGCATAATCTCCATCATCTAGTGATTAGGTGATTAGAATGGCCAATCAAATAAAACAGATGTTTGATGCATGTTGCATTTTCAAAATTAGAGAGACACTGACAACACTGGATTATGAGTTACTAGCATATAAATTAACAGAGACTTTACAGTTGGATAAACACTAAATATTTTGTTAATATTTTTGATTGAAAACCATTTACCTCAGAATCTCCAGCTGACAGTCTGGACTTTTCAGTCCATCAGTAAGAAGCTTCACTTCAGAATGCTTCAGGTCATTGTTACTCAGATCCAGCTCTCTCAGGACAGAATTTGATGATTGTAAAACTGATGATAAACTCCCACAAGACTGAGCAGTGAGATTACATCCACATAACCTGTTTAAAGAACCAAACAAACAACTAAATTGAAAACAAGTAAATAGCAGATTTCACCAGAGATGATGGAGATAATAGTGCTCACGTACAGATGTCAGTAAATTATTATTTTCAGCATAGCTATTTGGCTTAAAAGTGTGAGTGTTGTATACTGGATATCGGCTGAAGTTCAAGTCAAGTGAAGTCACTTTTATTTATTTCTTTTTTTTTTAAATACTTTTATTTATACTTTTTTTGTGTTTATACTTTGTTTATACATATTTTTAATGGCATGTCTGTCACACATTCTAAGCAGCTCACAATTATAGTTTTGCTCTTCTCAACTGTAATAAAGTTTTTAACAGTTAATTTAATGTTAATGTAGTATCTTGTTAAAGTTAATGTAATGTAATGACTTGTGTTTGGTGATGCTTGTCTGTTATTTACTTTGATTTATAGAGTATATGGAGAATATGTGTATAATTTCTTAACATGATAAATTAAAAGGGCAGGCAGAAAGCAGGGCACCAAGAGGGTTGAAAAGAAGGACACAAGGTCACAAAGAAAGGCAGTAGTGAATCAAGAGTGGTTTAACAGTCCAAAACAAGAGTAAATGCTCAGAAATGTCAGCTATGGCAAAACAAGACTTTGTGAGGGGTAAGAGTCAGGAAGCGGTTTATATAGGCTGGTTAAATGGTGACACCTGGGCAGGTGATCAGTCCCAGGTAGGGCTATAAAGCTTTGGGTACAATTCATAAGGTTTCGAATCGATTCAAGAACATTTTTTTGCAAATTCAGAACGATTCAATTCGAGATGATTCACAATAAAATTTTATGTGATTCGATTATTAACGATTTTAATCTACATACTCTAAGTGTATTCACAGGATTATTTAATTTTGCCATCATGCCTCAAATTCATTGCTGTAGTATGTGAAAACGGTTTTGTCTATCAACACAAAATCCATACATTTTTGTAAGCATGGTCTGTAGATGATCCAATTCGATTTTTGGTGAAAATCGGATCAACGGTCTAGGAGGAGTTCAAAAAAGTAAGTTTTAAAAGAAAATCAAAATGGCGGACAGGAAGTTTGGTTGACTATGGCAACATTGGTATCGCTGTTCTCAGCATGACCCAAGGAGTCTATTAATACCAGTCTCATTACAACAGGCACAATTCACAGAACGCTATTAGCATTTATTTATTTTATTTTATAAAACGGTTAGTTCCATTCTTGGATTCTGATTGGTCAGCAGCTGTGTTTTATTCACGATACAGCACGGCTATGACCGTTCCACCCAATGGTTCTTAGTATCACTGCGCAGCACCCTTAGCAACATAAACATATATTAGTTCTTATTTGAAGAAAGCAATAAGAGCTAACAGGCTAAAATGTTTCAAGTAAATTTTGATTTATATGACGTTAGATGAGTGGTTTGATTAACGATTTGGAAATACACACCGATTTCTGCTAAGGACAGCACCATTAAACTGTCTGACATGCTTAATCCAACACACCTGAAGTACTGGCAAACAAAGTCTGGTTTGATGTGCAGTTACATTTCCGACTTAGAGAAAAAGAGGGGAACTGAGAACTCATGCCAGACTCATTCAACATTTTAACCGAAGAAAATGGTCTCAAGTATGGCACAATGAGCTTTAACTTGTTTATCAGGCGGCTTTGCGTGTATCCGCTTCTAATACCCTCCGATGCACATCATTCAGTGTCCTGCATTAGCCAAAATCATGACTGTCTTTGAAATATTTTTGATGATTGCGGATGATGCGCCCGCGCCCGCTCTGTGTCCCGCATCTGGGATGCTGCTGTTCATACGCGAGAGCATGCCAGAGAAGGCGAGCGAGTGGAAAACGTACTAATTATTATTGATTACTGATTTAAATCATTTTATAATAACGAAAACAATACCTTAAACCAGAGGTGGGCAAACTACGGCTCGCCAGGAGTTTTCATCCGGCCCGTGAGGCAGTTGAAATAAACTCCGCTTCGCGTCGTGCCTAACAACGCCCTTCAGCCGTGATTTATTCACGATACAGCACGGCCTCGAGTACCTTATTGCTTACATAATTTTTTGACCACAAGTTGGCACTGTGTCAAATCTTTTTGAGTACTTTTTGAGTACACACAAAATTTCATAATTGTACACCAATGCATTGATAAGAATGTAGCATTTTATATCACAATATTTTATTGTAAACAATGGCAATTTCATGTTTTGTTAAATTATAGCGCCACCAAGAGGCACAATCCCACCAACATTTTTATGTGTCATTAGAGTTTGCCCATACATGTGTGTATCGAATTTAGTGAAAATATATCTTTTTGTTTTGGAGTTACGGGCATTTTTATGTATGAGAAAAGAAAAAAATTACCAACCTCTGACTTTGTTTGCATTTTCATGGCACTTACTATCAAAATGTAGGCAATTGGACATTAACTTTTAGTTGACATGCTATGTTTCCGAATTTCCTACGGTGGTTTCAAGTTGATGGGAGTAACTGTGTCTAAGATATTGGCAAATGTTTTTTAAGAGCTAAAATGCAATGTTGCACAAACCATAAGGCAAGACCTGGCATGTTTGGTATCGCTGAACTTGAAATAAGTCAACCACACCCAAAGTTTTAAGCATGTGAATATTTGATTTTACCACTAGGTGGCGCTAGCTCGAAACTTCTCAGGCTTCTTCAAGGCATCGTGCTGATGAATTTTGGATTTTGTTACACTACATCAATGCATGCATAAAATATAGCATTTTACTACAAAATTCAAAATGGCTGATGCACAAAAAGGCTGACATGTGAAAACTGGGTATCATTCGACTCGGCATGATGCATCGAATCTAAATAGACCATTTTTGTGATTTATGGCCAAACCATTCAGGTTATAAGCTAAAATATTTTTTTTTGTATCTCCTCACCACTAGGTGGTACTGCTCCGAAACACGGCAGGTAGTCTCAAGTTATGCTTGTTATAACACACACCAAGTTTGGTCTCAATACACCAAGCGATTGCAGAAATATAACCTCACATCCATTTTTGTGTGCTTTTCGTAGAATTCATAGAATTCATTTGTGCGTTATTAAAGAAAGGTTGGGAGGAAAATCTTAAATTACATAGCTTTTTGCCAGCATGGTCTGAAGATGATCTGAGCCAATTTTGGTAAAAATGAGAAAAAACATCTAGGATAAGTTTGAAAAAAAAGTAGGTTTTATAAACTATTAAAAATAGAAAAAAAAACCTTACGATTTTTTACGAACAGAATTTTTTTTCTGTGCCTTCAAAAGTTCAAAAGTTATTAGCATAAAAAAGTGAACTTTTTGGACAAGTGGTGGCACTAGAGAGTTAGAGACTCCAAATGCTATAGTTAATGTTGAGACTGTCTTCTATCAGTGTGCCAAATTTTACAATTTCTCTTGATAGCCTGCCGCCTACCCTCACCGACACGCTCGGATATTGACCATTCCCTGTTTGTTCTACGTTGTTCCCGTTTATTCCTGTCTGACCCTGCCTGTATGACCATGAGTGTTCTTCTCAATAAAGTTTTGCGTATGGATCCACTTGTATCAGAGTCCTACGTTACATATATGGGCTGCTATAGACTCAATGGCAGAAGAAGAAGATGAAGACGAACGGCAATGATTTCAATAATCATCATCATTATCATCATCATCTAGTGATCGGATGGCCAATATTTTTTTCATTTGTACATTGAAAACCATTTACCTCAAAATCTTCAGCTGGCAGCCTGGACTTTTCAGTCCATCAGTAAGAAGCTCCACTCCAGAATGCTTCAGGTCATTGTTACTAAGGTCCAGTTCTCTCAGGACAGAGTTTGAGGATTGCAAAACTGATGATAAACTCCCACAAGACTGAGCAGTGAGATTACATCCACATAACCTGTTTAAAAAACCAAACAAACAACTATATTGAAAACAAATTAATGGCCTTCCTTTAGATTTGAAATGTTTCAGTAATTCAATTCTTCATAACACACCTGTTACAGCAGAGCCGATCCTACAAAATTCTGCTAAGGGGCCCTTCTACCTAAGCCATGAGCCATGTAAACCATTCTCTCCTTTAAACAAAACCAACTTGCTTTATATGTTGGTCAAAGAATAAGTAGAACAATGCAGAATGAAATGTAGAAGTATTTATTAAAAATAATATTTTTAATCAAGTTGAATTTTAATATTAATATTATATTAAGTTATATATTAAAGTGAATATAAGCTGAAACAGACCCATTTAAACAAGCTCCCTCAGATTTACTGTAATACATTTTCAAATATAAATATCTATACTTTGGCTTTTGCAATATTTAACTATTTAACTTTATCTGTAACTAATGCAGTTACACATAAAAATAATTAGTTTTAAAAGTCAACATGTATTTTATAATATCACAAATTTACATTTGTACAAGTGTAAATGTCTTTCCTAAAGAACAGGCACTGTTACTTGCAAAAATCACTCTTATTATCAAGACATTATAAATAGTGACAACTAAATTCCTGATATCATATAAATACATATCCTGTTAAAGAATAACCTGGTTTATGCATGTAGAGCAATTCTTCATAGTGTACTTGATGGTGATGAATGTACATCCATGACCAGTCAGTATAACCAGCTAATCAACATTGTCATGAGCGAGGCTGAGGCGAGGGGATCCATATGCGAGCTTTATTAAGAGCAGAGATCGAGGTCGACAAGAAGGGTCAAAACACAGTAGCCGAGTACAACACAGAGAATCCACAGAATAGTCAGTCCAGGCGGAAAGTCACAAGGGCACAGGCAAACAATCATAAAACGAGAAACAGGCAAGGGTCAAAGGCGGGTGGAGAACAATCACGGGAGCCAGGAAACAAAGGGAGTCAGCGATGGGAAAACAAACACGGAGAACGCTCCGAAATGACAGATAACTGATCAAGACTTCATAAGGAAATAGTGAATGAACCGGGCTATTTATGCAATGTGAGCAAGATGGCCGACTGAGGTGAGAGGTGAAAGGAAACAGGAAGTTCATGAGAAAGGGGTTATGGGAAATGTAGTGAGTTAATAGAGTGAGTTAAAGTTCATACTGAAATGAAGGCTCCCTCTGATGGTGAAGGGAGGGAGCCACAACGGCACAGTTCATGACAGAGCCCCCCCCCTTAGGAGCGGCTTCCAGACGCTCCAAACAGTCCAACAACACCAACAGGGAAGGGAGGGGCGGGGCAGAGTGCAAACGGGTGGGCCAGGTCCATGTGGGCTGATGGGGTTAGGAGGGGCATGTAGTCCAGGAGGTGCCGAGACAGCAGCAGAGCAACAGAGCTGCCCGAAACACTCAGGAGACCTCCAGAATGGGGCAGACATTCTCTTGAGCAGAGCTGGTGAAGTGCGGATCAGGTGGAGCAGATACCCTCCAGGGCGGAGCAGGCGGAGCAGACAGACTCCAGGGGGGATCAGGCGGAGCAGACACCCTCCAGGGCGGAGCAGACAGACTCCAGGGCGGAGCCGGTGGAGCAGACAGACTCCAGGGCGGATCTGGCAGAGCAGACAAACTCCAGGGCAGATCAGGCAGAGCAGATACCCTCCAGGGCGGAGCAGACAGACTCCAGGGGGGATCAGGCGGAGCAGACACCCTCCAGGGCGGATCAGGCGGAGCAGGTACCCTCCAGGGTGGAGTAGACAAGTCAGACGCCCTCCAGGGCAGATCAGGCGAGTCAGGACTAGAACCCTCCAGGGTGGCATGGAAGCCTCCCAGGGCAGAGCAGACAGAACAGGAGCCCTCCAGGGCGGAACGGGATCCCCCGAGGGCAGAGCAGACAGGACAGGAGCCCTCCAGGGCGGAACGGAATCCCCCCAGGGCGGAGCTGACGGGTCTGTAATATAGAGCATAGACCGACACACGCACAGAGAGAGGGGATCAGACACCCTCCAGGGTGGATCAGGCGAATCAGACGCCCTCCAGGGCAGATCTGACAGGACAGGGGCCCTCCAGGGTAGAGCGGAATACCCCCAGGGTGGAGCAGACAGGACAGGAGCCCTCCAGGGTAGAGCGGAATCCCCCAGGGTGGAGCAGACAGGACAGGAGCCCTCTGGGGTGGATCTGACGGGACAGGAACCCCCCAGGGCGGAACAGGCAGGCCTGGAACACAGAACATAGACAAACAAACACACAGAGAGAGAGAGGGTTCGGAGCCCAAGTTCTTGGCCTGGTCAAGCTGGGCCCCCATCTTATAGAAGATCTCAGTGGCCGAATCAGAACTGGGTGAGGGCTCAGTGTGGTGTGGATTGCTGGACGCTACCACCGTGCAGGGAGCAGGTACGACCTCCCCCTGGGCTTGAAGATCCACCTCCTTGGGCGAGGTCACCCTCAGAGGTTCTGTGGACTCGGTGGTGGTATACGCAGCCCAGACAACCCAAAGAGCAGTACTCAGGAGGAGCATGCCCTCATTGAAGGCCAGGTCCGGAGCAGCGGCAGTGGCTGGGCTTAGGATGCTTGACTCTGGAGGCGGAGCAGCTGAGGCGACGATGCATGATTCGGGAAGCGGAGCAGCTGCGGCGACGGCGCTTGATTCGGGATGCGGGACAGCTGCGGCTTGTTGTAGCTTGAGGAGTGAAGCGAGGGTGTCCTCCAACCGGTCGAGTGTCGCCATGACGGGTGCTGACTCTGGAAGGACGGCCATGATGGGTGCTGACTCTGGAAGGGCTGCCATGATGGGTGCTGACTTTGGAAGGGCAGCCACGATGAGTGCTGACTCTAGAAGGGCGGCCACGACGGGTGCTGACTCTGGAAGGGCGGCCATGACGGGTGCTGACTCTGGAATTGCGGCCATGCCGGGTGCTGACTCTGGAAGGGCAGCCATGACGGGTGTTGACTCTGGGATGGCCACCATCTTGCGCTGAGGTGACTGTGGTTTGGCAGCCATTTTGTCTAGTGCAGGCTGTGGTGCAAGCAGTGGTGGGAGGTCATCCATGCTTACAATCAGGCCATGGTGAGAGATATCACCGGAGGAAAACGCTGCCATTTCATGATTGCGTACTCCCTCCGTGAAGGCCCCAGAAACAGATGTGTCCTCACACCACAATGCATAGTCCTGAGTGTTAGTAAAACAAGAACGTGGCAGTATGTAATCCAACTCCGGTGTGGCTGCCGTTCCTTTGTGGTTGCGCTCCTCCTCCGCGAAATCCACAGAGTCAGATGATAAATCCCCGCACCACAAAGCATAGTCCACATAGTCCGAGAAACAGGTGTGGGGGCATTCAAATCGCAACCTTGATCTTAGTGGCTCATCAAGAGCATGACAGAAAATGTCCATAAAAAGGTCTTCATCATAAAATGGAACACTGTACATCAGGTCGCAAAACATTGACACAAAAGTCTCTATGCACATACCGTTCTGCTCAAGCTGTAGCAGCTGGTCAAACGGGCCCATGGTTGTGCGAGGGGGTGAAATAAAGCTGCTGGATCCAGAGATGGTGAAGTCTTCTGTCATGAGCGAGGCTGAGGCTAGGGGATCCATATGCAAGCTTTATTAAGAGCAGAGATCGAGGTCGACAAACAAGGGTCAAAACACAGTAGCCGAGTACAACACAGATAATCCACAGAATAGTCAGTCCAGGCGGAAAGTCACAAGGGCACAGGCAAACAATCATAAAACGAGAAACAGGCAAGGGTCAAAGGCGGGTGGAGAACAATCACGGGAGCCAGGAAACAAAGGGAGTCAGCGACGGGAAAACAAACACGGAGAACGCTCAAAAATGACAGATAACTGATCAAGACTTCGCGAGGAAATAGTGAATGAACCGGGCTATTTATGCAATGTGAGCAAAATGGCCGACTGAGGTGAGAGGTGAAAGGAAACAGGAAGTTCATGAGAAAGGGGTTATGGGAAATGTAGTGAGTTAATAAAGTGAGTTAAAGTTCATACTGAAATGAAGGCTCCCTCTGATGGTGAAGGGAGGGAGCCACAACGGCACAGTTCATGACAGGTGCGCTGACAGGGAGGAGGAGGCGGGGGCGGGGCCTTGCATAATTTGCGGGGCCCTTCGCACCTTGCGTAGTGAGCGTATAGGGCAGATCAGTACTGTGTTACAGCAATGCAGGAAAGGAAGTGTGAAACCCTCCAAAAGTTTGGAAACACCCCTGGCACTTGGTACAAATACATTAAAGTAACTGGTAGCTCTTTAGAACAAGTAACACTTATCAACTACTAACCTTAGTAAATTCCTAATTTGCTGATTATTAATAGTTAGTAAGGGAGATGTTAAGTTTTGGTATTGGGTGGGATTAGGGATGTAGATAAGGCCATGCAGAATAAGTAATTAATATGTGCTTAACTAGTACTAATACATGGCTAAATTTCTAGCAATATGCATGCTAATAAGCAACTAGTTAGTAGTAATAAGTGTTACCTATTCTAAAGTGTTATCAAGTAGCTTGACATTATCACTGAAGACCAGCAATAATTATTTTCATTTTAATTACATAATTATGACAATATATACATGTCAAAGTCAGACATGCCCCCCGGACCGTGATGTCTGTAAGAAGTGGCCAACCAGTGTGAATCGTCTTTGACCAATACTTCAGGAGGCTTGGAGTAATATATCAAGTCAATGTTTAAATAAGATGACATCTTGGATGCCTAGATTATACAGAGCTGTAGGAGCTGCTAATGGTGGACATTTTGATTAATCTAATTTTTAAGTTTTTTTCTATGTATAATCTGTTTATGTAATAAAATATGTTTTTGTAGTTTGTGTTGTCCCTTATCAGTGCAAAATGATCACAAAAAGGATTCATGCCAATATTGTCCAAAACCCCACTTTTTAAGGGTGTTTCCAAACTTTTGGAGGGCGGCGTACATTAAATTTATATTAATTTAAATTAACAAAGAAAATGTCCAGAAGGGTCCAAAGACAAAGAAAACATCTACTGGGTGAAGACAACCTATGACGTCATTACCGGAGGACCATGAGTATAAGAGTGCATCTGCAATGATACATCATCAGTTTCTTTGTCTTCGGGAGCTGCTCCTTTGGATATACATGTAACATAAACCTTGAATGTGCTCATGGCTTTGCATTCATGGTGGTCTTTTTTGTTGCTTTGTTCTCTCCAGAGTGATGAGATGATGATTATGATAATAATAATAATCATCATCATCATCACCAGCATCTAGAGAGGTGATTAGGATGGCCAATAAAATAAAAAGTTTGATTGAAAAAAAAAAACAGATGTTTGATGAATGTTGCATTTTCAAATTTAGAGATACACTGAAAACACTGAATCATGAGCTGCTTGCATTTAAATGAACATAGGCTTTACAGTTGGATAAACACTAAATATTTTGTTCATTTATGTAATTGAAAACCATTTACCTCAAAATCTCCAACTGACAATCTGGACTTTTCAGTCCATCAGAAAGAAGCTTCACTCCAGAATAATTTAGGTCGTTGTTACTCAGATTCAGCTCTCTCAGGAAAGAGTTTGAGGATTGTAAAACTGATGATAAACTCCCACAAGACTGAGCAGTGAGATTACATCCACATAACCTGTTTAAAGAACAAAACAAACAACTATATTGAAAACAAGTAAATGGGCTTCTTTTAGATTTTAAATGTATGTTTTAATAATTCAATTCTTCGTAACACAGCTGTTACAGCAACAAGTTTGTATTAATTTAAATGAACAAAGAAAATGTCCAAAAGGGTCCAATGATGAAGAAAAATATAAACACAACAAAACAGCTGACAAAAATGCACCATGACCTGAAGAAACCAATGAGTATAAATAAACAAGATAATGAAGACTAGGAGACAAACTAATCAGTAATTATGAAAACAAATAAAAACACACTTAGGAATCAATGGACCCTTTTTACAAGACTGTGATGACATGTTTAACGGTCATCAGCATCGTAAATCCTCAAAAGTTTTTAATATTTTTATGTTTTAAAAATGTATGCACATTTATAAAACTAGAATTTGTATTATATTACATTTGAATCAAAACACAAAAAACTAATTAACGCTAATGTGTTTCTAATGGCGCATCTATGGGAGGGACTCTTCTGAATGCTGTTATCAGTCTCTCTCAATTTTTTTCCTTTTATTAAAAGTCATGAAAACACTTTCATGAAGTTTTTCTTTTGCTATTTGAGCAAATGGAAATGCAAAAAAATATATTTGTGGTATTCTCCCACTCACTGCTCTTAAAGTTAACCCAACTATGACGACTTCCGCTGCTGAGAAACCTGGAAATGTGAAAATGGTCCATGAGACACAGGACACAGGAAATAAACAGATGAAACTAGAACTCAGATACAACAGGATGAAAAGAACATAAAAATAAGACTCCCAGAACAATCAGTTTCCTTACCTTACAATACAAATTAGAAAAATAGACTGGGTAAAACGTGGGTTTTAACTGGTTTTAAATGACCACTGCTCAGTCACATTTTGTCTCAACCTACAGATCACAGTTATATAAATGGTTTAATGTGGATCAGAATCATTAATTGATTCACAGTAATTCATAATTCAGATTCAATCACAGATTTACATTACCAAATCCGGTAACACTTTATAATTACACACTGTAAACCATTAGTTAAGCATTAATAAATAGTCAATTCATTATTTATAAAGCATTATCCCCACATTAACAGAGAAATAAAGTAGTAAACAATTTATTAATCCAGCTATAAATGTTTTGGTAACACTTTATAATAACGTTCAGTTGTAAGTCATTTATAAGTGGTTAGTTAATGATGAAATAATCTTTTACAAAACATTCATAAACTATTAATAAGAGATATGCTAACAATTTATATATGTTTTGTTAATTCATTTACAAGTCATTTGCAAGTAATTAGTTAATGATGAACTAATCATTTACAAAACATAACTATGCATTCATAAATAATTAATAAGTGATATGTTAGTATTTTTAGCATAGAGCTTTGTCGTTTAAGTTATAAATCATGTACAAGTGATTAGTTGATGAACTAATAATTTACAAAACATCACTATGTTCACAAATGATTATTAAGTAATATGCCAACAATTTACAAATATTTCAAAAGTTTGTCTTAAAAATAGCATATCATAAAATAATCAAACAGATCCTTACTGAAGATCACATCATGAACAAATCATTTACAAATCTTTCTGCATCCCCTATTCTAAAGTGTAAACAATTAATCAGCTGTAAATGTTTTACTCATCACTCATGTAGATCTTTCCCCCCAGTGTGTATACCCACACAACCTGCAACTGGCAGGTTTGCAAAACATTTACAACTGATGAGTAGTTTACACTTTAGATTAGGGGATGCAGAAATGGTTTTAAATGCCTTGTATACACCAGATCATTTGTGACATGTAAGAAAAATCTACAAATGATGTGTAACACATTTACAGTCATGAATTGTTTACACTTTAGAATAGGGGATGCAGAAAGATTTGTAAATGATTTATTCATGCATTTACACAACAGGTTTTCAATACTTTATAGTGTGTACTGCAATGTAAGGGTTGACTGGTGAGGGTAAAGATGTCTTCTGTGACACACCTGGAGTATTTTAGCACTGCGCACCTGATGTGATCTTCAGTGGAGGGAAAATTGGTTTACATTACCAGAACACAAGTCTGTGCTGATGAGAGAAATAATTTAAATGTTTACTCAAATCATTTATTATTATTTAAAAAAAGAGTTTTAGATTAATTGCATTTTTTGCTTTTTAACATATCACTTATTAATCATTTATAAACACATTGTTATGTTTTGTAAATGATTAATAAGTGAGTTCATAATTAACTAATTACTTGTAAATTAATTTGTAATTGACTTCTAAATTAATTAACAAAACATAAAAATTATTCGCGCATCACTTATTAATCATATGTGAATGTTTTGTAAATTATTATTTCATCATTAACTAATCACTTGTAAATGGCTTACAACTGAACGTTATTATAAAGTGTTACCAATGTTTTTTTCCTGATTTAATATCTATAATGTTTTTAATAATTTTATTTTCATAATGTATTAATGATCAATTAATCATTTCTAAATCAAGTATTATATCATTAACAGACCAGTTATTTAGTTAAGAATTGTCAGAGGTTCATAAGATCATTTAGAAAGTATAACTAAATGATTAAGGGAATCCTATTATGCTCTTTTGCAAAGTCTTGATTTTGTTTTGGGGGTGTACTAGAACATACTCGTCCTCATGCTCGGTGGTTCCAAAAATGCATTATTTTCCACATAATTTACATTATTACCACAGCTTTCTCCCCAGCCTGGCACAAACGGCTCGATTAGTTCCGGGTTTAAAAAAAGGCCGGCCTTCCGAAAAGCTAATGTGTTGTGTTTGGTTAGCTTTCCCACTGCATTGTGATTGGCGAACAGTTTAGACGGTCTTTCAGTACTGTCATGACCCTTGCCAAAGCATCAAGTTCAGTCTGCTCCATTATAGCAAAGAATGCTTATAATTAAGGATGTGTTAAGTTATAGTTGACTCCACAGCAGTGGCGAGCGGTGACTTTTTTTTTTACCGGGTATGCTGAGTGCTAACATTTACAGAGAATTACCGTTGTTTGGCAAATAAATAATTTGATGTACTTATTCCCAACTCAAGCTTTAAGTTACATCTCAAGTAACAAGGGATCAACTTATAACTTATAACATCACTGATTAGCCTAGCCTAGTGCAAGTTTATGCACTTTAAAAAGTTTATGCACTCACGTTATAAGTGAAACTGTCTACAATGTATGATGAATAAATATCTTACCACACATGTCTGCGGCACGTTACGCTCTGACATGGCAACTGGAGATAATCGCCCCTCTAGTCAGTGCCTCTGGTTATACCAGTTGTGCCTCTGCATGTGTTTTGAGCCCCTATACTGCACAAGTTTGCCACGTGTGGATTTGACACGGCCACCGGAGGACATTGTGATTACTGTAGACAGTGGTGATGTTTATACATAACCACTATTCATAAACATTATTCGTTGAAGTCTCCCTGAAGTGGCTCTCCATGCTGCAAGTTAATCCCCCATCTAGTCCCTACCAGTTGAATTTCCATATGGGGGATTTTTTTAACAATATTCTAATGGACCGCATTATGACATCATAACATCCAAAAAAACAATGCTAGTAGTCCAAAAGAGCCATTTGTTGTAGTTCTTCAAAAGGGATTTTTATTAAAAAACAAAATAAAAAATGACAGTGAATTTAACAGTAAAAAACTGCAAAAATGCTGCAGTAAAAATCTGTTAAATGGTTAACAGTAAAAGACTGTAAAATTTACAGTTAATAACCATAAATTGACATTCCCAGAATTCCCTGCGTTACAATTTTTTTTTTTTTTTAAATTTGATGGTTTTTGTTGAAATAAGTCTTTCTCCTTAGTTTTTTCTTAGCAGGTTTGTACATTAGGGTTGTATGTGACATCTAATGTTGTTAAATGAACGTTTATTGCATTATTTCAGTTTCATGTGTGTTACCATGATGGTGTTTAGCGTTTGTGTGAATGACACTGTGCACCGTCTATATATGTTAATATTTAAAAAGCTGCTTGTGATAGGCTTTTGTTTATCATGTGACTTTCTCATTACCACCTGGTGTTGGTGGTTATCAGTGTATTACTGTCACGAATCCGGGTTCTGTGGCTCCCCCCAGTGGCCGACAGCGGGAACCCTCTCCCGAATTCTAACCCGGACTCCATTCCCCATAACCCCCTGCGTACCTCCCGCGCCGCGGCCATCTCGCGGCGCAGGTCCCGGATATAAATAGCCGCCATTGCTCTACACCAGTCGCGAAGTTTTGTATTGCCCATGGCCTACATCTCCGAGCGTTTCTTTTGTGGACTGACCTCTCGTGTACCGAATCGGACTGTTTTCTGGATTACGAACCCTCTCTGTTTGCCCCGACCAGTTCGCTCGTTTACGGATTACCCCCGCTTGCTGCCGGCCCCGGACTTCCGCACGGATTACGTTTATTCTCTGGACTCGCCTCTGACACTCCCCACTGTTGTTGTTTCGGACCTTGCTTGTTTGACTACGCTGTTATCAATAAACCGTTCGCAAATGGATCCCAAGTCTCCCGATTCTGCTTCGTTACAGAAAACTTCGCCAACCACGGATCCAGTGACGGTTAGCCAGCTTAGCACGGAGCTAAGCGCTCAAGCCTCCATGCTAGCGGCACACCAGCATCAGATCGCCCGGCTCAACACGCTCACGGAGGAGCTGGTGAAAGCTTTGCAGTCCTTCCAGGCCACGATTACGCCGAACCCGCAGCCACCACCCACCGCGGCCTTGCCATCCGGCGTTCCCGCCGCCGCCGCTGCCGCTTCCGGACCGCGTTTGGCTCTGCCAGAGAAATACGACGGCTCACCAGCTAAATGTAAGGGGTTTTTATTACAATGCTCTCTTTTCATTGAACAACAGCCTTCATTGTACCCCAACGATAACAGCCGGATAGCGTTTGTCTGCTCGTTGCTTTCTGGTAGAGCACTCGAATGGGCCACCGCGCTCTGGAACCCTGAACGGCCGGCCTTCTTCTCATTTGCGGAGTTTCTCCAGCGTTTCCGCACAGTTTTCCAGCACTCCGCTGATGGACGGAGTCCCGACGAACAGCTGATGGCTCTCCGTCAAGGAAGATGCACGGCGGCGGATTATGCTCTGTCATTCAGGACTCTGGCAGCTCAAACCACTTGGAATGAGGGACCCCTGTTGGCTCATTATCGTGCTGGACTCAACTCAGATCTCCAGGCTGAACTGGCATGCCAGGAGGAGGGCCTTTCTCTGGATGAGTACATTCAATTATCCATCAAATTTGACAACATGATGCGGGCTAGAAGACCAGCTCGTTCCTTCGCCACCGGCTCTCACTTCCCATTCAACACACCCTCCATCGCACAACCCTCACCAGAACCCATGCAGATCGGTTCCACTCGGCTGACTCTGCAGGAGAGAGATCGTCGCTTCAGGGAGAACTTGTGCCTTTACTGCGGTCAGCCTGGCCACGTTCGGCTCAACTGCCCCACCCGACCACCCCGACGATCTAATCCGGTGAGTTCCTACTCAGTTCCTCATTCTGATTTCACCCTGCCTGTTAAATTAACTTACGATGGCAAAACCATTCAGACTACTGCTCTTATTGACTCAGGGGCTGCGGGGAACTTTATTGATGTAACCTTTGCTCGGACTAATAACATACCGCAGCTGTTATGTGCCTCCAATGTTGCAGTAGCCGCCCTTGACGGGAGACCGCTTGGATCTGGATCTGTCAACCACACCACCACGGACCTGGTCCTGAGCGTCGATCATCACACCGAGGTCATCCGGCTCTTCCACATCACATCACCACGCACCCCCATCATTCTCGGCTACCCCTGGCTCACCCAGCACAATCCCACCATCTCTTGGACCCTACACAAGATCTCCCGTTGGTCCCCGCACTGCCGTCAGCACTGTCTCTCGTCCGGAGCACCCACACCTGAACCCACGGCCGCCGACTCTCCAGGTCTACTCCTGTCAGAACCCCTGCCTGCCGAAACCACCCTTCCACCTGAATATCATGACCTAGGGGCAGCCTTTAGCAAGACCCTGGCCACTCATCTACCACCCCATCGGCCTGGGGACTGCGCCATTGACCTGATACCTGGTTCTACACCACCTAGGGGGCGCATCTTTCCCCTGTCACAACCCGAGTCGGAAGCCATGAAGGCCTACATCCAGGAGGAGCTGGCTAAAGGATTCATCCGACCCTCCACATCTCCTGCATCAGCTGGATTCTTCTTTGTAAAGAAGAAGGACGGCGGTCTCCGGCCCTGCATCGATTACAGAGCTCTCAACGATATCACCATCAAGTTTCGATACCCACTGCCCCTGGTGCCGTCTGCTCTGGAGCAACTTCGCACTGCCACCATCTTCACCAAGTTGGACCTGAGGAGCGCCTACAACTTAATTCGCATCAGAGAGGGAGATGAGTGGAAGACGGCCTTCTCTACCACCTCTGGTCACTATGAGTATCAGGTGATGCCCTTCGGACTTGCCAACAGCCCATCCTGTTTTCAGTCCTTCGTGAACAACCTTTTCCGGGACATGCTCAATCGCTGGGTCATCATCTACATAGACGACATCCTGGTCTACTCAGACTCCTATCAGGACCATGTGCGACACGTCAGAGCCGTTCTCCAACGCCTATTGTCCAACCAACTCTACGCAAAGATTGAGAAGTGTGAATTCCATCAGTCAAGGGTCTCCTTCCTGGGCTACATCATCAGCACAGAGGGGGTTGCCATGGATGACAAGAAGGTCAAAGCTGTCACCGACTGGCCCCTACCCACCACCCTCCGCCAGCTCCAGCGCTTCTTGGGCTTTGCAAACTTCTACCGACGCTTCATCCGAAACTTCAGCATCCACGCCGCTCCTCTTACTTTTATGATCAAGGCCGGTAACCAACGTCTTGTCTGGTCCACTCCAGCACTGCAGGCTTTTCAGGACTTAAAGCTTCGCTTCACCAGCGCTCCCATCCTGCACCATCCAGACCCCGAGAGGGAGTTCCTAGTCGAAGTCGACGCCTCTAGCACCGGTGTAGGAGCCGTGCTCTCCCAGCGACATGGTGATCCAGCCAAACTCTACCCGTGTGCCTTCTTTTCCCACAAGTTAGCCCCAGCGGAGCGTAACTATGATGTCGGTAACAGAGAGCTCCTCGCCATTAAGCTCGCCTTGGAGGAGTGGCGTCATTGGCTTGAGGGGTCCCGCCTGCCATTCACCGTTCTTACTGACCATCGAAACCTCGAATACCTTCGCTCGGCCAAGAGATTGAACCACCGGCAGGCTCGCTGGGCCCTCTTCTTCACTCGCTTTGACTTCAAGGTAACATACAGACCCGGCTCACTCAACACCAAGGCCGACGCTCTCTCCCGCATTACAGAGGATCATCAGGAACTCATTCCCACCGAACCCATCCTACCCGGCTCCATGATTATCAGCCCTGTTCACTGGGATATTATGACGGAGATCTCTGAGGCTCAGCTCCAAGAACCCACTCCACCAGACTGTCCCCAGGACCGCACGTACGTTCCCCTGTCCCTACGCACCCGAGTCATCTCACTCGTCCACACAACCCCCAGCTCAGGGCACCCGGGTATCAACGCCACGTTACAGCTTCTCTCCAATCGTTTCTGGTGGCCATCCATGCAGTCAGACACCATTAACTTCATCCGCTCATGCACCACCTGCAATATCTCCAAGGTACCCCATCATCACCCGGCCGGTCTTCTCCAACCTTTGCCTCTCCCTCAACGCCCCTGGTCGCACCTCGCCATCGACTTCGTTACCGACCTACCGGTCTCCCAGGGTTACACCACCGTCCTCACCGTAATCGACCGCTTCTCTAAGGCCTGCCGTCTCATCCCTCTACCCAAACTACCCACAGCCATGGAGACTTCCGAGTCCCTCTGCAACCAGGTTTTCCGCTTCTATGGTCTACCCGAGGATATTGTCTCCGACCGGGGCCCCCAGTTTACTTCTCGGGTGTGGTCCTCCTTCTGTCGCCTGCTTGGAATTAACGTCAGTCTGACCTCGGGATACCATCCACAGTCCAATGGCCAGGTAGAGGAAAAGGACCTGGGTCCCCGCTAACGACATCCTGGATCCCAGTCTCACCGTGGAGTTTCACCGGTCTCATCCGGATCGACCAGCCCCCAGACCACGGGGTAGGCCCCGGCGAACCAGGCCTCCTCGCGCCAAGAGTCGCTCCCAGGAGGGGGGCTCTGTCACGAATCCGGCTTCAGTGGCCGACAGCGGGAACCCTCTCCCGAATTCTAACCCGGACTCCATTCCCCATAACCCCCTGCGTACCTCCCGCGCCGCGGCCATCTCGCGGCGCAGGTCCCGGATATAAATAGCCGCCATTGCTCTACACCAGTCGCGAAGTTTTGTATTGCCCATGGCCTACATCTCCGAGCGTTTCTTTTGTGGACTGACCTCTCGTGTACCGAATCGGACTGTTTTCTGGATTACGAACCCTCTCTGTTTGCCCCGACCAGTTCGCTCGTTTACGGATTACCCCCGCTTGCTGCCGGCCCCGGACTTCCGCACGGATTACGTTTATTCTCTGGACTCGCCTCTGACACTCCCCACTGTTGTTGTTTCGGACCTTGCTTGTTTGACTACGCTGTTATCAATAAACCGTTCGCAAATGGATCCCAAGTCTCCCGATTCTGCTTCGTTACAATTACAAAGGTATAAAACAGATTTCAGTACTTCAATAGGTTGGTACATTACAATTATATCAGTTAATGAAATTACAGTATTTACTTGTAAATTTAACTGAAAACTATAAACTGTAAAATGTTGCTACCGTATTTTTTACGGTAAAATTCTGGCAACCACAGCTGCCGGTATTCTACCGTAAATTTTACAGATTTTTTTTTACAGTGTTTCTTTGGAGTGCTCTTTGAGATTTATAACTTTGTAGATCCTTTTTATGCACAAACATACACACCACACACTGACTAATGAAGTACTAGTGAAAAAGCTTAATAGGACCCCTTTAATAAACTTTAAATGCACATTTATACATATTATTTAAAGGGGGGGTACAATAGTGTTTCGTGTATTCAGAGTTGTTTACAGTGTTAAAGAGTTGGATTCTCATGCTAAACATGGCCAAAGTTTAAAAAAATTATTTAGACGAATGACGGAGAATTTCTTTGCCAAAAATCTTACTTCCGGGTTGGTACAAGTTTCGGTGGATTTTTTTCGATCGTGGCTTTAATGACGTAGACAATGGTGGAACTCTTTATATGAGGATTTCTCCCAGAAAAGCGTGCCCGCGACGCCCGCACTCATTTTGGCTAGACCGTGAAAGAGAGCGTGTGCCCATCACGTGGTTCATTTGGCTGCACTGTTATCGTCAAACTCAGCTCCGCCCACGGCACACCTCCAGAAGCTCGGGTTCCCCGTCTGTTGTTCACGTTCGACGTTGTGTCGAAGTGACGACTAGGGGTCGTCTATGGCACGAGCAGCGGTCTCTCCCTTTAACCCTTCTATTGGTAAGCGAGAATACCCCTGGGTGCTTCGACGACGATCTCTAAAGAGCTTTTCCTCCTGAAAAGGAGTAATTTCTCTGAAAGAGCCGACACGGATGGATTGTGTGTTTACATATGCCTTTCCGTCCGTGTCTTCCTGGTTGCGGTTTCCTCGTAAACAATAACAATTGGCACAATCGTTGTGCTCAGGGTTGAGCTAGCCTCACGCTGATACATCGCTTCGTTGATAGTTTGTGTTCTGCTTGCGGAAGGGAACAAAGCTATGGGTTGCTGCTCACGAGCCGCAAAGCCGCAGCTTACCGCAACCGCTTCCGTTCGGCCCTTCTACTTCCGGGTACGAGGGCCGCTGCGATGTGCGTCGATGGCGAGCAATAGGAAATGAGTTAGTCCCGCCGGGTTTCCCCCCGCGGATTGCTCGTTCCTCGCGACCCCCGTTTAAGTTTTTGGACAGATTATTTTTATTATTTTTTTTTTATTACATTTTGCAGACATATAGTGTGTATAATCTCAGTTACAGAATGAAACAGGATGTCTGATAAGAGAAGCAACAAACAAAGCGAAAATCAACTGTAAACCCCCCACCCGCAACCCTTCCCAAAGGCCACACGCACACAATAAACAAACAAACCATAAATAAATAAATAAATAAATAGGAAAATAAATAATAATAAAACACATACACATACATAAAGAAGAGAGAAAAATAAATAAATAAAAAAATTACAATAAAATTAAGGTCTAGTCAAATGATCTGAAGAGAAGGTCCAGATGTTACATTTACATTTCCAATAGTACTCAATATAGGACTCCATATTTTGTAAAAGGATCTTAATGATCCTTTGGAAGAGTATCTGATTTTTTCAAGGTGGATGCATTGTAATACTTCTTGTATCCAATCCTCATGTGATGGGGGAGAGGCATGTTTCCATTTAAAGAGAATGGCACGCCTAGCTAACAAAGTGGTAAAGGCCACGACGCAGCGCACTTTGGATGATGCAACTGAAGCTGGGAGAAGTCTGAACAAAACAGTCAATACATTAGGGGCAATGGTGATGTTAAGGGCCTGTGAAAGTGTACTAAAAATGTCTGACCAGTAGTCCATTAGTCTCGGGCAAGACCAGAACATATGAAGGTGATCGGCTGGAGATTGTTTACATCTGTTACACGCATCACTTCTGTTAGGAAATATTTTAGCCAGTTTAGCATTTGTGAAATGAGCTCTATGCAGCACTTTACATTGTATTAGAGCATGTCTAGCACAGATAGACGAAGAATGAACTAAACCAAGAATGCTCACCCATTGATCTTCAGATATGCTAAAGCCCAAATCCTGCTCCCAAGTTTGTTTAAGAATATTAATTGGGGATGAGGTTAGAGAGGTTATTTTGCAATAGATGATGGATATCAGTCGTCTTTGACCAGGGTCAAGAGTGAGAATTGAATCGAGTTCTGATTCAGGGGGGCGATTAGGGAAATGGGGAAATAATTTTTGAATAAAGTGCCTCACTTGAAAAAAACGAAAGAGATGGCTATTAGGAAGATTGAATTTAATCGATAAGGAAGAAAAAGAGGAAAAAATGTCTTTTTCATACAAGTCATTCAAGGTACAAAGACCCTTACTTGCCCAAATATCAAAGACACGGTCTGAAAGGGATGGGGGAAACAAGTGATTATTTGAAATTGGCATGTAAATCGAGGCTTTGTGTAAGCCAAATTGTTTCCTGAATTGAAGCCAAATCTTAATAGTGTTAATAACTACTGGATTATTTGAAATTGTATGTACCTCGAGAGGAAGCTGAGAACAAATGTTAGAAAGTAAAGAGTGAGAAGAAGATACCTCAATGTGTAACCAGGGAGGGCTGGTGACACAACACCTATGGTCGACCCAATAAAGTAATTTAGTAATATTACAGGCCCAGAAGTAATATCGAAAGTTTGGAAGAGCTAAGCCCCCTTCAGATTTGGGAAGCTGGAAAACTGATTTTCTAATACGAGCTGGCTTGTTACTCCAAAGGAACCCATTCAGTTGCTGGTCTAAATTGGTAAAAAAGGATTTGTTAATACAGACAGGGACATGCTGAAAAAGATACAAAAACTTTGGCAAGATAGTCATTTTAATAAGATTTGCACGACCCATTAAAGATAAGGAGAGGGAGCTCCATCTAGCAAAATCTAATTTACATCTGTCCAAAAGTGGTATAAAATTATTAAAAAACAAGTCTTTAAATGAATTGGAAATAAATATACCCAGATATTTAAACCCATCCAAGGCTAACTTAAAGGGGAATGAAGAGGTAGGAAGAGATTTAGCCAATTGGTTTATGAAAAATAACTCACTCTTTTGAAAATTTAACTTATACCCTGAAAGGCGGCCAAACTGGCCCAAAATACTTAGTATCGGGGGGAGAGAAATTAAAGGGTCAGAAACATACAGTAGCAAATCATCCGCATAAAGAGAAAGTTTATGAACCTGTCCATGGCGGATGATGCCCTTAAATGCATCATGACTACGGAGCCAAATGGCCAGAGGTTCAATAGCTATATTAAATAACAAGGGTGAGAGTGGACACCCTTGACGTGTCCCCCGTTGGAGCAAAAAGGGTAACGAACGCAGACCATTAGTATGTACTGAGGCAGTTGGAAAAGCGTAAAGTAGTCTAATCCAAGAAATAAATTTAGGGTCAAATCCGAATTTATCTAAAGCAAAGAACAGGTATTCCCACTCCACCCTATCGAATGCTTTCTCTGCATCCAATGAAACTACAACTTCAGGTATGGTAGATGAAGGAGAGAAAATGATGTTGAGTAATCTTCTAGTATTAAAAAAAGAATGCCTTGCCAATGTAAAGCCAGTTTGATCTAAAGAAATGATGGACAGCATTACATCTTGAAGGCGAAGAGAAAGAACTTTGGCTAAAATCTTGCAATCTACATTTAGCAGAGAAATTGGTCGATAGTTACTACAGAATGTGGGGTCCTTGTCCTTTTTCAAAAGCAAGGATATGGATGCAGAGTACAAAGTTGCCGGCAGTTTACCTTTTTGAAAGGACTCATTATACATCCTCACTAAAACTGGGACTAGTAAATTAGAATATGCCTTATAAAATTCAACCGTAAACCCATCAGGGCCTGGGGATTTCCTATTCTGCATAGATCTTATAGCTTCTAGAACCTCCTGGGAGGAAATGGGGCTGCCTAGTTCTTTAGCTATGTCATCGTTAATTTTAGGGTAATTTAATGAATCTAGGGGGTTGGGGATATCTGATAAACCTGAAGAGTACTCGGATGTATAAAGGTTAGTATAGAAATCTGAAAAAACTTTGTTGATTTCAGCCGGATCTGCAGTAAGATCGCCACTAGGGGAGGTAATTCTTGGAATTAGCCTGGAGACACTAGCTACACGAGCCTGTCGGGCTAAAAGTATAACTGCCTTATCGCCATGTTCGAAAAAACGTTGTTTGGTTTGTCGTAGTTGTCTCTCTACATCCTGTGTCATCAAACAATTATATTCTGATTGTAATAAAAGTCGGTTTTTGTACAGGGTTGGGGAGGGAGAGATGGCATATGTTTCATCAAGTTTAGAGAGTTCATCTAAAATTTCCTGCCTCTTAGCCCTTTCAGCCTTACGTAAATGTGAAGTGAAAGAAATAATCTGACCTCGAACAAAAGCTTTAAGTGCTTCCCATAAAAATTCAACATTCACTACAGAGGTATCGTTATATTCGATGTAATTACTAATTTGAGTGGCAACAAAATTCTTAAAGTCCTGATCCGCTAATAAATGAGAACTAAATTTCCATAGAGGAGGAGAGGTAGTAAATGGAAAACTAATATCAAGTGATGTGGGAGCATGATCTGAAATAACTATTGGGTGATAACTACTAGCAGTAACCAGATGCAGCAATTTATCATCAATTAGAAAAAAGTCAATTCGAGAAAAACTTTGATGTGGAGGGGAAAAGAAGGAAAAGACTTTACTATGGGGGTTTCTAAACCTCCAAGGGTCTGAAATTCCTAAACAAGATGAGCAATTAAGAACTACTTTGGCAGATTTCGATAAACTGATTTGTTTGTGTGATGACCTATCAAGACTAGTGTCTTGCACCAGATTAAAATCACCCCCTATCAGTAAGTGATGAGTGTCACTGTTTGGGATTTTAGCAAAGAGGTTAATAAAGAATTGCTCATTATCCCAATTGGGAGCATAGATTGAGACTAAGACTACTGGAAGGTTCTGTAACAAGCCCGACACCATGACATAACGGCCATTGACATCTTCAATAACTTGTGTTGGCTCAAACAGTATATTCTTACTAATAATAATAGCAGTCCCTCTAGCCTTAGCAGAGAATTTTGAGTGAAACACATGACTCATCCAAGCCCTTTTGATGCGTTGGACATCTGATGTTTTAAGATGCGTTTCTTGTAAAAATATAATATCCCCTTTCAAATGTTGCAGCTGCGTCAATACCTTACCAATTTTAACAGCCTTGTTCATTCCTTTAGTGTTCCATGAAATCAGACGCACACCTTTACCCATCTTTAAGGTATTAGCGGTAGCAATCTAGATTGACGCATAGGATTTAGGTAGTTTAGGATCATCTGACCTTCTGCAACAGGAAAAGAGGAAAAAAAAAGAAAAAAAGAAAAGAAAAAAAAAAAAAAAAAAAACCCACAAGCCCTAATTGTGGCCATGTATATATCCCCCAAAGTGCAAACATCCAAGCAAAACAGCTCAACACTTCCGACTTCCAAAGTCTTACTTCCTCTATTTACATAAAAGGTCAACCCCCTTCTTGTAATGTAAATAATAATTGGACAAAAAAAAATAAAAGATAAAAAAAAAAAAATAATAATAAATAAATAATAAATAAATAAAGTAAAATAAATGTATAAATAACATAAAAAGGGTATATGAATAAACAAAATATATACATACACATATGTAATGTGCATTTATCAGAAAGAACGGTGGATGAGTACAAGTATAATAAATGGAACACACATTGCATCTTATTGAGTGTCCTAGCTTACAAGTCTTACAGTCAACTAGAGTATGCAGCTATACAAAATAAATAAATAAATAAATATGAGCTTCTGGCTGACAAATTTTACAAAATAAAAGAAATAGAATAAAATAAGTTCTGATAATAAAAAATAAAAATATCGCATTTAAACAAACAAAATTAAAATATGTACGTATATTTTACTAGATAAGTCTATAATATAAACATAAACGGGTAGAATTGGTCATGTAATATGACAGCATATACTTTAAGCTGCACATCAATGTCAAAAATGCGGTTGTGTGTTACCGAAAAATCACAAAAACTAATAAAGTGAACGCAAAGCCCATCCTTGGTGTCCAGTAAAAGAAATCTAGAACGAACCGAACACAAGCCTGTTGAGATTCAAAACATTTACAAACGTTGCATCTTGAGTCACTAACCGAACCAGCCACAAAGTACTGCACTGGACGTTTCGGGTTTAGTCCTCAGCAGAACGTAAAGATGCAATGTAGTCCTTGGCTTCAGCGACCGATGCAATTCTTCTCCGATTTCCCTCCTTCGTTACAATAGTTAGCCTGGCCGGGAACAGCAGCGATGGTTTTAGACCCAGTTTGTAAAGCTCGGATAACACTTGTCTGTACTTGGAGCGTTCTTCCAACACCTCTGGTGCGTAGTCCTCGTAGATCGCAATAGGAGTGCCACGATAGTAAAGCTTTCCCCTTTTCGCTCTTGCCTCGCGGATAATCTTTTCTTTCTGCTGAAACTTGTGAAGCCGGACGATAACAGGCCTGGGTCTCTGACCCGGCTTCGGTTTGTCAGACAGCGACCGATGTGCTCTGTCACATTCCGGCGGAGATTCCAAGACTTCATCTCCAATCACTTCCGCAAGTAGTTCAGAGAAGAAGACAGAAGGCCTAGGACCTTCAATGGATTCAGGTAGTCCAATAATTCTTATGTTATTACGCCGACTACGGGATTCGAGATCCACCACCTTGGAAAGCAGTTTAGCGTTGCTCTCTGTTAGCATAGCACATGTAGTTTCCAAGGCATGTGTGCGCTCCTCCTGTGAATTTGCATAGGTCTCCAGCGAAACAATTTTCGAGGTATGTTCCGTCACGGTAGCATGAATTTGATCCAACTTTACCTCGAGTGTAGAAATGGTCATTTTGAAATCTGCCGAGAGAGCAGCCCGATGTTCCTCTAGGAGGCTCGCGATCGCTGCCATACTAACGTCTTTACCGTCATCTCCACACACCTCAGCTTTCTGATCCCTTTTGCCTTGTTTTGCCGACTTGGCCGCCATCATTCGAAGCCGATATGTTTTTAGTAACAATATTGTCCAATTAGAAGTAAAATAGAAAAAAAATGGTGGGCTATTAAGACGTTAAACAATAAAGAAAATACGGGAGCAAGACTCAACGCGTGTCTACGCCATCACACCAAACCGGAAGTCCCCTTGGACAGATTATTAGTTATTTTTACAACTTTACTCTGTTCAAAACCTTAAAAGCTGGTTGAGAGGTTGGCTGCAGCATCGGAGGGAGGGCTTAAACCATGGGAAGCTGATGCTTCGACTGAGCAAGCTGGGGAGCGAGTCTCAGTTTGAGCAGACGCTGAAGTGGTGGGCGTGCTTGAACAAGATAACCGAAACACATCAGGTTTGAGTGAGAAAAAACCCTCCGCCTCATCCTGTGTGTTCATGGCTTCGGTAACGTACGAGATTGACTATATCGTGATAGGCCTTTTTTCGGCTGAAACACGATATATCAGGTCCTCCTCCTTCATTTCCCTCGACGGCGGTCCAGCGCGAGAGGCTTCGTGGATTCTCCAGGCGGGTGGGCGCTTCAGTACAGCGCCTGCATATCTGATGCCCTGCCCCCTAGTGGGACCACGTAGGCTCTCGTCCAGAGCGTGAAGGGGTTCACGTCTTCTGGACAGGCTGTGTCCACCATGCACACTTTTGCCATCCTGCTGGCTGCCAGGCAAAGTGTTATAAGATCTGCACGAGGGAGATCTCGCCTCAGAGTGTCGCAGGAACTGCGTTCAGTTCTGTGTATGCTTCCGAGCATCAAATGTCGCAACGCAGGCTCTGGGTAGAGCGATGTCCACTACGGTGGTCCAGGAGCGCCACCTTTGGCTAAATCTGGCAGAAATGAAGGACACTGAGAAAGTTCGCTTTCTTGACGCCCCCATTTCTCCAGACTGGCTCAGGGCCCGCCTCAGGCTTCTCCTGCACCCAAACCAGCCTTGCCGTCGAGTTCTCGCAAGAAGGTGGCGCCGTTAGCTCATTTTCAGGCCGCTAGGAACCCTCATCAGGCTTCGAAGCGCTCCTGAAGTGAGCCGCCCAGGGGAGAGAGATCTGCTGACCTGTCTAGATCCACACTCGGCGAGGGGACGAGTGTGGGCTTCTGCCTCACGGCGGACAGCCACCACATGGTCAATTTAAGAGCAATTTCTTTCTTCTCTGGGCGTAAAAACCAGTGAGACTGCGTCCCTCCGGGGTACCCAGCCACTGAAGCACGTCAAAGCATGCTTGACCGCATCTCCTGCGCTTCTGCATACTTTGACAAACCAAGTGCATCCTTCAGTCGACCCCCTGAACTCAGGCGGTCCTCCACTGGATCCTTGTCGGTTACGATGATCGGTACACCCACCATGGTTGGGTAACTCCGGGGTACCCAGCCACCAAAACACATCAAAGCATGCTCAACCGCAAAACCTACGCTTCTGCATGCTTTGACCAATCAAGCGCATCAATCAGTCGACCCCCTGAACTCAGGCGGTCCTCCATTGGATCCTTGTCGGTTACGATGATCGGTACACCCACCATGGTTGGGTCCCTCCGGGGTACCCAGCCACCAAAACACATCAAAGCATGCTCAACCGCAAAACCTGCACTTCTGCATACTTTGACAGAGAAACAAACGCATCTGTCAGTCGATCCCCTGAGCTCAGGCGATCTTCTCACGGATCCTTGTATGTCGGTTATGGCCTTGTGTCCTCCGGGACAGCACGCCCCCCGAACAAAGGGCTTTCACCGCAACTCAGTCACACTGTACCCACCCGAGGTACGTCGGTGGTCCCCCTGAGACCGTTATCAGAGAGTTTTACAGCTTGGCTCGAGATACCCAACCTCTCTCGCTGGCTTCTCAGAACCATCCGACTCGGCTATGCTATCCAATTCGCATGCAACCCGCCCTAGTTCAGCGGCATCTTCTCTACCGCGGTTCGGGACGAGAATGCTGCGGTTCTTCGGGCGGAGATCGCGACCCTTCTGGCGAAGGACGCGATAGAGCCGGTCCCCTCGGCTGACATGAAGAAAGGGTTCTACAGCCCCTACTTCATTGTACCCAAGAAAGGTGGCGGTTTAAGACCAATCCTGGATCTGAGGATTCTGAATCGGGCCCTTCACAAGCTCCCCTTCAGAATGCTAACGCTCAAACGCATTCTCACGTGTATCAGATTCCAGGATTGGTTTGTGGCGATAGACCTGAAAGACGCGTACTTTCATGTCTCGATTCTTCCAAGACACAGGCCCTTCCTGCGGTTTGCCTTCGAAGGTCGAGCATTTCAGTACAAAGTCCTTCCATTTGGGCTCTCCCTGTCTCCCCGCGTCTTTACGAAAGTCGCAGAAGCAGCCCTTGCCCCTCTCCGGGAGAGGGGCATCCGCATTCTCAATTACCTCGACGACTGGCTGGTCATAGCACACTCTCAGGAGTTGGTATGCAAACACAGGGATGTGGTTCTCAACCATCTGGCCCATCTGGGGTTTCGGGTCAACTGGGAAAAGAGCAAGCTCGCCCCGGTACGGAGCATCTCTTTTCTCGGTGTACAACTAGACTCGGTTGCCATGAATGTACGGCTCTCCCCGGAGCGTGCACAGTCAGTGCTGAGCTGCATCCAGAAGCTCTCACGCAGCCCGACGGTCCCCCTCAAACAATTTCAGAGGCTCCTGGGTCACATGGCATCCTCAACCGCCGTCACGCCGCTGGGCCTGATGCACATGAGACCGTTACAACACTGGCTGCGTTCCCGAGTCCCGAGATGGGCATGGCGCCAGGGTTCATACCAGGTGCACGTCACACCCGTATGTCTAAAAACCCTCGGTCCTTGGAAAGACATTTTGTTCCTACGGGCCGGGGTGCCCTTAGAACAAGTGTCCAGGCGCATTTTGGTTACGACAGATGCATCTAACACAGGCTGGGGCGCCGTATGCAATGGGCAAGCAGCTGCAGGGCTCTGGTCGGGCCCTCGGCTGCATTGGCATATCAATTGCCTCGAGCTGCTGACAGTGTTTTTGGCCCTGAAGAGGTTCCGACCTTTGGTTCAGGGCAAACACGTGCTGGTCCGCACAGACAGCACTGCGACTGTAGCCTAGATCAATCTCCACTCGCTCCAGTCAGTCGAACTCAGTGCTCTCTCCCAAAAGACGGCTCTCCTGACTGCGCTCACATCGATCAAAAGAGTGGGAGACCTCCAAGCCCTCTCCGTCAGCGACTCGTGCCTCGAATTCGGGCCGGCTAACTCTCACGTTATCCTGAGACCCCGGCCCGGTTATGTGCCCAAAGTGCCCACCACTCCCTTCAGGGACCAGGTGGTCACTCTGCAAGCTACCCCTTCTCAGGAAGGCGACCCCAACCTCTCCTTGTTATGCCCAGTCCGTGCCCTGAGCATTTACTTGGAACGTACTGAAAGTTTCAGACGGTCGAGTCAACTCTTTGTCTGTTTTGGAGGACAGCAGAAGGGGAAAGCTGTCTCCAAACAAAGAATTTCCCACTGGATTGTGGATGCGATTCGTTTGGCCTACCAGGCCACAGGGGTGCCCTGCCCGCTGGGGGTGCACGCCCACTCCACCAGGGGCGTCGCAGCGTCGGTTGCGCTGGCGAACGGGCTCTCTTTAACAGACATTTGCAGAGCTGCAGGTTGGGCTACACCTAACACGTTTGCCAGGTTCTACAATCTGCGTGTAGAACCAGTCTCTTCGGGAGTCCTGAACGCAAGCCCAGTAACTCCTGAAGCTGACACGGTGTAGAAGCTTGCTGAAGCGTCGTTCCCCACGGGTGATGACGCTTCCCCAGTTCAGTAAGTTTCCTGGCGTGAACCCTGAACGACAATTTCCATCATGTTGCACCCGCAGCGTAGCTATGTTCAGTGGAGGAACTAGCTATCAGAATCTAATATGAGGTTAGGTTGCCTCTTGTGAACTCTCATATTAGGTTGGTGCCCCACATGTAGTGGCTCCTAATGCAGCCCCATGTGTGTATCTCCACCTATACTCCCAGAGATGCGGTGTTTCCCTTAAGACAAAACTTGTCTCCGACCCTGAGCTCAGCAGTCTCTCCTCATGCGGAGCCTGCCTCAGGATCGTCCCCTTGTTGTGCTCCCCTAGTGTGAGCCCTCAAGTGTATTCTCCACACAAATACCTCCCTCCGGGCAGGGTGTGGTCTCCGTAGTGCCCATCCCCCCCCGGGGAGGACGGACACTGGCCCAATGTTCTCCAAGATGTTAAACCAAAGGTGAGGAAAGGCTGGATGAAGCTCTTGGGCATTGGAAGGTCACGTAGAGGTGAGTGACATTTATCTAACACGCAAGACCTGTTAATATTTGCACTCCATGCACTCGTGATGCGGTCCGCTGGTTGTGGCGTTTTCAACTGGGACCCCTAGTCGTCACTTCGACACAACGTCGAACGTGAACGACAGACGGGGAACGTCTTGGTTACGTATGGTAACCCTCGTTCCCTGATGGAGGGAACGGAGACGTTGTGTCCCCCTTGCCACAACCTCGGACCGCCTCTGAGTGTAGCCGGGTGCTTCGGCTCCTCAGATCAGAACAATGAGTGTTGCCTAGCCCCCCCCTCTTATGCCCGGATCTCCGGGGCAGAGCGGGCTACGCAAATACTGCGCACCAATTTCATTGGCCTTTTCTCAAAGCTGTCAGAGGTGTTCGGGCTCCCTAGAGCGACCCCTAGTCGTCACTTCGACACAACGTCTCCGTTCCCTCCATCAGGGAACGAGGGTTACCATACGTAACCAAGACGTTTTTCTGGAGAAAATCGGAAAGCTGTAATTTTCTTTTATAAATATGATAAAACTAAAGACTTTTTGGAGATAATAAGGATACAGTACTGCTCTATAGGTACTCAGGATTAACATGAGATTAGGTGAAACTGTGTATGTTATGTACCCTTTAAACATAAAATAATAGTTACTCAGTGTGTTAATAAATGCTTTATTAACACATATTCTTACTGTAATTCATTATTAATTCAGGTAAGTATAAAACATTTAGTAGTTGTCAGTTATCTGTTTTTGTGAGCTCATCTAAAGTGAAGACTTTATGCCTCGTAAAACTTTTACAAAGCAGATTTAAAGACTCAGCAATCTTCTAGACAGAAAAACAAAACAGAGTGATACAGAACATAGAAATATTTATTTAAAGATGCAAAAAACAAAATTGTACAACTACCCACTTGTTATAAAATAAAAAATTACCTCTGCAATGTCATAGAAAATTTACAGCTCCAGAAAACATAATTTACCACTATCATGAATCTAAACCTATGAAATCTGACATAAAGATCATTTGTTGAATATACCGTCATTGATTTTGTATTTTAGCTTTCAGTTTAAATTGTAGAATTTATTTGAAATTTATTTGAAAAGCACTAAATTGTCACTGAAAACAAGAAAACCTTCCTACTACACCAAAATATCTTGCTTATTGGATGTATATTCATTTTGTTGCTTATTTTTTATTAATGTACAGGTTTATTTTTTCATTTTAATATAAATTGAAATATAATTAAAATTAAACTGAGCCTTTAAATCTCCTTCGTTAAAGCTTTACAAGGTATAGTCTTCATTTTAGATGAGCTCCCAAAAACAGTTAACTGACAACTACTAAATGATTTAAAACTACCTGAATTAATTGATTACAGTATGAATATTTGTTAAAAGAATTTATTAACATAGTATTACTATATTTCTAAATAATATGTATAAATGTACATTTAAATAGTTCATTAATCATTTGCTTACACTTTTTAAATTATTTTATGAACCACTGATGACAACTATATAACTAATTTGTAAATAATGTAATACTTAATTTAGAAATTATTAATTGATCATTAGTAAAGTATGTAAATACATTTATTATACACATTATAGATGCATTTAAAAATCAAGGACAGTGCATTTATAGCTTTATTTATGAACTTACTACTGTCTATTAATGTAGAGATAATGATTTATTAAAGCAGAGACGATGACTTATAAATTAAAATTTAATATTTACTAATGCTTAAATAATTCATAGAATGTATTTATTATGACGTGTAACAAAGATGGTGTATTCTTTTTTTTTTTTTCTTATAATTTTATTTTGGAAGTCAGAACAAAGGCAAAGTGACAACACAATTCAACCTCATCCAAACCCCCCTTCCCCACCCACCCAACCACCCACCCAGCAGTCTCTTTATAATGGGGAGCATACATAGTATACAGGTCCTTCTCAAAAAATTAGCATATTGTGATAAAGTTCATTATTTTCTGTAATGTACTGATAAACATTAGACTTTTATATATTTTAGATTCATTACACACAACTGAAGTAGTTCAAGCCTTTTATTGTTTTAATATTGATGATTTTGGCATACAGCTCATGAAAACCCAAAATTCCTATCTCAAAAAATTAGCATATTTCATCCAACCAATAAAAGAAAAGTGTTTTTAATACAAAAAAAGTCAACCTTCAAATAATTATGTTCAGTTATGCACTCAATACTTGGTCGGGAATCCTTTTGCAGAAATGACTGCTTCAATGCGGCGTGGCATGGAGGCAATCAGCCTGTGGCACTGCTGAGGTGTTATGGAGGCCCAGGATGCTTCGATAGCGGCCTTAAGCTCATCCAGAGTGTTGGGTCTTGCGTCTCTCAACTTTCTCTTCACAATATCCCACAGATTCTCTATGGGGTTCAGGTCAGGAGAGTTGGCAGGCCAATTGAGCACAGTAATACCATGGTCAGTAAACCATTTACCAGTGGTTTTGGCACTGTGAGCAGGTGCCAGGTCGTGCTGAAAAATGAAATCTTCATCTCCATAAAGCTTTTCAGCAGATGGAAGCATGAAGTGCTCCAAAATCTCCTGATAGCTAGCTGCATTGACCCTGCCCTTGATAAAACACAGTGGACCAACACCAGCAGCTGACATGGCACCCCAGACCATCACTGACTGTGGGTACTTGACACTGGACTTCAGGCATTTTGGCATTTCCCTCTCCCCAGTCTTCCTCCAGACTCTGGCACCTTGATTTCCGAATGACATGCAAAATTTGCTTTCATCCGAAAAAAGTACTTTGGACCACTGAGCAACAGTCCAGTGCTGCTTCTCTGTAGCCCAGGTCAGGCGCTTCTGCCGCTGTTTCTGGTTCAAAAGTGGCTTGACCTGGGGAATGCGGCACCTGTAGCCCATTTCCTGCACACGCCTGTACACGGTGGCTCTGGATGTTTCTACTCCAGACTCAGTCCACTGCTTCCGCAGGTCCCCCAAGGTCTGGAATCGGTCCTTCTCCACAATCTTCCTCAGGGTCCGGTCACCTCTTCTCGTTGTGCAGCGTTTTCTGCCACACTTTTTCCTTCCCACAGACTTCCCACCTAGGTGCCTTGATACATCACTCTGGGAACAGCCTATTCATTCAGAAATTTATTTTTGTGTCTTACCCTCTTGCTTGAGGGTGTCAATGATGGCCTTCTGGACAGCAGTCAGGTCGGCAGTCTTACCCATGATTGTGGTTTTGAGTAATGAACCAGGCTGGGAGTTTTTAAAAGCCTCAGGAATCTTTTGCAGGTGTTTAGAGTTAATTAGTTGATTCAGATGATTAGGTTAATAGCTCGTTTAGAGAACCTTTTCATGATATGCTAATTTTTTTAGATATGAATTTTGGGTTTTCATGAGCTGTATGCCAAAATCATCAATATTAAAACAATAAAAGGCTTGAACTACTTCAGTTGTGTGTAATGAATCTAAAATATATGAAAGTCTAATGTTTATCAGTACATTACAGAAAATAATGAACTTTATCACAATATGCTAATTTTTTGAGAAGGACCTGTATGTTGACAAATTAACTGAAATTGAACAGATATTTTCCTGTCTTATCAATTGCGCTAGAGGTTCGAGCGACAATGCAAATAGCATTGGGGATAAAGGGCTGTAGATTGAAGGGTAAGGAGTGCACCCCATTAGTTACCACAGAGGCCGTGGGGTTCTTATATAAAACCTTAATCATATTCACGAAGCCTTTGCCAAGCCCAAATCCATCCAGAACAGACCAGAGGTAGTCCCACTCCAGTGGGACAATCCTGGGTTTCATGTATGACATGCATAAGTCTACGGATATTGTCCGCAGCCAGTCTATTTGGCATAAAACCGGTCTGGTCTGGGTGCACTAGTTTATTTATAAATCGCTCTAATCGCAAGGCAAGAATTCTAGCATACATTTTAATATCAGTATTTAACAAACTAATGGGTCTATAATTTGCACATCTGAATGATCTTTTCCTTTTTTGGGTATCAACGAAATCAGTGCTGTATTCATTTGCGGATGAAAAGCACCAGCCTCTACTGCAGCATGTATGGATGTTAGAAAGACAGGTCCCAGTAGATCAAAATATTTAAGAAATAGTTCCGCTGGGATTCCGTCTAATCCTGGCGCTTTGCCTTTCTTAGCACCTTGTAGGGCCTCTTTAAGCTCCTCTAAGGTAACAGGCTGCCCTAAGAGTTCAGCTTCTTCATGACTGAGACAGGGCAGACTTAAAGACTGCAAAAAATCTGTATGGTTTAGACTTGAAGGGTTAACTTCGGAAGTATAAAGTTTAGAATAGAAGTCAAAAAATGTTGAATTAATTTCTTTACCATCCCTGACCAAAACTTTAGATGGGTGTTTAATTGTGTCAATAAAGGCTTTCGCCTGACTTTGTTTCAGTCTTAGAGCTTACTGGGTCTAGCACCTCTGAAATAATAGGCCTGCCTGGTCCTGAAAATTACAAACTCAGCTTTCTTTCTTAAGAGATCATTCAGTTCTGCCTTAAGGGTCTGAACATTTTTAAAAAACGAACTAGAAAATGAGGAGTTTAATGACAATTCAAGCTTTGCACATTCATTTTCTAAAAAATCAATTCTTTGATTTTGCATCTTTTTTAAATTGGTGCCAAAGGCTATAGAGAAATCTTTAATGAAACCTTTCGTAGCTTCCCAAACAAATAAAGGGTCATCAACTGAACCGATATTAAATGAAAGAAATTCAGATAGGCCCGCTTTAAAATCAGTATCAAACTGACTATTCTGCAAGAGAGAGATGTTAAAACGCCATCTCGGAGATCTTTTAACCAGATTATTATGATCTTTTAATTAAGATTATGATCGGCAAGAATGGCTGAAAGTACCTCTGTATGATCAAAAGAGTTCAGAAGTTCTTTGGAGCACAATAAATAGTCTATTCTTGAAAATGAGCGATGTCGTGCTGAGAAAAAAGTGTAATTCCTACTCGAGGGGTTTTCAGATCTCCAAACATTGACTAAATTCAGTGCTTTTACAAAATCGTTAAGCGCTGACGAAGAAGTAAGCTGGACTGCATTGGAAGGGGAAGACCTGTCCAATATTGGATTTATTACAGCATTCATATCCCCCCCAATAATAAGAGAGTAATTTGCTAAAGAAAGCAGATGAGTAGAAATATGTGTAAAGAAATTAGCCTCAAATACTGTAGGGGCATAGATTGATATGAATGCTATGTTCCTCCCTTTAATGGTAGTGCAGATATAGGTTAGCCTGCCAGATTGGTCCTGACTTTCTCTGTCAACCTTGAGGTTACATCTGCGAGATATCAAAACAATGGTACCTTTAGTTTTAGTATTATCTGTAGAAAAAGCAGCCACCTTATAAAATTTATTCTGTAACCTCTGCACATCCATTTTCTTTAAATGAGTTTCCTGAATTAGCGCAATATCAATCGCTTTCCTACGTAAATAAATCCAAAATTTGTCTCTCTTATTAGGGCTATTAAGCCCTCTAATATTCAGTGAAATAATTTTAAAATTATCCATAATCTACTAAAGTGGCACACATTTTAATACCTTTTGTAAAACAAAAATACCTCAGTATAGCCTGTGACAAAACCGCAACAGTGTAAAACCAAAATCAAAACACCACAAACAAAAATCCAAAAAAAAAACAAAATCCCTCAATGCTATATGGGCCTGTGACAGCATCAATCGCTATTCACCAAAGCAACCATGTCATCCACCCTCTTCCATAAAGCATGACATAAGCAATGTAATAACAAAAAGTAAAGATAAGAAACGTATATACATAAATGAACAGACTATATACATCGAACATTTTAACTGTATTCACCCTTACGGAATTCCAGTTGTCCCAAAACCGATCTGGAATGCGTTGTATGGACAGCTTGCTCTCTTACTCCAGGCCCGGAGGCACGCTCTATTCATCTATTGAATCCGGAGGCGGCGGCGGTCCATAAAAGGACAATTTTCGCCTGGCACCCGATGCTTGACCATTATGAGCTTCGGTCAAGAACAACTCTGCTTTTTTAACCGAGTCGAACGGTTGTTGACTACTTCCAGATCCGTCGCGAAGTATAGCGGGGTAAATGAGGAAATTTGGAATTCCCAGCTGATGTAATTCCTTCTGAATACTTCCGAAGGCCTGTCGTCTACGGGAGGTGAACCCGCTGTAGTCAGCAAAAAAGCGCAGCAGGTGCTCTTGATCTCGAATGGGATCTGTTTTCATCACTTCCCTAGCACCTTGGAGAATCGCCTGATGGTCCTGGTAACGGAGAGCCCGGAAGATCAAAGTGCGAGATTTATTAGAGCCGTAGATTCTGTGCGCTCGGTCAATTTCAATTGGACCCTTTTTCTTCAGCGCTGGTATCCAGATAGGGAGCATTTTTTGAAGGAAACCTATCGGATCATCCCCTTCACGGCCCAGTGGCAGACCTACTAAGCATACATTGTTACGGCGAGACCTGTCTTCTAATTCCGCAATCTTTAAGGTGAGGTTTTGCTGCTCTGTTGAGCACGCATTTATATCTTTCTTCATCTGTCGAGTTTCACCTTGAAGCTTGTCAACCTTTGACCCTAAGTCTCGTACAGTGATCGTTTGTGAATGCACTTCTTGGCGGAGCTCAATCAAAGACATTTTAACATCTTCCATAGCTGCTCGTATCGCCGTCTGGACCGTAGATTCCAGAGAGATTTGTTGCTTTGAGAGCGCCTTTGTAATGGCGTCAGTCAAGTTAGCCTCAGCGCTAGCTAGCTTCATCTTTTTCTTCCCTGAGGGAGTTGTGGACGGCGAAAAGTCCTGTTTTTTGTTTCCGTACATTAGGCTGATAATATACCAAACAGAAAATACCGACTGCTAATATTGTAAGTCTGTTAAATCGTAGAAAGAAGAGGGTTTAGACGGAGCGTTAGAGTTCATCGTCCATCACGTGAATCGGTCACGTGACCTCATATATATCCACATTTCTTAAAGATGGTGTATTCTTGACAAAACTGTGTAGAATATCCCAGTTTTTATAACATTTGTGTTAACACTAGAATAGGGAACTATTCTCACTATTAACTAGTTGCTTATTAGGATACCTATTATTAGCGTAGTGACTGTATTACTACTTATAAAGCAAATTTTCTTACCATATTCTAAATCCCTAATCGTGTCCAGTACCTAAACTTAGCAATTACCCTACTAACTTTTAATAAGCAGCAAATTAGGAGTTTATTGAGGCAAAATGTGATAGTTAGTAGTTTGTTTTTAGCATCAGTTGGACCTTAAAATAAGTTGTTACCAAATTTGTCAGTGGAATCTCTTAATGTGAACTTGTTTTTTTTTTTTTTTTTTAATATATAGCAAAGACATCAAATCTTCTAACCACAAAAAAGTGAGAGGAGGTTTAGAAGACTTTCAGAGCAATGAAATCCATCTCTGAGCTATCAGTAAAGCAAAGGCTAGAACAGTGGTTCCCAATTCCAAACCTGTGGACCCCTGCTCTGCACATTTTGAATGGCTCCTTTATTTAGCTCATAAGTTCACTTCATGGCTCTCTCCCCTGAAGTTGATGATCTCAATCAGGTATGTTAAAGAGCAGGGGGTCAGAGCAGGACTTGAATTGGAAACCACCGGGCTAGAATATTAGCATACTTTTTTGAAAAAGTATAAAAAAAAAGGAATACCAAAAATCTTCTAACTTTGGACAAGAAAAAACATGGGTATGATCAGCAGGAGCCAGAGAGCACCTATTGCAAATAACATCCACTCCCAGAACATGTGGTGCTAAAAAAGTACCTGGTTCTAGGTACATTGTACATTGTGCCGTACCTAGCCGAACCATACCATACTATGCAGTGGAAAAGCGCCATTAGTTTGACATTTGAGAGGAATTCTATAAAGAATCTGTGTAGAGAGTCTGAATCAGACTTAGTCTAGCACAGGAAGAAGAGGAATTAACCCTGTCAACAGCCATTTCCCACCATTCCTGCTACAAACTACATTCAAGTTCTATCTCCTATTGATGTTTAAACTTGGAAGAATAAGTAAAAGTATTACAAATAATTAAATTGTATAAAATATATATAAAGCCATGATTCTGAATTAAGTACTTCACTTGGAAAAAAAAAATAAGAAAGCGAAGATGTAGAGCAAGACTGTGCTTCTAACCTACACCAAACTATATGGGGAGAAATAAACCAGCTGTGAATTTGACTAATATCTGCCCAGTAATAAATCAAAATGTTGGGCAGACCAAGATACCCATCTTTTTAATGTCTTTGGAGATATGCCTTGCTTAACAAAGAGGTATGCCAGCCAAACATATATAAGAAGAAATAGCCCTATCCAAAAGCTTAAAAAATTACTGAAACAAAAACCTAGGTAAAATATTAATTTTAATTGATTGGAGTGGTCAAGATTTTAAAGTGGAGTGATTGTTTTCAGTGTTACTTACCAAACTGATCTGGAGTCTTTAACCACAGGTAACAAATACCGAAGAACTTCATCTGTTGTATGTTGTTTTCCAATGAAGTGTTTTAGATCAAAAACATCCATCTTCTGCTCTGATGTTAGCAACAAATAAACCAGAGCTGACCACTGTAAAGATGCGAGTTTGGTTTCTCTTATTTCTCCAGATTTCAGATAATGCTGGATCTCCTGCATCAGTGAATCATCACCCAGTTCATTCAGACAGTGAAACAGATTGATGGATTTCTCTGGAGAACAATTATCCTTGATCTTCTGTTTGATGTACTCAACTGTTTCTTCTTTTTTGTGGGAGCAGCTTCCAGTCTGCGTCAGTACTTTTTGTAAGAGAGTCTGATTGGACTCCATTGAGAGACCCAGAAAGAAACACAGGAAAAGATCCAGATGTCCATTCTTACTCTGTAAAGCCTTATCCACAGCTCTCTGATGAAGATCACATAATGAATTATATTTCTTCTGGTTAAAAATCTTTGACAACAGACTTTGCTTATTTTGGTCAAACACACAGATGTTGTTGACTGTAAAGGAGAGGTGCACATATAGAGCTGCTAGATGTTCCTGAAGGCTCAGATGAACAAAGCAGAAGACTTTCCCCTGATACAAGCCCAACTCCTCTCTGAAGATCTGAGTGCACAATCCTGAGTACACTGATGCTTCTGTCACATCAATGCCACACTCTCTCAGGTCTTCATCATAGAAGATCAGGTTCCCTTTCACAAGCTGCTTGAAAGCCAGTTTTCCCAGTTTGAGGATCATGTCTTTATCCTTCACTTTCTTCTCATAGTCCTTCTCATGTCTGATGTTGGTCTGAAGGATCAGGAAGTGTGTGTACATTTGAGTGAGAGTCTTGGGAATCTCTCCACTCTCTGCTTGACTCAACATCTTCTCTAGAACAGCGGCTGAGATCCAGCAGAACACTGGGATGTGGCACATGATGAAGAGGCTCCTTGATGACTTCAGGTGTGAGATGATCCTGTTGGCCAGACTCTGATCACTGATTCTCTTCTTGAAGTATTCCTCCTTCTGTGGCTCATTGAAGCCTCGTACCTCTGTCACTCGATGGACACACTCAGAGGGAATGAGATCAGCTGCTGCTGGTCTGGAGGTGATCCAGATGAGAGCAGAGGGAAGCAGATTCCCCTCAATGAGGTTCATCAGTAGCACGTCCACTGAGGCTGATTCAGATATATTACACAGTTTCACTTTGCTCTTAAAGTCTAGAGACAGACGACACTCATCCAGACCATCAAAGATGAACAACACTTTATATTCTTCACTGGATATTTCAATTTCTTTTGTTTCAGGGACAAATATATGAAGAAGACCTGACAGACTGAGTTTTTTGCTCTTCATCAAGTTGAGCTCTCTGAAAGGAAGTGGAAATATGAGCTGGACATCCTTATTCTCTTTCTCTTCAGCCCAGTCCAGGATGAACTTCTGCACAGAGACTGTTTTTCCAATGCCAGCGACTCCCTTTGTCAGCACAGTCCTGATGGGTTTGTCTTGTCCAGGTAAAGGTCTAAAGATGTCACAGCATTTAATCGCTGTGTCCTCTGTTGCTGCTCTCCTGGATTGTGTCTCAATCTGTCTCACCTCATGCTCATTATTGATCTCTCCACTCTGACTCTCTGTGATGTAGAGCTCTGTGTAGACCTCATTCAGCAGTGTTGGGTTTCTCTGTGTTGCTGTTCCTTCATACAGACACTGAAACTTCTTCATCAGATTTGATCTAAATGTGTTGAGGACTTCTTGGCTGTAAAACAAAAATGAATATGCATAATGCTTTGTGTATTCTGTTTCACATCTTCATATCTCTTAGAGAAATGTTATACCTGAGAGCAGGCTGTGTATCTCCACTCTTAGAATCTAATGTGTGAATCGCAGATGTCTCACTTTTCATAGACACACAGCTGGACTCTGATCTCTTCTGCTGAACTGGACTAGAACAGTCAGAGATTAAAGGTAATCATTTAAATTACCGTAAGTAACAAATCAGCTGTTCATTTATTGTTATCAAATTCATTTTAAAGAGCTCTTTATAATTATTTCATACAGTGTATTTACACAAAAATTGTGAACTGAACTTTGATAATATATGATAATATAAAATGTCATGCTATAATCATATTAAATAAATGTCATACATGAGACCCAGCTGGGAATCTCCACTTTTAAACGTTACTGGCTGATGCATAGACTTGTCACTCTTCATAGACACACAGCTGGGCTCTGGTTCTGATCTCTTCTGCTGAACTGGACTAAAACAGAACAAGCTTAATCCTTTATTATGAGAATGATCTTAATACAAGATAACAATCTTAATAAACATCAAAAAATATGTTTATAAAAAAAACTTGAAGTCTTTATGGTTTCATTTTTATTTTTAAGAGAACAGGTTTATTTTGTTACCTGCATCCTGGAAAATAATCTTCATCTCCAGATGTCTGAGTGTCATTCATTATGGATCTGAATAGTTTAATCTCCACCACTGACACTAGATGGAAGTGACAACCAATCACAAAAAGTACAGTAATTAAAGAGCTTATATTGTTATAAGTCATTATATTAACATTTTAAGATGTTCTGTATTGTGAAGAATCAATTGTCTCTATAAAATGGCAAAACATAAACTCTGTCATTCTTGTCATGTCACTTAACTCAATCTCAAGCAAAATTCAGACGGCGATGATTAAATTGCTGGAGTTCAGTAATTAATGATAGTCTGTAGTTAATGATTTAGCAACATAGATGGTACAATGACTGACACTGATGGACTCATTTGGTTAAACACTACTGTACTGTATGAATGAGCATTATTCTTCTCTAGGTATTTTATATAAATTTATTTCTCAGGCAAATAGTTTATGCTTATTTGGATAATTCATTCTAAAACAAGACGATACTAAATGATTTTAGTTAATTTAATGTGACATTTACAGTGCAAGTCTGCTATTTACCTTACACAACATCAATTAGCAAAAGATTAACAAAAGAGTCCTTTTGTTAGACAAGATGTAGTCCTGCACTTCATGTAACATGTCAGCTTGATCACAGAGTCATAAACACTTTTTTATATGTAAAAAAAAAAAAATCTGTATAATGGTTTTCTTCAGAAAATAAACAATTTTATAGTGTCACCAACTGATGAAATTCCAGTGTTGCAGACTAAAAACAATGTCATGGGTTTATGTATTAATAAATGTAGAAATAAATCTGGCTCAAGATTACACAAAGAACGTGAAGGTGAGATATTTTCCTTACATTTATTAAGAAAGACCTGAGAATGCATGAGTAATGCATGAAATGTATTTGTTACGTCTCATATTACTTACAGTGAGTGTAAGTGTAACACATGCATTGTAGCAAACTCATTACATCCTTTAAAAACTATAGAGTATGTTGTGATAACAGTAAGCCTATATTATATAAGTATACTATAAGGTAATTTACACTGATCATTATATCAGTTATATGAAAGTTAGAAAAAGTGTTTATAGAGCATTAGAGTGAAATATCTTAATTTTATAATCCCGGTTTGTCCATATTTAATCATGTTTCTTGAGTGTTTCATGTTAAAGTTAGTATTTTTGCTTACTTACATGAATAAGGAAGTGCCTTTGTGCTCCACACATGAAGACTTGTTTTGATCAAAATGTTCAGCTACTAGACAAATTCTCAATTTGTCCTTGGTCTCCCATTATGTACATGTAACTTCCCACATAAGCAAAGCAAAGTTTAATGATCAGTTTTTCAAAATAGAGAAAAAAATTATCTTACAATCAGGTGTAAATATTGCACGTAAAACAATCTGCTTTCTCTTTCATTTTGTCAGCAAGGTTGACAAACCTGTTTGGAGGAAGAGAAAAAAAATCTTTTTTAAAGTCTGGATGTGAGAGTGACTAGAGTCTGTTTTGATAAAATTTTTGGTAACACTGTATAATCAAAATAATCAATTATAATTCATTTGAAAGTGTTTTATTATATAATTATTTACTAAACATTAATATACATTTGTAGATGGTTAATAAGTGATATGTTATCATGCCATGTTCATGTTTATGTTCTGCTGTGTTTATGTTTATGTTGTGATCTAAGCACAAGGAGGAATATCTCTCCAGTATGCAAGGTGTCTAAATGTTCAAAAAACTTTTAACTTTTAGTTTAGCTTTATCCCTATCTCCATAAACCAAAACACATATTTCCCTCTTTGCATCCTGTCTGTTGACAGACCAAGTTTAGTTTGTACTGGTTGGAATGGACTTAATTTGAAAATAGTCTGAAGTTGAAGGTGTCTAACCAGCAAAATAAGTATATCTGCATTAATAGTGATTATTGAACCCAATCTGAACAGGTGTATCTTCTGACAACAAACTGTCCTCTGGCATGCAAGGAAAATATTGTTAAAATGACTAAGTCTAGTCAGTTGGTTTGGGATTTGACCTGTTTCTGCTCATGTGCTGGATGTGAACAGTCACAGTGTCCAGAGAATTATTTTAAAGCACAGTGAGAGCACTATCATGCAGAATGTAAAGTGCTGTGGCAGGTCAAGGAGGATTAAGCATTTTGACAGGAGGATGAAAATCACCTGAATGTGGCACCACTGAAAAAAAGCTTCTAAAGATCTGCATGAGTTGTACAATTGTGAGGAAGCCCTGATTTCCTATTGAACTGTAAGCCAATGCTACAAGAGGCTGGAATGAGAGGTTGGGCACCAGTAAAGAACAAGTTAAAAAATAAAAAAATCAATTTGTAATAATGCATGCATGTGTAATGTGTTATTCATGCATAACATTATAGAATAGACTAGAATAGACTAGAATAGAATAGAATAGAATAGAATAGAATAGAATGAGGCATTTATGTAGTGCTTTATTGTGCATTGCCGTACACCCAAAGCGCTTTACAATCATATGGAGGATCTCTCCTCAACCACCACCAGTGTGCAGCATCCACTTGGATGATGCGACGGCAGCCACAATTCAACGGCGCCAGTGCGCTCACCACACACCAGCTACAGGTGGAGAGGAGAGAGTGATAGAGCCAATTCAGTGAATGGGGATTATTAGGAGGCCATGATAGACAAAGGCCAGAAGAGGGAATTTGGCCAGGACACCGGGGACACACCCCTACTCTTTACGAGAAGTGTCATGGGATTTTTAATGACCACAGAGAGTCAGGACCTCGGTTTAGCATCTCATCTGAAGGACGGTGCTTTTTACAGTATAGTGTCCCCATCACTATACTGGGGCATTAGGACCCACATAGACCACAGGGGGAGCACCCCCTACTGGCCTTACTAACACCTCTTCCAACAGCAACCTAGTTTTCCCAGGAGGTTTCCCATCCAGGTACTAACCAAGCTCAGCCCTGCTTAGCTTCAGTGGGCAACCGGTCTTGGGCTGCAGGGTGATATGGCTGTGGCTATCCATATCATATATTATAGAGAGCAGCAGGTACTGAACGCATCTACAAAGTTGCCAGCACTTTGAAAATGGACCAATAGTTGAAAATCCTGTTGAACACAATGTAGCCAAGTATGGAGGATCTGGCTGGAGATCAAATATGTAATTTCAAACATGATAACAATCCCAAACATACAGTGCAACAAAGTTGAGCACAATATAAGCATTTTAAAGTCTTCAAGTGTCCTCCTCAGTTCATTGACCTTAAATCCATTGAATACCTTTGGGAAATTATAAACCTGAATTGTGAAAATTCATGCAAGTCGTCAAATGAATCTCAACTTTTGGAAGAACTTCAAGAAAGTTTAGCAAGAGAATACCCAGGAGAATAACTGCGGTTAAATATGCTTTATTTTCTTGTCTAATATAACAAGACCAACATTTTACAAGAAATGCTGGATTTTGCCTTTCTCACCAAATAATTTTGTTATTTTAATACTTTAAGCAAATTTAGTGTCATTCTTTTCTCAATAATATTAATCCTTGCATATTGATTGTTTATTTTAAGTGTCATTATTGTGTAAACAACAAATGTAAATTTTGACTAAAAACTATAGTGGCAGATGTTAAAGGTGAGGGGTAATAAGCATGCATAAAATGTTTCAACATAAAGGACTTGCTTATGATGTGCCAGTGTTTCAGTAAAGCTCTTTGAGGTATTTGGGGTTCATTTGAAAGCTTAAATCGTTATCTTATCAGAGAGTGGCTTCACAGGCAGTATTTGAGCATGAAGACACCTCACAAACTGATTTCAGACAGACTTATGAAGCAGAATGACATGAATGACAGCTTTGGTGATACAGCGCTTCCCTTTTGCTGACAAAGAAATGTCTAAATAAATAGAATACCACTGTCAAATGTTTAAATTTTTTTATGTGTTTTCTTTATGTAAATATCTGCACTTTCTGGATTGTAGACACAGCGTGAATAAGACTTTTATTTTGATCTGGTGGTATGACGTCATAAAGCTGCGCCCCACTCCTGCATCAGTGTTTCAGCTGAAGAAAGGGTTTTAGTCTTAATCATTTAAAGTGTTTAAATTCTTTTTTATATGGTTTACAAGCGATGTAAACTGACTAATTATTGAATGTACCACTGCAATATTTAATCAAATAATACACGTTATTTTGTGAGTAAATCGCATTCAAACAGCGTCTGGTTTCGCTCCTTGTGTAGATTCAGATAATCATAAACACGAATTAGAAACAGTCAACTGAATCAATTGCTTCACAAAATGATTCACTGTTTCGAATCGCCACTCGCTGATGAGACCTGCTGCTCAAAACACTGTAAATACAACGAGAACAACGAACATGTGTAATGACAACTTTTACAAACAATTGCAAATGTATTTTTGTTATTGTTGTAATAGCAATTTTTAAATGTGTAATAGATTAAAAATAATGTACTAATCATTAAATACCTATGCTAATCAAAGCTGAATAGTAAGTAGAAGTTGAAGTGTTTGTCCAATCAAGTCCATTAACTGTCACTCTGACTCCTTACAAGAACTAGGTAGGGTTGATTGAAACACAGATTTAATTTTTGTCTTTTTCTTTTTATTTCTGTTAATTATTCTAATCTTAAACAGGACAGAAAAAAATCATGAGATCCATGTGACACACTATAAAGATGACATTTACTAAAGAGGAGAGTGAAGACATGAAGATTGAAGAAACATTCAGAGTCAAACATGAAGATACTGAGGAACAAACAAGTTGGTTTTCATTCTCAAAGCTGGACTGGATCCTAACTGTTCTGTACATTTTCTTAATTCATTTGCCTTTGGTAGGTGTTTTTCTACACTGTCTGCCCTCCTGCAGCTTTCTTTTTGAAAGGATTTCATCTTTTTTTTTTTTTTTCCATTTTTAAATTCTCTTAAAAGCCATTTTATACTCTTACAGTGCTCTGATTAAAAAAAACAGCATTTAAATAATTGTCTCATTTAATATTTAAATCTTAATGTTCACTGCTAGGATTAAGTGACATTTTTCATGTGAAATAGGTAAAAAAAAACCTAATCTACTGATGCCATTTCTGTTGAGTGTAAACAAAACAGCGCTAACGTTTGTTTGAAACACGACGCATTTATCAGTTCAGCTCGGTCCAACAACAGCCAGTGCACCGCGATGATTTATTCTTTTATTTTCATTTATTCTTTTTTAACTTATTCGGTTACATGATGTTGTCTTCAGACCATCGTGTGAGTATGTTAACCTCAAGTCGTCTCTGATTTATTCTGTTTGTTACATAATGTTGTCTTTAGACCATCATGTGAGTATGTTGACGCCAAGTCATGACTGATTTTGTACACTACATTACTTTTTTTTTTTTTTCAGATAATCACATGAGTATGTGTACCTCAAATCATCACTGGTATATTTTTTTTTACATGATTTCGAGTGAGTCTTCAATTGATACTGTTAATCTAACGGTGTCATATACCATTCTCTGCTTGGAATGCATAGGAAGCATAGACAGTGATAAGAATTACACAGCATCACATATTTTTATGTACATAAGGTTCAGTTGTTTGGAAGGTCTGTTGTTTAGGTTATAAATGACCCCTTATTCAGGCTATCCATTATTTCCTGTTAATTATGTTGATCTCACAATATACATTTGCTTTCTTGGGATTAATTTAAATTTTTAGCACTTTACATTATTTATATTTTAACCTCAACCTCAGCTGTGTCCCCTTTTTTAGGTTTTGTACATCAAAGATGGAGGAACTAATAAAGACAGCTGTATACAAAGAGGAGAAATTGAAAGGAAACAACAAGAGCACAGATGTTACAGTTCATATTTTGGAAAAGATTACAGATTACAGAATTAATTCAAGAAAGGCTCAACTCTATAAACATCTCCAAAGATGCAAATTTTAGGAATGTGAATTCTTCAAGTCTGCAAAATCAAAAAGATGGATATTTCTTGTTTACATGTAAACGCTCTGGAGAATGCACCCTCCAAAGTCGAAAGGCCAAAGGATGTAAGGCCTATGTTTCCTTTAAAAAAGAGGACAGACTGGCTAAACAAACTAGTTATAGTTGAAATGATTCACAGCATTCATTCAGGACATGATTCAACTGAGGGTCACTCAGAAAAAATATGTCAAGAACTAGTCAAGCATATTCAGGATTTAATATCTCTTGGTGTTAAGCCAGATACAATTCTCTTAAAATCACATGAATGCTCCAAGGAACAGGGACATACTGATCTTAACAACCGAGCATTTTTTGTTACCCCAAAAGACATCGAAAATATCCGGACATGTATGATGCCAAAACATCAGCAACACAAAGATGATGCTAATAGTACAACAACTTCTTGAGGGTCCTTTTAAAGACTCTGTTATTTTTTATTAGCCGTACAGCCCTCAAACAGACCTTGTCATAGTTCTACAAACACCATCCATGAGAGACAACCTTCAAGAATATGGAAGAGATATTGTTTTTATGGATGCAACACATGGGATCAACCAGTATGACTTTCCTTTATTTACATTAGTCATCAGGGACAGCCATGGTCATGGCATACCTGTTGTCTATATCATCTTGGGAAATGAAAGCAGGCCACACTTCAGCTGGCATGGGAAAAGCTGAAACCAACGTTTTCTGTACCTCCAAGGTATTTAAATATATAAAAATGATATAAAAAATATTTTAAAGGATTGTCAAATACAATTAAATGCTACAATATTAACATATTTAATATGTTGGTTACTTTTAATTTATTATTATTAGTATTGTTATTTTTATAATTATTATATTAATTTTATTAAAAGATAAATTATGTTGGAATTGAATATATACATCAATATCTATTATTATTATTATTATTATTATTACAATTATAATTGTTACAATGTGACAGAAGACAATGTGAATGGAAAAATACAATTAAATGTATTTTTTATTTATTATTATTATATTTTATTATTAATTTTACTATTAAAAGATAAATTATTTTGTAATTGCAATATGTACATCAGTATCAATTATTATTATTGTTATGAACTGTAATTGTTATAATTATAATATAATATAATTATATGAAAAATACTTTTAAATGCTATAATATTAATAATATGAAATATGTTGGTTATTATTATTATTATTATTATTGCCATTTATATTAATACTATAACAAAATATTATTTGTACTTTATTGTAACTATACCAAAATTATACCAATATACCAAAAAATTACACAAAAGGAGAGGGGTCCGAGCTCGGCAATCGGCCCGAACCCATAGTGCTCCCCCAAAATGCTATATATTGCAGGACAGCAGCCAGAATGCAGTTAATGGCCCCCAAAAAAATGCTAGGTCTGAGCTGGAAGGATGCTGGACGTTTGGATGGAGTAGCTGGCATTACTGTGGCCGGGGAAGAATATGGGAGGGGCTCCCGCGGGTACTGCTACGGCAAGATATAGAAAAGGCTCCTGCGGGAGTGGGAACTGCTGTGATAGTGGGAAGAAAAGGAAGGGGCTCCAGCGGGAGCGTGAGAGGGCACTGCTGCGGCAGATTGGGGCATGTGGAGTAGCTCCAGCGGGAGCTGCTGCGGCAGGGGGGAAATGTTAATAAGTGTCCAGCGGTGATGGCGATGCGGCGGTGAGGAGATAAGGGAGGAGCTCCAGTGGGAGCGGGCACTGCTGTGGCAGTGGGAAAAATGAGGGAGGAATGGGAGCGTGAGTGGGTACTGCTGCGGCAGTGGGAAAAATGAGGGAGGGGACTCCAGCGGGAGCATGAGTGGGCTTTGAGTGTAGAGGCTCAAGCGGGGGCAGCGGTGGGAGTGGCTACGGCCGTGGATAAAAACTAAAAGTGCTTAAAAGGGGTATGCGGTTGAGATAGATAAAGTGGGGTCGAAAAGGGGCTGATGTGGGGTTTCTAAAGATGGACTGAATCAGGCGGATTTAACTGATTAGGGTCTGGTGGGCTTCCTTGATGAGGGAATGGTCAGATCGGATGTAGCTCTTGAAGGCTTCTGATGACCAGCGACCAAGTGTTTGGATTTGGTGCTGGGAGAGACCTTTTTGGCCCGCTGTTGTGGCTGCGCCTATTCGAAATGAATGGCTTGAGAAGTTATCAGCTGGGGTACCAGATAGGAGCAAGACAAATTTAAGATGCTTTTGGAACCAGAATCGAGTGGCTGGACGGTTAAAGTCATCTGTAAAAAGGGGATCGGAAGGATTTTTGGATTGGGATTTCCTGAGCTGGAGGAAGGCTAGGAGGGTTTGGAATGGTTGAATGTGTGATTGGAGGTTGAAGATGTAGATGAAATGCTCTCTCTTTAATTGGTCTGTCTTGCTTTGCTTTATGAAGAAGTAGATGACTTCGTTGTCTAGCACTGCTAGATCGGAGATGGTTGGGTGAATGTTTGGGTTGAAGTTGGATGTAATAGTGAGTTTGGAGCATCTAAGAAAACCAAAGAAAGCCAGGATAAACATGGCATCGAGGGTACGGGCATGTGTAAAGATTGGTAACCCTTACGGAGGATGGAGATGCATTTAGTTAGGATTTTTAGGGTTATGGGTTGGCGGGTGTCGGGGCGGGTGGGATGGGTTTTTTGAATGCCTTTAATGAGTAGGGAGACGTCTGAGAATTGGAAATATTGGTTGAAGGCGAGCCGTATATGAGCTTGTGAAAAAATTGGATCCCGCTTAGGTATCCTTTGATTGAGCTGATTTGGAGGGTTTTTATGGCGTTGAGATAAGAGATGAAGGAAGTAATGGTTAGCAGGGAAAAATCTGGGAATGCTAGATTATAAGTGGAGTGGAAAGTTTTTAAACAATTCCATGCTGTTAAATATGACTGAAGTGTTCTGGGGGAGACAGCTTGCAAGATGGAATTAAGAGAGGCTTCTAGGAGAGGTCTCAGCAGGTGGTTTATGGAAATATCAATTCTGAATAAGGAGGTACTGGGGTTGGAAGCGGATCCGCCTCTGGAGCCAATGCTCCGAATTTCTGAAAGGCAAAACGAGAGAGTCGGTGATTAGATTTTTTGACCCAGGGATGTGTTGTGCAGTTATGATGAGTTGGTCACGAGTTGAAATCCAGATCAGCCTTCTTAGTAAGGGCATTAATGCGAGAGAATGGGAACGACCTTTATTAATGCAGTGTATGGTAGCTTCGTTGTCGCAATGCACGACTATACTGGTGGCCGACCATTCTTTGCCCCAAAGAGCGGCTGCGATGACTAATGGATAAAGCTCGAATAGTGCTAAGGACAATAAATGCTGTGGCAAATCTGCCAGCTGGGGGGGCCATGTGGAAGCGAACCAACGGCCTTGGAAAAAAATGCCGAACCCGACGGAGGGGGCAGCGTCGGTAAATAGATGGATAACGATTGGGGAGGAAATCAGGTTGTTATAGAAAAAAGATAATCCATTCCATTGTTTAAGAAAGGATATCCACAGGTTAAGTTCATTTCGGCATGCGTCGTTTAGAGATATTTGGTCTTCTAGAGCATGAGCAGAGGACGCAAGGAAGAGGAGGTGGGAGATGAAGGGGCAGCCCTGCGGGATGATACGCATCGCGAAATTCAGATGACCCAAAATAGATAATAGCTCGCATTTGGAACAGCTAGAGGTGGTTAAGAGAGTGGAGGCTACCAGAATCGTTCTATCGATTTTTTCTTTTGGTAATGATGCCTGTGGTTTTGTCTTGGGCGAGGGGAATCACGAGCTCTGCAAAGAGCGTTTGGGCTGTCGAGAGGTGGGCGGCTGGGAGGGAGTCGGGTGGTGAAATGATTAAGTCGTCGTCTAAAAGATGGACCAGATAAGGTAAATGATAGTTGTTGGAGAGGATCCAGCAAATCGCCTCTGACAACATATCAAATATTTTAGGGCTGCTTCTACAGCCAAATGTTAGACCGACGGAAAAATAAAATTTTTCTTGCCAGCGGATGGCAAATAAATGCCAGTAATCTGGGTGGATGGGCATGACTTTAAATGCAGAAGTGATGTCGACTTTGGCCAGCCAAGTGCCGCGACCTGCTTCTTTGATCAGGGTGATGGCCTGATCAATGTCGTGATAGTGGAGAGAATATTCTTCAAGCGGGATGAAACTGTTAATGCTTGGAAACGGGGAATTATGTGGGGATGAGAGATCGATTATGAGGCGTTTCTTACCTGAAAATTTTCTGGTTGCTACGCCGATGGGGCTGACGCAAAAGACATTAAAGGGAGGAACGGAAAAAGGGTCGATCATAAAATTAGCATCTATTTCTTTTTTAATTAGAAGGTCGACTGTTTCGGGTTTGGTGAGAGCGGACTGGAGATTGGGGCAGACGAGACTCTGGGAGGGAAGACTTACGACACCAGGGTGGAAGCCATGAGAGAGACCTGAAAGAATATAATCTGTAAATTTAGAATCAGGATGATGAAGCAATTCTGCAGATAGACCAGAAATATTAACGGGAATCGATAAATACTGCTTAACAATTTTATTTGCCGCTTTCTGTACTGGACAGATCAAGCAGGCATGGGAGCCGCCGCAAAAGTTACAGACATGCAGAAAATGACAGCGTTGTCTAGTGCACCTGCCGTTATTAAAGCTGGTGCAGGCTTGGCTGTCGGAGGAGGAAGGGCGGCAATGAAGTGAAGGTGTGGGGATGTCCATAAGGTGTGGGACGTAACTAGTGGATTTGGGCTGGGATGGATCGGGGCAAGAGGGGACAGAAGGGTTGATGAAAGGGCAAGAAATAGTGGAGTGGGAAAAAGAGCAGCAGACTGCGCAGGCGATGTTACGGCAGCCTAAGAATACCCTGCTGTGAAGCTCAGTGTCCAAAGCCCCCCAATTGGGACATTGGTTCCACTGAGCTACACGGATTGCACATTTAGCTGAAAATAGCTTATGGTAGGTGTAAAAGTGCGCGCCTCCGTAAGATAACGCGAGCTCAGCGACTATGGACATGTAGTCACTGAGCTCGCGTCTCCTGTGGGGAAAAACAGAACAAATGACCTCTGTGTAGCAGTTAAAAGCGATGGTGAATTCGGCGAAGGACAGAATACGTGATGGATTGTGGGCGGAATTTTTAAGGGTGACCAAGAAATCACTGCAATGGATTTGGCGACGGATTTGGGGTGAGGGAGAAATGGGAGACAGGAGAGAAAAAAGGTCAATGTCTGCACCTGCTAAAATTTGGGTCCGGATGGCGTTGGGGACGGGGGGTGGCTCCAGTTCAGTTGCGTTCGGGGGAACTGGCAGAGGTGTAGCTGAGGCTAGTGTGAAGGGAGGACGGGCCTGGGAAGGGGGAAAAGAAGCTGCCGGGAATAGTGGCGGAGGCATGCTTGCGCTATGACTGGCTCCTGGGGCGGAAGAAAAAGAAGGATAGCTGAAAGAGGTAACGGGAGCTGGGGCTTGCGCCAGAAGCGGAGGCATGCTCGCGCTGGGGTGAGAAGGCGGCGCTTCCGGCCATGGATAGGGGAGGGGATTTGGGGTGTGGTGAGGAATCGGCTGCGGGTGGGTTTTTGCAGCCGAAGGTGTGCTCGTGCTGATGTGGCGACTTGGAGAAGCAACAGCCTGGTGATCACAGACGTCGCCGGCCAGCTGGTGTTCAGAACAGGGGGGTGGAGGCGGACTGGCTGCCTCTGTGTCCGGAGCACGACCAAGGCTTGCTGAAGGCCTTTTGGCAGGGCATGAAGAGCCCTGTGGCTGGGACTGAGGAGATGGCTGAGGCGTAAGAGGATGCCGGGGAATTTGGTTGACGCCTTGAAGGTGAACGAGATGGAGTAGGTCGGCGTCTAGGGGCATGAGCGGCGGTACTGGAAGGCCTGCGGCCCCGTGTTGCAGCCGCGGGCTCACTTGGAGGATCCTGAGGGGCGGGGCGGTGGTAGCCTGAGTCGTGGCTGGAGAAGATACTGCAGCCTCCGGGGATTTATCGTTTGGAAAAAGTTCTATCGCTGACATTTTAGCAGTGGCTTGGTTGGCCGAAAGTGCTGAAAACGAGAGATGGTGAAGGTAAGGCTGCTTTGAGTATATATAGGGATTCTCTCTTGTGCTAATTGGATAGGGAGTGTGATTGCTGATGATGAATTGGCCATGTTAATTATCCGCGCATTCTCCTCCCGAAATTTGTTAATAAAACATCACTAAATGAGAGAGTTGTGGACTCCAGTCGCATTACTTGAGACTTGACTAAGACTCGAGTCACAAATTTGATGGCTTGTGACTTGACTCGACATAATCAAAGAAGACTTGAGACTCGACTTAGACTTTGACAGCAATGACTCGAGACTTAACTTGGACTTGAACCCTGTGACTCGGCAAGTCTTTATGGCTATATCTTCTAAAAAAACAACAGAGTTCTGATCGATAAAGGCTGGTTACTGAAGCGTATGATTACAATGGTGTGATTAATGCAGCTTTTGGCACTGAGCCAGAGAGGGACTCGCTAAGTATTGTTTTATCCACATAATTAGGGTGACCATACGTCCTCTTTTTGGACTTAAAAAATGTGGATTTGCCCAAAATGTCCAGGATTTGGCTTTTGCTTTCTACAGTCTCCATTCATTGTGTGCGTTTTTGTATTAAATCCTTGCGTGGGACTGATTTCCTGTTTTCTTATCCTGCTCCACAAACACTGCATGAAAAGACTAATTTCCGGGATACATCGGACAATGGAAATTTCAGTGAAACTTAAGGTGTACGACAGTGTACAAAAATTTCCCAGGGCAAGTGTGCTGAGTTCCGTACACGTCCAAACACTCGAGATGCACTGAGATTTTCAGATACAGGATATTTCTGATTGCACACACTAGACATGTTCAGAGATTTCCAGTATACCTACTTATGAAAAAAAAAAAACCTTGGTTTTATTATAGTAAAAGTACAATAACCATGTTTTTATATCATTTTTAAATCTGTAGGCATGTTTAAATTAAACCAAACTGAAATAATCTAAATGAGTCTTTTGATTAACAGAATCGCAAAATTTGAGTGAGATTAATAACAATCCACACATTCGCGGGTAAAGTTGTATCTCGGGGTTTGTTATAGTCTGGTAATCGAGGACATGAACACAGTAATATATCAAGCACGGATATTTTAGGGCCGCTTCAGCGGCCTTCTGTCAGCGCGAGTGATAACCGTCCAGTATTTTATGGGAGAATTTACAGAAACGTTTAAAATAGTCTATCGCCCAAACATAATATTAAGTGTTTTAATGTATATATTTGAGTGGGTTTATGCTGTAAAATTAGTCTAACTGTTAGCTATGTTGGTGAGCTGCCAATGTTAGCTGGTAACTTTACCTGGTAACCTTAATTTTAAAAAGTAAAAAAAAAAAAAATCGTTAGCTATTAGTAAAATGTACAGTTGTGTTAATTATTGTTAGTTATGCTAGCTTGCTTTAGTTGTTAACGTATTCCCCATTCACAAATCCACAGGCACATCCATCCTCCTGAACTGTTTTCAGGAGAGGCTCCAAACACTGCAGTTGACTTTGGATTCACCTGAGACATGGTGAGTCTTAGCAGCAAAATTTGCTAATATATCATAATTTTCAAAGTGCATCATAAATTTCACTCCTTTTGTTCATGCCAGTGTTCTAGTTTGTGTAGAAATCTACAATGTATTTTGTTTTATTATGATGTGATTTAATGTATATAATATGTATAATGTTTCAGAGAACCAATGTTGCCTTCTCCTGGAAAACTGCTGCTCTCCAAAGAACAGTCATCAATCAGGTAAATTACACACAGAAATATATTTTTTAATACTGATCAGTTACCCAGGTTATCTTATATTTTATTTAGTTACTAAATCTGCAAGATAGCATTTCGAATAGCTTTGATTTTGTCCTGTTCTTAATGGAGTTTTCTTTTTATTTTAGAAACATTTTCAGATAGTCCAGGGATCCTCAAATCTGGCTTCTGAGATCCACTTTCCTGCTGAATTTAGCTCTAACCCTTATCAAACACTCCTGAGCATGCTAATCAATGTCTTCAAGATCATTAGAAAATCACAAGTAGGTGAGTTTGATCAGGGTTGAAGCTAAACACTGCAGGAAAGTGGATCTTGTGAGTCAGATTTAAGGATCCCTGAGATAGTCCAACCAGTTAGCATCACAGTAAGTCTCACCTCCATTCCCAGAGGACAGCAGGCCAAATGTGTTTTTATATTTATGCAAAATAAATGTTACATAAAGCACAAAAAATAAAATCAGCCTACAAGAAAACATTTTTATCCATCCCAGTCTTGTAAGTCCAGCAACTGATAATTTTTTCCATAATATATGTATACTATTATTGTTGTTATTGGTTATATTTTTATATTGGTTATGGATATTTTTCCCTCTTCTCTCGATCTCTTAACGTTCTGAATAGTTTTGTAAATAATAGGCTACTGTAAATGCTCGACATGTCACTAAAGCTTTGATTATGCTATATGAACTTTTTTGAAAAAATATAAATTTTTACTGGAAGTGCACTTTAAAGGTTGAATTTAACAAAATGTAAAAATCTAATAAATAGATTAAAAAAACTAATTAATAGATACTAGAATAATTAATAATAGTAGCAATTATACAGAACAAAAATAAGGTAACAGGATACAAAAATTGAGAGGGGAAATAAGCATATATAACAAACAATATAAAAATATAGTCCTAACCAGTTAATGCAATACTATTATTATTATTATAATAGTTTATTAATAATAATAATATACAATTCAATAAAAATGCACTCAGTTAATGGATTTACAAGACTGTGGGATGGATAAAATTGTTTTATCCATCTCTAATAATCCCAGGTTGCAAAAATCATGCAGGTTTGTTTACATATATGAGAAATTTATATTTTTCCCTCAACATAGGATCTCGAGGCCACAACTTCATATTGCGTGGCCATGACATAAGGTTATATTACCTCAACAATACAGTCTCATGGCCTGACAAAACTAAGTGATTCTGCTAACAAAATAGCTGCCTGTTATCCTTATATTTGTATTATTCATGTTATGTTTCATCATTCTAGCTTGTGCTTAAGCAATGCAAACTGTACAATGTGTTTTATGATATTTATTTGTATTGTTTTTTTTTTTGCAGGATCCTCTGTTCCTAGACTCAACCATTCATCAGAAGGACTGTGAAAATGTGACAGAACCACCAGCAGAACCACCAGTGACAGTTTCTACAAAGTAAATAGAAAGAACATGGCAGAGGATGATAGGGGTATTGATATTTAACTGAAATTAGCCTGCTGTTTTACACATACATAAGCTTGTGTTCAAAAGTTTACATCCCATTGCAGAATATGCATAATGTTATTAAAATAATGTTTTTTTATTATTTATTATTTAGGACTGGCCTAGTAAAGCAGTTTCATTTAACAGATGTTTACATTTAGTCATAATTAAACGGATTACAAAAAAAGGAATAATGGTTCATGTTTTTGTAATAGTGTTTCATGTGTCTTTTTTTGTTCTGAGCACTTCAGTTGCCTGTTTTTCTTCAGAAAATTCCTCAAGGTTTTGAAGTTTTTAGCTTTCCAGCATCTTTTGCAGATTTGAACCCTTTCCAGCAGTGATGTATGATTCCAGAACCATCTTTTGACAGTGAGGACAATTGAGGGACTGTAGATAACTACAAAAGGTAAACACATTTACTGATGCTCAACAACACAACACAATACATTAAGAGTTGCAGGGTCTAAGCTATTTGAATTGGGTGATCAAGGTAAATGACTTATTTTGTCTCAAAAGTATAAAAAAATAAGTATTTTATGTAACTTCGGAAAAGCAGTACAAAAAGAACAGATATGATTTACTCATGCTGTTCAAAAGTTTACATCCCAGCTCTTAATGTATTGTTTCCTCCTGGAGCAGTTTCCACCTTTTATAACAGTTGAGTATGAGTCAGATCTCAAAATCAAAAGAATTTCTTGGACGGGGCCAATTATGCAGAAGATGCTGGAAAACCAACAAATTTCTGAGACATGGAGGATTTTTCTAAAGAACATAACATTTTTTATAAATTATACATTTTAGTTTTTACAAATTCAGTTAAATTTTTTTAATATAAATTCAGTATATGTAAATATATGTTATGTAAATTGTTTATTCAGGACACTACTAAGTAAAAGTAGCACGCAATGTTTATGATCCCTTTTTTTTTTGTTAAAATGATTGCCTATTCCTCTAGGGGTATGTAAATTTATGAGCATAACAGTGTCCTGTATTTTCTGATGGGCAGAATTAAATGAAAAAATATGGCATAGTTCTGATGGTGCCTTTAGAGTTGTACATGGAGTGGTAATCACTGCACTGGCTTTGCAGTGTCCATTACAAATGTATTATGTTTATGTTTTTATATACTGTGTTATGTTTGTTTGATTAGTATGTTTTGTTGTTGTTTAATCAGTTTATTTACTTGAAGTGTCTGTTTGCAAGCCATTTTCTCAGTCTAAATGAGTTGCGTTTGTTGAATAGTATTTGCTGATCTGTTAAATGTTTGCAGTCCTGCAATTTGTTGAAAAATAAAATTGAGTTTTGTTGATATTTGCTGTGTTTGTGGCATTCTTTACCGTTTTATGAGCGCATATGACGCAGTTTTTGTGTAAAAGGCCAGCAGCATTTTAAGTGCACGGTAATTTACAGACGTTTACTGAGATGTATGATTGCTCGTTTACGGAGATTTAACTGCTTGTGCCCTGGACAATACGTGGATTACTGGTGAGTGCGTCAGCATTTACGTCTGTGTCTGGGGGTTTCTCGCGTTTGTGAGCGGACTGGAAAACTGCCGCACACGAAAGAGTCCGTTTCTGGCCGTGTCAAGAAATCAGAAACGCAGAGAGACATGCACTGAAACGGCCAGAAACGTTCCGTTTACGGGATCGTGCGCTGACGTGAACAGGTCCGGAAACTCGCCTTTTCATGCAGTGGGTGTTCTTGCAAACCAAAAGTGCAAAGTTGCAAGGGTGATTAAAAACCTCAAGAGGCCTCAATCTAAATTGGCATAGAAAGAGGATATGAGCTCAATGCCTTAAGCTATAATTAAGATTATCTTTGTCACAAGCTGTGAAGACGTGACTGACTGTTCAGACATTAGGTACCAAAATAGATCATTAAACAGGAAATTCCACCCCCTTTTCTTGTCTAGGCACAAGAGTATAAGAAGTGTTCAAAGTGCACCCCATTTAAACTTCTTTATTTTTCCTTCTCTCTCTTTGACCTTTTCTCTGTGATACTGGGTGCACCTAGCTTTCCTTATTTTATTCTTCTATTGGAAATTTCTCAAACTGATAACTATTTATTGGACTCTAAGATTTAATTGGACTAATTAAGTTAAGATTCACCATTTTATGATGTACTTCTTGCTATTGTCATTATTCTCCTTATTGTTGCAGTAATATTGATATTCAGCCAAATATGTGGGAACCTTAATTCGGCTTTATTTTATTTTTATAAAATAAATGATTGACGATTCAGAACTTATAATTATGGTCATTATGCTTACCATTAATTTGTAACTTCTATAACCCACTCATCAGGCTCATCTGACGTTGATTCGATTTTGCATCACATTCATAAAGATGAATGTGATTACTTTTTAAGATGAAAATGACATGAAATTACCCTTATAACCAGATGATCACCCATTGGCTGCAACTGCCATTTCAAGTCCCAAGTTTTTTCAAGTCTTGCTTTTCAATTCATTATAAAATTACTAGTATATAGTATAGTATATAATATATAGTATAGCAAGTGCAGAAAGTCATCAAAATAAAATAAAATTTATAAAATAAATAAACAAACACAAACAGCATATAAGGGTTATTTAAATACTTCTAAACAGCTCAGATGCAAAACCAGCTAAAAGCCATCTCTCAAAAATGAGATAATGATACTGAGTGAATGCTTTTGACACATATTATACATCCATCAAATACTTTTACTTTAAACTTGCTAAAATCCAAGCCTCAGCCCAATAAGAAGTACTGATATATATACATACAAACCTATACATCAGAGCCTAATAAAAATTATTTTTTTAAAGAAAGGTGTCAGATAGATTTAGAGGCTTTTTATCCTCATGGTTTTAAGCCAAATACACGCTGAAAAGAATAACTTACTAGGCGCGTTTCCATTACAAATTTGTGTGAAACTTTTGCAATATTTTCTAAATGTCGATAAAAAACTCTTGCGAAATGACGGTGTTTCCATTAACCATATCATGCGACTAAAACTTGTCCTCTCGCGATAAGTCATTCAAAACGCTCTAGCTGTAGGCACGTTATACAAGCAGTAATGGCAAGGCAAGCCCCCTATACTTGGGAGCGGCCACGTATGCGCTTGTTCTGGGGAGTAATCGCGCACGATTTCACGGAGGAACTGTGGATTCAGAATTTCTGGATGAACGCATCCACTTTTGTTGAGTTGTGCAGTGCAATAGGGCCTCTTGTAGCACCTGCAGCATCATGCCCAAGGGAGCCAGTTTCCACAAATAAATGAATAAAGAATTATTCCTTTTTCGCATTGTCTGAAAAAACACCTCATGTGAGCGTAAAAACTTTTTTGCGATATATGGGTGTTTTTGCGAATTTCCATTAGGTGTATGTTCAATTCGCAATTTCAATTTGCGCATTTTGAAGGGTAATGCAAACGCGCCTACTGATGTCTGGATGTGACTTTCAGCTGTCTCTGATGAAATCGGTTTGGGTTTCTCTATAGTAGAATTTTTTTAGCTTACTGTTTGAATGCATTTGTTTACTGGATCCTTGGACTGATAAGTTTACAGGGGTTCACTGGTTTAAGAAATTTCTGATCATAAAAACCTGCTTCTTTTCATTTTCTAATGATTGTTTTCATTAAAATGTACTGATTCAAATTAGTAATCAATAATAATTACAATTTTACCACTCTGCGTGTTGAAAAACATATTTCAAAGGAAGCTGTCTTTACTGTGTGTTGTTAGGGAATATTTGCATCTACTCTTTACATGTGATTGAATTAGCCATTCATATGGTGGACTATCATGATTTGGCTAATGCAGGACACTAAATGATGCACATCAGAAGGGACAGAATAAGCAAAGCCAACTGATAAAGAAGTATACACTGTATACCCCCACTATACCACTGCTTATATAACTTATAACTACAGTTTCAATAATTTAAATGGAATAAGAATTAAATAATGCATTCAATATGAATTAAAAATATTTTAGATTTAATTAAATAACTATCTTTTAAGTTTTATCATGAACCGTAAAAACAATTAAGCCTATAGTTTGTAATGGGAAGTCAGACTCAGAACACAGGTAGAAAAACAAACAAGGTTTATTATAAGACGTGGATTCAGACAAGTCAGGTAAGTGTTGAAATAATAAAGTGTTTGATTGAAGCAATGCACAATACTGATATGAGATCTCGTTTTCCAGGTTGATCGTTTGTAAGGATATCTTGTTGGAGTTCCAGGAGTTGCTGCAGGGAAGTAATCCAGGTGACGAACACACACATGCAGGATCATACAAGGAAGACAATAACAATATCCACATGACTTGAAACAGGTAAGTATGAGCAAACAGGTAAGAATCCTTTCCTGAATGGGAGACCAGACAATGTGACTGTGTGTGTCATGCTTTCATAGTGCTGGTGTGATTGGGTGATGAGGATCAGGTATGTGTTCAGAAGTCAGGTGACTGTGAGTGTTGATAGGGGTGGCAGAGGTGGGACCAAGTCATTGTTTTGCAAGTCACAATAAGTCTCAAGTCTTTGCATTCAAGTCTCGAATCAAGTCCTGAGTCACGACAGACAAGTCACAAGTCAAGTCCCGAGTCAAGACGGGCAAGTCCAAGTCAAGTTGCAAGTCCTCAACTTCACAAAACTACTATCTACCACAGTTTTATCACAGGTAGAATGTAAAATGTTTCAATACAAGCATTTCAGTCAAATGGAATTTATGCAATATTTCAAACTTTTAACCCATTTGAGAAAACCAACCCTCCATAATTGTTTAAAATCAGACCAATTCCAAGGAAAAAAAATGGATTTGGCAACCCTACATTTAACATGAGCTGCATCCAAAGCGATTTAAATACTCCCCACATTGATAGCAACTCCATGAATTATATGAATGGAGACTGTAGAAAGCAAAAGCCAAATCCTGGACATTTTGGGGTGATTTAGGAATTCCAGCCAGGTACATTTTTTTAAGTCCAAAAAGAGGATCCATGGTCACCCTAATTATGTGGATAAAAACAATACTGTGCTCACTTAGCGTGTCCCTCTCTGGCTCAGTGCCAAAAGATGCGCTAATCATAAGCTACAGTAACCAGCCTATATAGATCAGAACTGTTGTTGTTTTTTTTAGAAGATATAGCCATAAGACTTGCCAAGTCACAGGGTTCAAGTCCATGTCAAGTCTCGAGTCATTGCTGTCAAAGTCTAAGTCAAGTCTCAAGTCTTCTTTGATTATGTCAAGTCACAAGTCATAAAATGTGTGACTCGAGTCTGAGTCAAGTCTCGAGTCATGCGACTCGAGTCCACAACTCTGGGGGGGTGGAGCCTGGTGTGTCCGTGATATATTCAACCAACACAAACTTGTTACTGCTGTTTTTTTTTTTTACACTCTGATTTTAGCCTGAATCAATAAATGCACAGCTCTATTTTTGACCTGGGCTTGTGAGATGTTTTGTTGTGTTATTACGGTCAATCATAGCAATGACTCACGCATATTTAACAGATTTACTCGCGCAATGAATCACCCAGAGACAGTGCAGGAACACGCATACACAATGGGGTAGTAAACAAACTGACAACAAACTGAACAGGCTTATAACGGGTGGCAGACAGGTGCGGTTAACTAATGATGACATAACAAGGGGGAAGAACCAGGAACAAGACCAAATAAGGTAAAACAGGAACTGGAACAAACCAAAATACAAAAGGACTAAACCAATGAAAGACTGGAACATGTCCGTGACACAATATGATTATTGTAATATTTGTATTAGTTTTTTTTATTTTATATAAAATTCAATAAAATGTATATTTATTGTTATTATTAATTGTAATTGTTATAATATTAAGTAAAAATAAAATTAAATGATATAGTATTAAAATATTACATTTATACATTTTAATTATAAAAGATAAATTATGTTAGAATTGCAATATGTACATCAATATCAATTATTTTTAATATTGTTGTGAATTTTAATTGTTACAACATTAAGGAATAACACAATTAAATGCGTTTTTAATTTTGTTGTTATTATTATTATTATTATTATTTATTAAAATAACAAATTATATTGCAATTGCAATATGTACATCAATACAGGGTTTCCATGGGTCGTGGAATTTCTGGAATATCATGGAATTTTAAAAGGTCTATTCCACACATTGAAAGTCAGGGAATTTTATATTTATTTTGTCCAAGTCATGGAATATCAGGGATTTTTGTTTCCATTTATCAAAATGTAATTTCTCTATACCGTATTTTGTTTTATTGCATTGTTTCACACGTTTTGCCAGTTGTTATGGTTAGGTTATGGTTATGAAAGCATAAAAATCATAAAATAATTTCTGTAGAAATAGTACAGAGAAATATCAAAGTGCATTAAACGGGTAAAAGCAAAAAAAAAAAAAAAAAAAAAAAAAGTAGTGTTTATGTGAGTGTTTTGTACTAAAAACATCTGTGAACAAGTAAATAAGGCTTGCAAATGGATGGATCCATTTATTATAGGTCATGGAAATTCAGCTTTTTAGTCAGGGAAAGTCAGGGAAAAGTCAGGAAATTTAACATTTGGCTTAGAGTGGGAACCCTGTCAATATCAATTATCATTATTTTTCATGTAGTATTATTATTGTTATTATGATTTGTAATTGTTACAATATTAAGGAAAAATAAAATAAATGTATTTTTAATTTATTATTATTATTATTATTATATCTTATTATTAAAAGATAATACACTATTTTGTAATTGCAATATTTACATCAATATCAATTATTTTTTATGAATTGTAATTGTTATAAAAATATAATTAAATGCTGTAATATCAAAATAATAAATATGTTGTTTATGTTTAATGTATAATTATTGCGATTTACAATAATACTAACAAAATATTATTTGTACTATTGTTAACATACCTATTACACAAATAAATAAAACCTCCTAAATTACTATTGCTGTAATCATATTGCACTGTAAAATAAAAAGTGAGTATTTAATAATATCTACAATAGTAATTGTACTTTTCTTTAATATTATAACAATTACAATCTATTAACAATAATAATATTACAATATTAAAATATTATTGCAGTTACAACATCTTTATTTTACTATCATCTTGTAATTATAAAAATATATATTTCATTTTTTACTGAAAAGAAGATATCTGTTGACTTTGAATAAATATTGCAATAATATTATTGCATTAATAGTTTTGTTTTTGTAACTTAATAACATTATAAAAAATATATTACTGATACTTTTTTGTTATTATGATTATTGCAATTATTTCTATATTTTTTATTATAATATTTGTTATAATTTACATTATAATAATTGGCTAAATAATTTTATTTTATTATTAAATACTGACTTTTTATTTTTAAGTACAATATTATTATTGTAATATTATTTATTTTATAAAATTAAAATAAAATAAAACAAATATTTATTATCATTATTAATAAATACATTATTACATATATACTAACTGTTTATTTAAGAGTATAATATTATTATTATAATCATAACATATTTTTGTTGATTTGTTGTCATTTGTTGTCATTTAAATTCATTTAATTAATGTTTTAAATGCTATTGTTATTGTTGTTGTTATTATTATTATTATTATTAACAATAATAATTAAAGTTATTATCATGGAAATAATTTCAGTGAATAAAAGTGTTGAAACAGATGTCAGCTGAAGTAACGTTTGCATAATATCTATAATAAAATACTTGTTCATATTAATTCAATATGCACATAATTAAAAACAGTGAATAAAATATAGGATATTTGTCTATAAATTTACTTCGATTAATACATGAAAATATTTTAAAATGTATTCTGACAGCTTCTTTGCTTTTTAAAAGTAATCTTATAATAATTTAATACAGCTTTACTGTAGCTACAATAATATATTTGACTAAATGCTGTGATTAATGTCATATTTTATAATGTCAGAAGCTCATTTCAGTCTTGTGAGGAATCAATTATATTTGTAGCATCTGGACCAATCAGACACACAATTATTTGTTACATTTAACAAATCCTCTCTAAAACCAGCGAGTCAGCAAAATGTGGAGTTCTGGTTTCCAACCCAGAGCAAATAACACCCAGTCGCAGTAGCAACCACTGATAACCTCAGTTTACGATGCAGAAGAATGCAGGCTGACTCTGCAACTCTTACTTACTTATACCCATAGGAAAGACATTATGCTCATAGAAATGGACTCTTCCCTGTTTATTCACAGACAAACCTTTCTGTGAACGAACACACATAGCCCATATATAACTATGTATATTATGACTGTTCAGGTATTTTGTCTTTTGTTTTGGTAACTGTTTTATGCAGATTTTATGGTAGATTACTATGTAGTATAATCGTGTTTGGTCTCCTTGAATTCGTCTTTTGATTATCTAAAAGATGGTGTGTATTAGATGTTGATACCTGTGCGACATATTAGTGTTCTAAAGAATCCTTAGTATTTTTGGCCTGAACCCATATTGATTTACATATGCAAAATGCCATGTCTCTGGAACAAAGGGTCATAAAACGAGGATCTGGTTTCTAACCTCCCGCTGAGAAAGTCAGCCTTCTCATTGGTCGAACCCACTTGGAAAAGTGTGACTCTATCCAGACTTTAACCCTCTGGGGTCTGAGGGTGTTTTTAGGCCCTGAAGAAGTTTTGACATGCCCTGACATTTGTGCATTTTTCAGTATCTTAAAAACATATTCATGGCTAAAGTCAGATTACATTGTAATCAGCACAAACTGGGCTACAATAATATGCAAGCAACATGAATGTACATGTTTGTGTTTCTGAGAAAACAACGTTTATGCGTGGTTTGTGAAAAACTAAAAAATCAAAGTCACTTAAAAACAGCAATGAAACACGGATAGAATATTTGTTCACAAGGCTTTTGATAACTGGATGTGGTAGGCTAGAGTTTTTTCTACACAATGATGTGAAAATCATCTCATTCACTCATTCAAAGAAAACAATATATTGATGTAAATTTACCAAAACATGTTTTGTGATGGAAAGACAATATGCAAGAGATTGACAATGGTCATGAATATTTAGTGATTCACACCTGACACACACAAAGCCCTCCCTAATGGCCCATCAATGAGACTGTGACTGTCAGGTAAGAAACAATGTGAGAAGATTCAGAGAATGGAGTTTTAGATTAGTTGTATTTTATTTAACACAGTATGATCTAAACATACATAATGAAGGTAAAGACACATTATTGAGCACCCTGATCTACAGATATGAACAGACTTTTTGTCATTTTTTTCTGAATTCTGTTCAACAAGTGAAACAAGTAAATCATGCCTGACATGTAAGTGCTTGCAAAACTCATCATCAGTGGTCAAGAAACTTGTTTTGCACTAGAATATCAGTGTAGATGAACATCTGAAGCTGCATCTAAGTTTTATATCTGAGAAACTAATTTATTGTTTAGCAGATCACGATCAGTGTTACAGTGTAAATACTATTACTTTTATATCGCATCATTTTCTAGAACGTTAAAAACATCCTTGAGTCGTGAGTTCGTTTAAGAGTAGAAATATCAGGCTTTCTCCGGGTATGTGTATAATGTCTCCATGTGCTGTTTTCGCCGAGTATTTGATCATTTAAGTGACGCGTTTCAAAATGAAGAGCAGAGAGACCAACGCGGCACACAGCACTCCCTGTATATTTTCTTTATTTGTCAAAAACTCACCATTTCATTGTCATTATGTGTCTGTGCAAATAAAAGTAGACCCTTTACAGATTCGATTGATGTATTTATCTTATCTGTACGATCAAAACTGACGGAGTAATTTAAGTTTATATAGAGGGCTTTTTTAAAAAACGCACCAAAACGCGCTGGCGAGGTCTTCGACCCCAGAGGGTTAAAGGACTCACACACCATTCCGCCTTCTCTTTGGCAAAATCTTCAGATCGTTAGTTGTATGGAGGTCCTCCGCAACAAGGCCACGGGCACCCCCTAGCCCATGAGAGAGGGCTCTTGACCACAAATAGTCAAACTTGTAACACTGGAGCGTGGTTTCACTCAACCCTGGAGCTCATCATCACGAAAATGTACTTCACCAGACATTCCTTTCTCTACATCTTCATCACTGGATTGTGGCCTACAAATCTACGGTTTTTCACAGAGCCAGGAGGAAGCAGCTCACACATAGCCATGTCAGACATCCCAACCTACACAAACTCATTTCAGGGAGATCCCCCCCACGCGAGCGATACGCATGCTTCACTATGTATAGTAAACAAACTGGCGCATCTGCTCCATTCATAAAAACAGAAACAAGCGGAACATCCAGGATTCATGTGTAAATAGTGTTTTTGCGGCTTAATATTTACACATGCTCGTTCAAAACGCGATTTGATTTGATGACGTACTTTTCATTAGTTCTTCCAAACTTTGACAAATTCCGTGACATTCCGCGTTTAATAATACATTCCGTTTTTATGAATGGATTCCGCGATTCCGCAGTGAGGAGCTACTGGGATTCCGTACGCGTATTCCGCATTGCGGAAATCATAAGGCCCTACCAATCAGGATGCTCTGTCTAGCGCGCGCCAGATCAGCACACACACAGTTCCACAAGCAGCACGGTCTCTCTCACTCCCTATCGTTCTTTCATTATAAGATTCACGATGCAGACATTAATGTCTCGCGTGCACGCCCTTGCCCCCTTGGTCTAAATTCCGGGATATTTTATTAAATTCGCGGGCATCAGGGAGCCACTATCAATATAAGGGAGACTCCCGGAACTTCCGGGAGACTTGGGATGTCTGCCATGTGCTCACCCAGGAGAGAGGACTCCTTACTCAAGGACAACCTCGGAAGTTCAAGAAACTGCAACTTCAGCCATCAAATAGAACCATCCAGACATGTTTCAAAGGCTTTGCAAGACACGTGTTCTACAGCCAAATCAAATGCAAGTATCATAATACCTTTTTCCAGACAGAAGTCTGATGTAAGCTATCATATACTGTGCTTTGAACTAGAACTGATGGTTTCTTAGAGATGGTTCACTCTGACTCACCCTCTCCCTCTTTCCGTACCTATCCACCCCCTTTAGCCTTACCATGTATGCCTGATGTGTGTATGTGTGTGTGTATATATGCCTTGTTTAGATTACTTATGTGTTCGTCTGTAGTTAATAAAGTTCTTGTGCACAAATTACATGAGTTTCTGATTCTGCATTGCAAAATGTCACTTTACGATTTCAGATCAAAGCTACATGCTCTAATATCTTATTATATGAGAACTTTTTTCTGCGGCCAAGAAAAATAGTTTTTCTGTGAATACATATGAATTTACCTTGAATGTTCGCCAGACTAACGGGTCAACTGATTGTAATGCGAATTCTGCTTTATCAAGCTAATTCTTTTGAATTGTCCAAATATTATAATTAATTATAACAAGTTATGATTAATTATTAATATTTCCCCTTTGAGCTAATTCACAACATATTCATGATACAAACATCAATTAACATCTGATCTCACCCAGACAGCATCTGACTCTGTGCCAGATTCGTTTTCAACCGGCAAATCCGCGTTACAGTCACATCCGTTTCAGTGCTGTATCACAGTCCTAGACGGATCCGGCCCGTGTCTGGTTTCAGTGGGCACGGTCTACTATCGCAGAGCGGATCCGGGCCGAGTCTGGTACGGAGCTGGCCCAGTGCTGGCCCAGATGAGCGGAAAACCAGATGCGTGCCGGTATTGGCCCGTTGTGCCAAAAGACACTGGCCCAAGTCCGTTTTGCGGATTTGCGGGAGTGTGGGCCAGAATCAGGCCGGATGAAATTTGCTGTCAGGGCAACTTGATTTGTCATTGTGTTTTATTATTTCTGTACAAAAACGAGAGAAATGAATGACATGTTCTTAATAAATCATGTTTGTGACATTTTTTACATTTTGACAGTAATAAAACATAATTGATGAAAGACGACAGTAAAAACACAAATATAAATATAGACAACAGTGAGCTGATCTTACTGTCTATATGAGGATTTATCACACATTTATTCTGTTATTTGAATAACAGAAGTTGAGCTGCAGTATTAATGTCATGAAGAGACTCTCACTGTTACTGATTTATCAGCAGCTCAAAGCATTATGGGTACAATCTCTCATCAGTCTATTCTCATTCATCAACACAGTTTCACTGATGATTCAGGCCAAAGATAAAACCCATGAAAGAGCGTCTGAGTGAATGTGGTGTGGACTGTGTGGATGTGTCTCATTGTGTCAGAGACACTGTAGAAGGACAGAGTTCCTGCACTCTCATCCACATACACTCCTACTCTATAGATATTACCAGACACTCCTATTCTACTGATGATGGGCTTCACAGGGAGAACTGTCTCTATGTTATTGTGTCTGAATGAGTAACTGGAGCGAGAGCAGATCAAACTCCAGGACTGATCATTATATCCAAACCAACACTCATCACCTCTCTTCCTGCTGATGCTCTTATATGACACTGATATAAACACATCTCCACTCCACTCAATCTCCCAGTAACAGCATCCACACACACTCTCTCTACACAACACCTGAGGACACACATCAAATCTGTCTGGATGATCAGGATACGACTGAGACTCAAACAACACCAATGTCACCGTTCTGTTGTCTTCAGACAGACTCAGTTGAGTGTTTGCTGTGTTTGGATCCAGTGTGAGAAAACAGGCATCTGAACACAAGAACAGAGACATTTATAACACAGCAACAATCACTACAGCTGTGTGTGTGTGTGTGTGTGTGTGTGTGTGTGTGTGTGTGTGTGTGTGTGTGTGTGTGTGTGTTTGTAGACGTACATTTCTTCAGTCCTGCTGTAATCCTGGATTCTCCTCCATGATCCACACTAGAAAAAACACACACAGAGACACATTCAGTCAGTTAACAAACTGTTGCTATGTAGTTGCCAAGGTACTCAGAGTGGTTGCTACGGAGTTGCTACTTAGTTGCCAGGGTACTTGGATGATTTCTATGCAGTTGCCATGGTACTTGGAGTTGCTGCTAAGGTATTTTGGGTAGTTGTAACACACTAACTTTACAGGTTAAAACAAAGCGAAAACTTTATATACAGAAAGATTGTTCACTCCTATTATTTATGAATGAGAGAAAGTGTAATGCCCAAGATGGCGAATAAGTCCTGCCTTCTACAAGAAATTACAAGTTGTCTACAAGTTGTCAGATTTCAATGGTGAGTTCAAATATGAAATTTAATCATAAACTCGGCAAACAGTTTTGGAGAATTTGATGTTTCCCCATTCAAAGTGTTAAGAGCTGAACTTGTATGCCCAAAGGGCGTTTTAAAGATGGCTGCCATGTGGAACGACTTGCCTTAAAGGGACTTTGAACAAAGTACTAGGCTACTGTTTGTGTGCACTGTACAACAAGGCACGTGATAAGGTTGCAGGATTGTTTTGCACACAATATTAAACATTCCTGAAACTCCAATATGAAAAATACATACAGTCATGGTCAGAATTGTTGGTACCCTTTGTAAATATGATTAAAAAAAGGCTGTGATAGAAATAAATCTACATTGTTAATCCATCTTTTATTTAAAAAATGTACAAAAATCTAACCTTTCATTGGAGACTAAAAATTTAACATTTTTAATTGTTCCCTTTTGTTCAGTACTTTTTACATCTTCCTTTTGCCAAGATAACAGCTCTGAGTCATGTATAATGCTTGATAATTTTGGAGAACATCTGACAAGAGATCAGAGACCATTCCTTCATCCAGAATTTATCCAGATCCTTCAGATTCACAGCTCCATGTTGGTGCTTCTTCTCTTCGGTTCAAGCACTCATTTTCTGTTCTTGGCAGAATATTTGTTTTGTTCTCAGTGACTCATTTTTGTGTTGATTTTGATGTTTGTTTTTGGATTACTGTACAGACTGAAGGTCCAACCTTGGCCCATTATAAGTTTTCTAGCATGGAGAGTCAGTTTTAAAAATTTTTATCTGTTGCATCCATGACGCCATGTGTCTGAAAAAGATGTCTCTGTAATGGGAAGTCAGACTCGGAACACAAAGATGTAAAAGTTTAGCAAACAGGTTTATTGACGTGAATGTCTTCATAAGAGTTCAGGTGAGTATATATGGAAAGACTTTTCAGTGATAGTGACACAATACTGACTGTCCATTTTCTTGTTCGCAGATGACGGAGAAGTTTCAGGAGCTGGTGAAGGTAGGTAATCTGGGTGAGTAAACACACCACACATAGGAACACGATGACGATGGGACGGCAATGAAGACTTTAGCAGAGGTGATTAGAGCATGGAGAATGAGTCATTTTCCCAGCTGGGAGACCAGACAATGTGTTACTGTGTGAGCGTGTCTTTTATAGTGGCTGTGTTTGCATGATGGGAAAGAGGTGTGAGTTAGAAGTTAGAAGGCAACTGTGATCATTGGTAGGGGGTGGAGCCTGGCGTGTCCGTGACAGTCTAGGACCTCTGGAAGAAATATAGGCCCACAACATTAAAGATAAAGTAGGATACACTTTTTTAATCCTTTGTGCACCAAAGCCATCTTAAGTATTTGCTGATAAAAATTACATTTTATTTTTATCTGACCGTTGAATCCAGTCCTGTTTGAAGTTCCAGTCGTATCTGGTGAATTAATATGTTGAGTTTGTTTTCGGTTGAAAGCATTTTATTTTCTTGATTTTTTTTTTCTTGAAACCCTCACAAACAACTTGTGATGATGGAGGTGCTGTTTGATTTTTTTAAGGCTTTCTGACCACAAGAGTCCACTATTCTCTGCAATTTTCCAGTTGTGATCCTTGGAGAGTCTTTGGCCACTCAAACTCTTCTCCTCATCATGCATTAGTATGATATAGGCAAGGCAAGGCAAGGCAAGTTTATTTATATAGCACATTTCATACACAATGGTAATTCAAAGTGCTGTACATCAGAGGAGTTAAAATAATCATGAATAATAATAATAATAATAATAATAATAATAATAATAATTATTATTATTATTATTATTATTATTATTATAAACATAATCACAACAATAAAAACAAAGAATTTAAGAACATTTAAAATGATTTAAAATAGTTAAGAATAAAAATGATTATACATAAAATACAGAGCAATCAGTTCGGAAGTAGCACAGTGCTAATTCAGTAAATCTGCACAGATGAGTTTTGAGTCTAGATTTAAAGGTGGCTAATGTTTTAGCACATGTGATCTCTTCTGGAAGCTGATTCCAACCACAGGTGGCATAAAAGCTAAAAGCAGATTCACCTTTTTTTGTGTGAACCCTTGGTATTTCTAAATGACTCAATCCTAGTGATCTGAGTGCTCTGTTAGGTTTGTGTTCAGTGAGCATATCTGCAATGTATTTAGGTCCTAGGCCATTGAGTGATTTATAAACGAGTAAAAGTACTTTAAAATCAATCCTAAATATAACTGGAAGCCAGTGTAAGGATCTGAGGACTGGTGTGATATGCTCAGATTTTCTGGTTCTAGTCAGAATCCTGGCAGCAGCATTCTGGATGAGCTGCAGCTGTCTAATGGTCTTCTTGGGAAGACCAGTGAGGAGACCATTCAGGGCTCGCAAAATTTCAAAATCTCTGGTAGCCCTTCGGGCAGATACTCTTCAGATTTTGGTAGCCCGAAAATTAATTTAACTAGCCCAAATAAAAAACTATAAAAAAACAAAACAAAACAAAAAAAAACAGAAAATCATATAGTAGTCTAGATGTCAATCAAAAATGTTTAATACACAAATATCAACGAATGTCACAAAATGAATATTATTTCACTATTTACAGGGTATCTGCAGAATTTTTAAATATCAATTTAAGGCAATTTATTACCCTTTTTAAGGGCTGTACAAGTAAAATGAACACAGTATAAGTGGGGTTGGACAATGTATGGTAACATATTAAGCCATAAAATTAGATGATTTAGTTCAGATACAGGTTTTCACAAAAAAAAAAAAAAAAAAATCATATACAATGGTATTTTAGCCGTTATTTAATTGAAAGGGATACATCAAGTATAATTTATTATAATTATTCAAAACATACACATTACTGTCTTAATTGTTTAGATTTTTAGAAGGCACATTACCTTCTTTCACATTTACAACTCTGTATTTTCTGCATAAAACATGGGTTGATATTTGCAATAATCTGACCATAAACAGCTGAAAAATTTATTGGAAATGCAAATTAATTCTCTGACACAAGGTGGCGCTTTAGGAGCGCTGAAATATTGCGCTTTCCCTAGTAACGGCTGTACACAAAGCAGCACCGCGCTCATTAACGCTGTTCCCTTTCGAAGGGAACTCGAACTGCATCCTCTAGAGGTCGCTTTGGGTAATGACTCCTTCGTGACCCGTGTCTGAAGCTTACATACAAAAACTACAACAGTACTGGCCGGCGACAGCCTATGACGTCACTGCCGGCGCAACTCATCGCTGCCGGCACGTCATTGTTGGTGCGGCGCACAGTATAAAAGGATGCCGGGCAAACCTATCATCCTCTTCTTCTTCAGCGATCGTTTCTGTTTGAAGTCGTGCATCTTTGTAAGCTTTGTCTTCTTACCTTATATCAGCAAGCGTTGTTAGAAGTGTGTTATGATCTGTGTCTTCTTTGTTAGACACTTGATGACTCACACTCTTTCTGACGCTATATCGTCAGGTTGAGATTATGCACATGATATCCCCGCGGGGTCATCGCGTGCGTTTGCCCCCCCCTTTCTGAGCATTGACTCTAAGGAGCAACAGCTCTCCAGGCATGTCTGGGCCCTATATTGTTCTTGTCAGGTCTGTGGGTCTGACAAGGATAGGGTCCATGTTTTCTATTGAGATAGAAAACACACAATACTTGGGTTGGTAATAGCTTGTAAGCCCCTCTGTGGCACTGGCCACTGAGGTGAGTACTATTTTACTACAGTGTTTAAGATTTATTTCTGTTCTCCTGTATTTCAGGTTTTTGGACCTTCTTGTCAATGGGACCCCTGGCTGGTTTGGTCTGGACATCTTGTCATCCTACAACCATCGCTAGGCACTACAGGGTTAGTCTCCTGATTGCTGTGTCCCTGTTACACCCCTCAACCCTAGGACCTTGGGCCTTCTGTTCGGGTAACCTCCAGTTGTCTTCACTTATTTTTGCGTTGGAACTTCTGTTGCTGAGGCACAGAACAACTTCGCCCGCTACCTCCACTCTGTGAATCCGTCTCTCCGAGGAATGAACTGGTTTTTCACTGTCCTTCCAGAGCCTTAGCGAGAAGTGTTTCTGCGGAAACCCTTCTTGACTGGCCTGAGGGCCAGTAGCTCTTCAGGTTGGACTTGTGGATCTAGCACAACCGTTGGTTACCCGAAAACCCCCCTTCCCGGAGGGCTGGTCCAGGGGCTCGCCTCGGTTCCAAAACTGTAGGTGCTAGTGGGCTCCAAGCTCATCTCAGGACTTGGCAGTTCTCCCCTCGCCAAGGCAGGGTTCTGTAGCACGCCGTCCTAGGGCTAACTGGGTAGGCTCCTACCCTATGGCTACTGAAAACTCCATCAGGACCCCATCGAACTGTCGGCCGCTTGCTGCCGCCTGATGGGCTTCCTGCCACTGCATGGCCTTGTATATAGGTTGTCTTGCCCTCCGGGGTATTTAGGCTCTAATCTCGGGAACTTTGCTATCAGTAGCCCAGGTCACAAACCTTCTTATAGCCCTTGTAATGTCTCAGGACATTAGATGAGCTTGGTAGTGCTCCGCCCCGCTGGCAGTGCTTCCCTTGCCGAGGTAGGAGTTGGTAGCACGCCACCCTTAGTCTATTTAGGTAGGTACTCCCCTCTGCGGAGGACTAGATACCTACCCTATGGCTGCTGAACGCTCTTTCAGGACCTCATCGGATTTTCGGCTGCTTGCTACCGCCCGATGAGCTTCCTGCCATCACACTGGCATAAATGGAGGTCGTCTGCCCTTCTGAGTACCAAGGGCTCTGACCTCGGGAGCTCTTGCTTCAGCAGTCCAGGTTGCCCTCATAATGTCTCCTCGGTGGGCTGGCCAGGGGCTTGCCTCAGTTCCAAAACTGTAGGCACTGCACGCTTCTCATCTTGATGCTCATCTCAGGACCTGGCTGTGCTCCCTTTGCCGAGGCAGGGTTCTGTAGCATGCTGTCCCAAGGCTGATTAGTAAGTCCTCCCATCCATGGAGGGTCAGGCTCTTACCCACGGCTGCTGATTGCTCCCTCAGGAGGTTCCTGCCATTACATTGGCATTTACAGAGGTCACCTCACCCTTCTAGGGTGCCTGGGCTTAACCTTGGGAGCTCTTGATATCAGCAGCCCAGGTCGCAGACCCTTCTCAGCACTTGCTTGTTTCTCAACATTAGATGAGCTCGGTAGCGCTTCGCCCCACTGGTAGTGCTTCCCTCGCCGAGGCGGGGTTGTTAAGCACACCACCCTTGGGCAGAACAGTCAGATCATCCTCTCTTGCGAGAGATGGGTATCTACCCTGCAGCTGCTATAAACCTCTGTGCTCCCCTTGCCGGGGCGGGGGTTTTGGTAGCACGCCATTCTGGGGCTTATGTGTAATCCTCCCCTCCATGGAGGGTCAGGCTCTTACCCACAACTACTGAGCACTCCCCTAGGACCCCACTGGATCATTGGCCGCTTGCTACCACCCGATGGGCTTCCTGTCATCACATTGGCACATATAGAGGTAGCCCCACCCTGATAGGGTGTTGGCTTACCTCAGGAGTTTTTCACTATCAGCAGCCCAGGTCACAAGACCCCCTTTAAGCCCTTGTGCCTAGCCGAGCATGGTAGCGCCTCGCCCTTTGGTCATGCTTCCCTCGCCGAGGTGAGGTCGTTAAGCATACCCTCTTTGAACGGCTGAGTGTCCACTATGCGTGGGCACGACCTATAAATCCACATTGTGGTAAGAACGCACACTAGCTATCTGTGTTCTTTCTAAAACCCTGTATGGTGAGGATCACGCGCTCAGCTTCGTACCCCTTATTGAGATGTTAGGCCCCGGGATCTTGGGCCACTCTCCACTCCTGTCGGATTCTCAGATAGCCTATCTGACCATCTTTATTGAGGTCATGCCGGTCTCTAGGCAAACCCTAGATGCTACCTAGGGTCTGACTCATCCCCTAAAGGAGTCTATCTTTCTGATTCCAAGCTTGAGCCCTGCCTCTGGTCAGGCTTTGAAGGAGCCTTACCCTACTGGTAAGTCAGGTATGTGGCTCAGGCATTGGCCGTGGAGATTAAGTCACCGACAGCCGCAGACGCCATTGGGGCAGCTCCTCTCAACTCGAGGGAAGCTGGTACTTAGTGCTCGCTTCATGTTAGCCTGCACTCCCCTCAGCATGGCAGCGTGGGTATTCCCATTCCCCAAAGCGACCTCTAGAGGACGCAGTTCAAGTTCCCTTCGAAAGGGAACGTCTCTAGGTTACGACTGTAACCATGGTTCCCTGAGAGTAGGGAACGAGACACTGCGTTCTCTAGGACTTAAAGCCATGCTTCGTTGTTCGCTTCGAAGAAGAAGTGGATGATGTGTTTACCCGGCATATACTGTGCACCGCACCAACAATGACCATTGACCAATGACCAACAATGATCAATGACCATCATTGGCTGTCACCGGCCAGTACTGTTGTAGTTTTTGTATGTAAGCTTCAGACATGGTTCACGAAGGAGTTGTTCCCCAAAGCGACCTCTAGAGGACGCAGTGTCTCGTTCCCTACCTAGAGACATTTTATCAGGCATTATAGGTAAGAAGAAATGAAAATGGCAACAACACAGTCGTTTCCCTTCAGGTACATTCATATAAAGACATCCGTACCGCGTTTTGACTTTGAATTGAGCAGAGCACATATTTATTCAGTGACATCATTGCCTTTTGAAGTCCAGTCCTATTGCAATTCTTGTCTTTCCGTCCACAACTGTAAGACCTCTTAAAATTATAATTAAGACTTTTCTTATACTATTTAATGTATTTAAAAATGTTATGGGCTTAAATTTTATACTACTAAATTGAGGAGTTTTTAAGGACCTGCAGGAGCCCTCTACTTTGAGATAGCCCATCAGGCAGAGCAGTGAAACATTTTGGTAGCCAGACTGAAAAACTCTATAGCCCAGGGACGTCGAGCTACCGATCTTGTGAGCCCTGCCATTACAGTAGTCCACCCTGCTGGTGATAAATGCTTTTAAGAGAACTGTTTCTAAACAGTTAAACACACTTTTGAAAAAAGATGTGGGAAGTGTGTCAAGATAGCAGGTTGAGGATTTAAGGTGCTGTACTATTTCTTCTAAAATTTTGCAATCAATTGCTTCAAAAATATAGTAACTTCTTTTTGAAATTGCAAGTGAATCTGTCTGGCCTCCTCATAACTTGAGAATGTGCTAATCGTCTTTCTGATATCGTGAATCTGACTTGGGGGTTTGTTAGTCTCTCAACGGTAGCAAAAAGAGTGTGGGTGTTGTTAAATTTGCTGTTTATAAGGTTTGAGAAGAATGTTTGTCTAGCTTTGCCTAGTTCAATATTGAAAGCATGAAGGCTATCTTTATAGATGTTATAGTGAATTTCCGCCACATCTGCTCAGGTTTTCTGCATTATCTTTTCATACCGTCGCTGTCGGGCGGAAACCTCGTATCTCCAAATTTTGTAAATTTCATATTTTTTCACAAATCGATGCCATTGGTCAGTGCCCACGTGGATCTGTAATTTTTACAAATTATTAACCAATCTAAAGTGTTGAAAACGGCTTGAGAGCAATTCTCTTAACTCCATTGGACACTTCAGCTGTCTGACAAGAGCTCGTAACTCCACCTCTTCACTCAGCGGGAGCTTCGCGGCATTATGAGAGTTTCAACGAATCAACATGGAGCGAAACATCCTCTGAGGTAAATGTCCCCAAAACACTGGTTATTCATGATTCAGTTATATGAATTATATAACAACAGTTTACAAATTTTATATATACAAGTTTTATATCGAAGTAATACTAGTGCTAAGTTGTAATGTATCGTTTCTGAGGATGCTAGATCTAGCATTGAACGGCAGTTAACGTTATCTTGTTGATTGAAGTCTTCCATGTTTTTTTTTTTAAGGATAATGACTTTTTAAGCTCAAAAACTGCCTGTCGTTTACTTATTTAGCCACTATTGTTTTGTCGTCATGTTTGTTGAGATAGCTAACATGATTTTCTTTGGGCTTAAAGAAAAAAATCTCGACCCTCCCGCTTGTTCTGGTGCTCGTCTGGGGATAGGAACTTAGTGCAAGACTGTCCACTGCAATGCAGACTAAACCCCGTGCATTGCAAATAAAACAGGATTGTAGCTTACAATGTCAAGGCATGCCGTCATGTTCAACAAGCAGCTGCCTTTGCTGTCATGTTCATCAATTTAAGCAAGCTAGCTGGCTTCTTGCCTTGTTATCATACGTAAACATGCAGTATAACTTAGGGGAACGATCATTTGACTTTTATTCATTTTATGTTTTGCAGCAACCATGTCTGTGTCCTTAAAGGAACTCTGTCAGATGGTCAATGTACCATATGATCAGGCAAGGGCCCTAATAGATAGTGACAGCTCTGATGGAGAGAGTGAAGAGAGAGAGGAAGCAACAGTGGTGGATACAGTGGTGCATGCTGGTAGAGTGAATTTCTGAGAGATGATTTCACAAGATCACAAGTCATGATTTCACATGCCAAAATATATGTTTTATGCAGATGGTTTTCACAACAATAGACATTTGTTTAAACAAATATTCTCACTAATTGTACCATGTGTTTGAAAAGATTGCGTTGGTGGTCTGGAAGGAGAGGAGGCCTCACAGCTGGCTTCAGAGCAGGTGCAGTCTGACACAGGTAGGTTAGATGCTTTTCTACAATTTTTCATTAAATTGGATAAGGTACTTCAACGGTAACACTTTATAATAACATTCAGTTATACGTCACATATAAGTTAGTAGTTAATGATGAACTAATCATTTAGACTATATGTTCTTAATGATTAATAAGTGATTTGCTAACATTTCATGAATGTTTTGTAAACACAGTTATAAGTTAGTTTTAAATTATTAGTTAATACGTTAACAAATGATTAGTAAGTGGTATGCTGTGTATATCTGTACATCTGTAATGAATAGTTTACACTTTAGATTAGGGACTGCAGAAAGCTTTGTAAATGATTTATTCATGCATTTACAACACCATCTATAACAGGTGTTGAACACTATGTAGTGTATACTTTAATGTAATGCTGATGAATGAAACTATTTATCATAACCCTCTGCAATCCCCAAACTGTACGTCATTTATAAACGTTCACCCGCTTGGAAACAAATAAATTATTCTTCTTAAAAATACTGCTCTAGCATACCTGCATGTTTGTCCTTTTAAATTAATTATTTAACTGAATTAACATTTATTAACAGTAACACTAACATTATCATTTATTTAACCCTAAATAAACATTTATCAACATCAGTCATGTTTTGTAAATTATTAGTTCATAATTAAGTAATAACTTATAAGTAACTTATAACTGAATGTTTTTATGAAGTGTAACCTCTTCAACTATAGCCCCCACTGTTGAAAGTTTATAAAGTTGTAACTCATTCATGCACATTTGAATTGTGTATGTATTTAGAAGTTTTCCATCATAGAAGCGAAGAGGACCTGGATGCAGCCAATTCGTGCTCAGATGTTGATGAAGACGCACCACCAAGGAAAAGAATGAGAGCTGAAATCACCTGGAAGAAAGTAATCAACAAGAAACAACGAATGGTTGGGAAGTCATACATCGGAAAAAACCAACAGAAGGAAATAATGAGGGAGCCACGGGCTATGGGGCCTAGATGTTCATCAGCAGCTTGCACAAAGTCAGCTAAACATCACTGCAGTGCAATCAGCGAGGCTGAGAGAAATAGTATTTTCAATGACTTTTGGCAACATATGACCTGGGAGGAGAAGAAGGTGTATGTGCATGGTCTAATTGATATGGTCCCCGTGCAAAGGAGAAGGGGGGCTAAAAATTCCCGAAGATCAAATTCCCTGTTGTTTTTTTTACGGGTCAACGGGCAGAGAAGACGTGTCTGCAAAGGTATGTTTTTGTCTACCCTAGGAATAGGTGAGTGGTCTGCCCTTAACTGGGCAAAGAAGGGATACACACAAGCAGATACTGAGGGACAAACACACAGCAACGCACGTCGTTCAGTGGCAGGCCATGAATTCATTTGCAACTTTTTGCAGGACCTTCCAAAGGTGCCCTCACACTACTGTCGATCCACAACATCCAAACAGTATCTGGAGCGTCTCAACCTAGGCCTTTACCACCCAAAAAAGGACCAGTGCAACATCTGTTGTGCTTTCAAGACCGGCAACTTACCTGATGACAAGTGGCAGCACCACCTCCTTAAAAAAGAAGAGGCACGTGCCGAAAAGTTGTCAGACAAAAGCAAGGCCAGCAACAACATCATGGTCATATGTATGGACTTACAAGCCCTCCTTTTGTGCCCAAGGCTAAAAGCCTCTGCCTTGTATTACAAAACAAAGCTTGCAGTTCACAATTTTACAGTGTACAACATGCTGACACACAGTGCCACATGTTATGTCTGGCATGAAGGTGAGGGATCCCTGTCTGCCAGTGAGTTTGCTTCATGCATTGTCGACTACCTCTCTGCACACACTGAGCCTGATACATTTATTCTGTGGAGTGACGGCTGTGGGTATCAGAACAGGAATGCAGTTTTAAGCAGTGCACTTCTTCTGTTCTGCATGAAGAAAAACAAAGTCATCATTCAGAAGTACCTTGAGAAAGGGCATACGCAGATGGAATGCGACTCCGTTCACAGCGTCATCGAGAGGCGTCTGAAGGACCAGGATGTGTATCTCCCAGCGGAGTATGTTTACCTGATGAAGAGAGCTCGTGTGAAGCCTCATCCATACGAAGTCAAGTACATTGACCACACCTTCTTCCAGGATTTCACCAAGCTGAGACTCTGCAAGTCTCTGCGCCCTGGAGTAAAGTCTGGGGACTTAACTGTCCATGATGTCAGAGCCATCAGGTAAATTAGGAATGTAAATCTTATGTCTCACCAATATATTGTAGGCATGACATTATGATATTGCATATTGTTTTATGAAATCATACAGTGATTATGTTGTTGTGTTATATTTTGTGCTATTAGGTACAACAACAATGGAACAATGGACTTTAAAATCAACCATTCTGATGACTGGCATCCATATCCAAGTCGCCAACTCCGAAACTCCACCTCAGACACCCACACAGTCACCAAACTCTATTCAGAGCAGCTGAAGATCAAAGAGCTGAAATTCAAGCACCTCCAAGAATTGAAGGAAGTCATCCCAAAGGACTTTCACAGCTTTTATGATAATTTGCTTCACTAAGATGCAGTTATAACACAATGTAACACCACACACAGCCTCACAGATACATGCACACAGACAAGGGCTCACCCTACTGACAAACACAAATACACTCATACACAAAATATTATTTAATCTGTGTTAAAGAATTGTTTAATTTATTGATGTATTTTTAATATCTACGTATTATTATTCTGGAATTTTTAAAATGTGTCTAATATAATACTTGAATTAAATTGAATGTTTTGGATACCATCATTAAATAATTGTTTTTATTATTATTTTGCTGACTTTAAGTTCAGCTGTTATGCCTACTTCTAGACTAGGCTCTCTTGGCACTGTGCATGTAATAAACTCCAAGTAGCAAGGTTTTTATTTGCGGAAGAAAAAGGGCTGTCTACTGTTACCACATTTTTTTTTTTTTTTTATACAATAACGAGTGAAAATAGTTTAGATACATTTGAGTAGGTCTGTTTTGTTAAAAATCTATAGCTGTATGCTTCGGTGCAGAAGGAAGCCGTGAGCCACGAAGGTAAGTTTGCGAGCAGATTAGGCTAATTTCTGTCTATTAGATCACCTCATCGGTTTTTGTATTGCATGACTTATAGCATTTAAACCTTTAATATATAGTTTAAGAAGATGTATGCAACCACACGTAGTTTGCTTTGGTTAACTATTGAAGCCTTTTCTCTTGTCAAAAGGCTCAATGCGACCGCAGACTTTGTTTGCCTGCAGATTAATTTCCGCCTATTAGTTTATCGTTTTATTTTGGTATTGCATCACTCATAGCTCTAACCTTTAAAATAGAGTTTAGGAAAATGTATGTAACCACAGTCGTTAGCTTTGGTTAACTATTGAAGCCTTTTCTCTTGTCAAAAGGCTCAACGCGACCGCAGACTTTGATGAACACTGCTGGCAGCAGCGAAGTCTGTGTCTGTGCCATTCTTATCAATGACGGCGTAATCTTGTATCTCCCTGCTCCCAAATCATAAAACCTCGTATCTCCGATAAAACATGATTTTGGGGAAATGTTGTCTTAATGTTGGTACACAACAGTGTATGATAGCAATATATGGTATAATACCAACTTTAACGATAAAATATTTAATAACTCAAAAAATATGCAGTTTTTTTCATTTCCTGAAAAATGACGGTTTTGGAGATACGAGGATTCCGCCCGACAGCGACGATACTCTGTACTGCTGTTGATTTTCTCCATGGTGCTTTTTGTTTGCCAGTCGTTTTACTGATTTTTTACAGGTGCAATGTTATCAATGACATTCTTAACTTCTGAGTTAAAGAATTCCAGGAGAAGATCAACAGAGTCTGCAAAAATACATATAGCACACTAGTCTTCTTGTTAATACATTGTTTTTTGACAGAGACAGATCTAGATTCAGTGGTAGTAGAGATCAATATTTATCAATATATAAGAAAATACAGAAGTGATCAGATAGTGCTATGTCCTTAATAACAATAGATGAAATGTTTAGACCTTTACTGATGAGTAAATCAAGATTGTGGTCATGATTGTGTGTGGGTCCATGCACATGCTGAATCAGGTCAAAAGTGTTTAAAACAGTTAGAATTTATTTTGTAGTACTGATTTCTGCATTATCTATGTGAATGATAAAATCCACTCTAATAGCAAAACTATCAAACTCTGAGGAAATCATTGATAACAGTTCTGTGAACAAAGGCTGGACAGTATTTTGGAGGCCTGTAAATAATGATAAACAGAATATGTGGCACCTTTCAGCACAATCCCTAGGTATTTAAACGATAAGTACTGACCAAATGACACTTGCTTTCATTGATAGACATCTTTAAATAGAGCAGCTACACCTCCACCTCTCCTAACAGCTCTGCAGACACTCAGGAAAGTAAAGTTAGGAGGGGCTGTTTCTTTCTTCTTCTTTTGTCCCCACAGCAATCTTAGTTTGATGCCTAATAGGCCGCAGATTAGAGGGGTCAGTTGTACGGCTAGAGAAGGCCTTAGACTTTCTATCACGTGATAAAACAGAAATAGGGAAAGCTACAGCCACACTGGGTTCTCACTTGTTCTGTAAACATTTGTGAATGTTGCTGCTATCTTTGCAGGACCTGACACATATCACTGAGAGCTGTTATCAGTTGTTTTTGGTTCACCTACAGCAAATGGAGAAGGGTTTGGGCCCTTGCGTTGTGGCAGTGGCCAAAGAACTCTCACAAGAGGAGGAAGGCAAGCTGGGCCCACAGCTGGGCTTTGGTGGTTGTGGAGCCTGCCATTTTTTAATTGATATCTGGGGGCTTGCACAGAAAGAGTGGGAAAGTTTGGTCCCGGCATAAACAAACTTCTCCATTTTCTGCGAAAAGCTTAGAAGTAGAGATGCTGGAGAGATGGACAATGTGTCTGGTGAGCAGGGATGACACTCTGGTGTTTCCGGTGGCTAAAATATGTTTTTCTAGCTTCTAGAAAAACATAGTTTTCCAGAAAGTCATCCTTGGGTGCTGAGTCTTGGAGCTGTTCTGATACGTCACAGTCTGTATGTGATGAGCTCTGTGGGCAGGGCTCAGCCAGGAGCAGTGGTTGTGATGACTGCGTGGTGTTATCATTGTTGTTTTGGAATGTGTCAACCACATGATGACTCGGAGGCTGATATCCCAAAGTCTTGTCATCACTCATACTTTGTCCAGGTGTGTGTGTGCCATTCATGTTGGGTGGACTGGCACATTCTACTGAAAGATGATTGAGGGAGATAAAGATATTGTCCTTTAGCACTCTTGCACTGAGTTTGTTTGGGTGGAGGCCATCCAGTTTATGGCCCCAGAAAAGACTGCAGTTGTTGATGAAGTTGACTCCTTTTTGTAGCCATGTATTCAGCCCAAGCAACCATGAAAACATGTTAGTTCCCCTTGCTGGGAGTGGGCCACTGATGAACGACTTTAAGTCTTCAAAGTGTTTCAAGGAGCTCACGGGCTGTATGCTGAGGTGGTCTGTGATGATGATCTGCTGTGCGTTTTCGTAATAGTATTCCAGTCCCAAAAAGTTTCAGTCTCTTTACCAAAAATGTGTTGTTTGAGCACAGCGCTGATCTGCTGAAGTTAAAACCTTAGAAAAGTCTGATAAAAGTACATAAAACAAGAAGCAAAGCACAGAGCATTAAGCAAAAGCGTCCAAACAGCAGTGAAGTTGGAAGCATCTATGTAATTTATATAGATGTAATATATATGTAATAGATATAGACACATAGCCTCTTCCAGGCAGATTTGTAACATCTTCAGTTGATTGGAAATTAATTACTGGGGATTTTCAATTCTTTAGCTTTCTTATAGCCACTTTCTAATTTGTTAGGGTTAACACTCTTTTGCTGCACATCATAACTACATATACATGCTCATAAGAATTTTTAAATTAAAGATCAAATGAATAAACAATGCAGAGTTTCACAGCCTCTTATGAACATATTTAACAAGGGTACCAATAAATTTGAGCATGACTGTATATATAAAATAAACTAATAAATTATACTTGCACAATCAGATCTGTAGAAAGTACATACTTTGTTGTCAAAATGAGCCTAACATGCAAAATAATAAGCCTGATTTCGGATAGAAAATGTTAAATACAGTTAGAAAATATTAAACATTTGTTAAATACAGTTTTCTAATGTGTTCTGTCATTATTTACTTACCCTCATGTTGCTCCAAACCTTGTGGAACATAACACAACAAAGCTGTTTCAGTCACCATGACTTTCATTATATTAAAGCTGCAGTTCATAAGTTTTGCCTCTTTGTTGCCATCTCTGTCTGAAAACCTGCAATTGCAGTTAATTGTGGAATTATTTTCCATGCGTGAGTTGTGCCCCGGCACAGCTCCAGCGTGGATAAATCTAATGTTTTGGTAGCTGTCAGTCACTGCACATTTGTGGAATTTTTTTTACTGTATTTAGAAATCACAGATTAACAGATTCAAATATATGACCCAAAAAAGAATTTCCACTGGATATTGTCATCTAAGAGTAAGTAGCAAGTCTAAAACTTTTGTTATGACCAACTGAGGAAGAACGCTACAGGTGTTTAAATTTACTGATCGGTTATCTCATGTTACATCAAACTAGAAAGTTATAATTACTGTCATTCTGTTCTCAAATTGTTAATGTTGACAACATCAGCATTGCATAACTACGTGTATGTATTGTGTATTAGCGTTTCTGTTTCTGTACAGTCTATCTGCAAACAGATGCATATTTAAAACTGGAGTAATCTAATTTCAGTCACTTGTGTTTCATAAACACAAACTTTTGGGATTTTTTTTTTTTTGGGCTATCCGCAACCAAAAAAATAAGTTTAGTTAATTCAGCCACTGTGAGAAAAGTCTATAAACAATCCAGCACCAGCAGCATTCTCACATGTGATTATGTTACTAGCCAGGATGCCTTCTTTATGTTTACAGACGTGACGTAAAGACACAGTGGCATGCTTGAATTTCCCGCAGAAACCTACCCGTACCACTCAATTTAAAATACATTATTATAAGCTAACTGTTGTGAATTGGGCTAAAGTAAGGCGATAGTTCTGATCACTAGCTGGTTATGTATGTACTTGCACAGAAATGTATTTTGTATAATTTTTAACCAAAAAAGTTATGGACTGCAGCTTTAACAAAAAATACTGAGATGTTTCTCAGATTACCTTATTTTATGTTCAATAGTTTATGTTAGGCAGTTGCAGCCTACATGTGCATGTGTAATAAATTTTATGTTGAGTCTAATAAAATATTTCTTTCTAAAGCTACAATTAGTAATTGTAATTTAAAGTACTTGATCATTTCCAATTTAACACTAAAATAGCTTTAAAAAATCTTTTGTTGGTATTTTCAGTCAAATCTATTTTGCAATTAATTAGATGAATTAATCAACACATCATTAATTAATTAATTACATTAAACATTTGAATCAACTGACATTGCTAATATTGATATAGAACCAAAAACGACTACAGACCCATAATCCATTTTTACAAAAAATAAACAGGAACGCTTAAGCCAAGGATAGGCAAGTTCAGTCCTAGAGAGCCAGAGTTCTGCTCTAACCTTAATCAAACACATCTGAACAAGCCAATTAAACATTATTTCTATAAATCAATATTGATATTGCGGTGGATCAGAGGTAAAAAAAAAATGCTATAAATACTGTTCACAACTGATCGTTTTGTGTCTTATCAGTGTATTGTCACTAGTGCTCTTTAAATCTTTTATAATGTTGCATCCTCTAGAAACTCCTAGACTCATATAGATATACAGAGACACTGAAAAGTTTAAACAGTAAACCCAAAAACTCCTCCTGCTTGACATACTTCAGTTTGTCCAGTGAGCAGTTTGGATCGCCCTGTTTTTCAGAAAGCAGCTTGACTCCTGAATCTCCTGGGTGATTGTAGCTCAGATCCAGCTCTCTCAGGTGTGAGGGGTTTGAAGTCAGAGCTGAAGACACATGATGACAGCCTTTCTCTGTCACCATACAGCCAGACAACCTACAAAACATACAACAGTCCACATCACATTAGTGTGTTAATTTGTTATATTGAACTGATTATTCAGTAAAAACAACTTTTCACACACATACACACACACACACACACACACACACACACAAAACATCTGTGGGATATGCTGAACAAACAAGTGTGATCCATGGAGGCCCCACCTCACAACTTATAGGACTTAAATGATCTGCTGCTATGGTCTAGTGGAGTCCATGCCTCGATGAGTCAGGGCTGTTTTGATATTTGATAATATATTTTGGGCCAATGCCATGCAACACTTGTAAAACATCAACAAAACTTTACATTCAATTCTAAATTTTACAGGCAGCCAATGTAAAGAAATCAAAACTGGGGTAATTCTTTCTCTCTTCTGTGTGCAAGTCAAAAGTCTGGCAGCATTTTGTACTAATTTAAGATCATTGACCCTGTGAAATACCCATATATCCAGAATTACAATAATCAATGTGTAATGATACAAAAGCATGAAGGATGATCTCCAGGTCCTTGAAAGAGAGGACTAATTTCAGTTTAGAAGTAATTCTAAATAATTTCTCTACGTAATTTGATAAGTTGAGTTGATAAAATGCAGGTTTGACAATAATAGTAACCTGTTTATCTAAAACTAAAGGTCAAGCTATTATAACATCCAAATGCTTGACATGATCTGAAACCACAGACTGTAAAAAAAGATGGACGACGCTTCTCCCATTCATTCCACTATAGAAAAGTGAAGCCAAAGCATCTTAATATGGCAGCTGCCATAATGGGGGAAATTATGTCATTTGGAGCCAGAGTCTGCGCAGTAGAATTTCGTTTGGAGCCTGAGTCTGCACAGTAGTGTCATGAGGTGGAGCCGTGGTATCAATGTCCCACTGCTGGAAACCATCTCTGGAAAAAAAATATTCAAAGTGTCATTTAATTATTTAGGTTCTCTCCAGTTTCGTTGGATTGCATGGAGAGGGCGGGGTTTATGACCTATACTGCAGCCAGCCACCAGGGGGTGATCAAAGAGCCTGCAGCTTCACTTTCCTGGACGTGTGAGGCACACCCGTCCGACACACTTATCTTCATAGTGGCCCACCGACTTATAATTTCCTTGGAAGCAGATGAGGGTCCAAAGACAACAAACTCTGTCTTATAAGTATTAAAGTGAAGATGATTGCTTGCCAACCAGTCACTTATCTCACCTAAACACTCAAATAATTGAGAGCCATTTGGATCTATTGTAATGTATAACTGGGTGTCATCTGCATATAGATGATACATAAATATATAATGAAAATAAAACAGGCCAAAATACAGACCCCTGTGGCACAGAGAGTTTCCTGCAAACTGAGTCATTCTGAGAGTTTAGTTACTCGTGTGTCAGTGAATACAGTGTCACACTTCACTCGTATATTGTATGTGTATAATTGAAGATTTCTTTACTCATCAGAGACATGATAATTTTGGACCCTAGCTAGGATGCTAAGGGCATCTTGCACACAGCCTCTAGATAGTGCTGCTAGCTTGTGCAGCGCTGTCAGAAGTTTTTTTTTTTCTTGAAAATGCAGCAGTTTTGCATTTTTTTTTAGTTTCAGACCATTTTGCTCTTTCAATCTCAATAGTATAAAGCTCTCTGTATAGGAGGGCATAAGTCTAAATGGACGTCCATGACATACAGAGTCCGACTCAATTCTCAAAGGTTCAATTCTTGCACCACTTTTGTTCAGACTATACATGATCCAACTGAGTCAGCTAATAAAACAGAACTACAGCTCATACAGAATACTGCTGCCAGAATTTTGACTAGAACCAGAACTCTTTAAAAAAAAATGTCAGAGTATTTTAATTCATTTTATATGTAAAGCACTTTGAATTACCATTGTGTGTAAAATATGCTATATAAAAAACTTTGCCCTGCCTCAATACAATCCAGGCAATTGTATAAATATGAGGAAAAAGTGCATCCAAACCCAGATAGCAAAATTCATTAGGCCCAGATCAGGCCCACAACTGACAGTTCCATCTGGCCCACATACTGTGTAGAATGATGGCATTTGGGTGGTCCACTCCTGTTTGGCAGATTTGGGCCACAAGCAAACCACAGGATAGCCACATGTCAGCCATGAAAAAAAATTCTGAACTGGCCAGATCTGGACAACAATGATTTTTATTCTGGCCCAGATCCATCACCTTGATCCAGCCCACATATTGCATGGAATATTGGCATTTGGGCCAAATAATCCTTAGTATTGCCACATGTATGCCAATCAAACAAACTAAAACTGGCCCTAATGTGGGCCACAGTTGATTTGTATTCTAACACTGGTGTTCCCCACATTCCTCATGTGGTCCACATGCTGTATAAAATGGTGGCATTTTGGCAGTGGTCCACAGGTAGGCCACTGCACAGCCACATTTTAGCTAATAATGAATCAAATAAATCATAAACATACATTATCTGGGCCACACTAAAGTTTAACTGAGTTCAAAAATACACAAAATATTATGAAGGGAAATTTAAAAATGTCCTCACTTAAATAGTCAAATAAGTTGATCCAGAAATGTGTCCTACTTGGTAAAATCATCCCAACCCAAGTTTTGCATTTTGGATGTCTCAGATAAATATCCAAAATAATTCCAAGACTTCAAAAACAGTTCTTCACAAGTTTGAACCTAAATGTTTATTGCTCAGACTCTATCTACATAGTAAGTCTGTAAGAGCTATCATTATAGTGCACTTCTTTTTTTATGCTGCACAGCATACATATAAAAAACTACCATTAAAAGCATGTTTCAAAAATAAATTGCTGGTTATGTAGCTTTCTTAAGACTCCTATCCAGATCAGCCTGCATCAGTTGTGTGTTGGATCCTACTAAAAGTAGCCAAATTCTTTTAAAATATTTAGGCCATAATTACAATTTCCATAATTACAAGTTACATTTCAATTAGCCAGTGTCAAGTGCTACATCCAAACCAGAAGTGGCCCTCATCTGTTTTATGATATATGGGGCATATTTGCCATGTCAAATATGGGACAAGTTAGGCACACTGATTAGCCAGTGCTGACTGTGCTGTATATTTGCAAATGTGGCCAAATTGTTATTAATTATTTTATATGTGGGCCACTTTAGGCTTACGCCCACATTAAATAGTGCTTACCATGCCATATTTTTGCAAAAACTGGCCCAGGTATGTTACAGGATAACTGGGCCACATTTGTGCCATCATATGCTGGTCACTTTAGGCTCACAGCCACATTAACTAGTGTTTACTGTGCCATATCTTTGCCAAAACTGGCCCAGATATGTTTTTTATAGCTGGGCCACATTTGCTGAAACATTTGTGGACCATGTTTGGTTTACACCCTGATTACCTGATTAGCCTTTGGTTAATTATTTTATAGAAAACCAGTTACCTCAGTATCTCCATCTGAAGGATTGGACTCTTTAGTCCTTCAGAAAGTAGCATCACTCCAGAATCCTGCAAGTCATTGTTACTCAGGTCCAGGTCTCTCAGGACAGAGCTTGAGGATTTCAAAACTGATGACAAACTCTCACAAGACTGAGCAGTGAGATTACATATGGAAAATCTGAAAAAGAACACAGTAATTGCATACATAATATTAATAGTATAATTTATTTATTCATTTATCTTTGTTTTTTATAAATAAATAAATAATAAAGTATTTCAAACTCAAACCTCAACATCTTCAGCTTACAGTTTGGACTCTTCAGTCCATCAGTAAGAAGCTTCACTCCATAATCCTGCAGGTCATTGTTGCTCAGGTCCAACTCTCTCAGGATAGAGTTTGAGGACTGTAGAGCTGAAGACAAACTCTCACAGGACTGAGCAGTGAGATTACATATGGAAAATCTGAAAAAGAAGAACACAGAAATTGCATAAATAATTAATATTAATAGTATAATTTATTTATTCATTCATTTATCTTTGTTTTTATAAATAAATATTCAAGCATTTCAAATTCAAACCTCAACATCTCCAGCTTACAGTTTGGACTCTTCAGTCCATCAGAAAGAAGCTTCACTCCAGAATCCTGCAGGTCATTGTTGCTCAGGTCCAGTTCTCTCAGGACAGAGTTTGAGGACTGTAGAGCTGAAGACAAACTTTCACAGGACTGAGCAGTGAGATTACATCCACACAGCCTGTGAAGATAACAAAACAAACAGCCGTATTATTGTGAATTTATCAGATAGTGAGTTCATCATTGATTGTAATTAACATGTTTTTTTCTCAATATACCATGATCTAATCTAAAGTGAGAACAATTTTCAGTTGTTTACAAAGCATTATCTAATACATTATATATGAGATAAAGAATACATATTTGTTAATTACATGGACAATGAATGAAGAATGCCTCAGAGTCAACTCCAGAGGTTTAAGCCAATAACTCTTCTGTGCATTTGTGTTTAACACTGCAGCAAATTGTTCAGGAATTAAACTGATCCAACTCACTGACTCAATGATCTGGCCACAAAATGTTTAAAGATGTCATTAGGGAAGTTTAGGTATTATTTCATTCTCAAACCTGGAAAAATGCATTACAAAATTCTATGATTTCCAGGATGGTTGGGACCTCTGACTGTTTTCTCATTGTTTGTTTTGAGCAGGCATTGCATGCCTTGTGTTTTTGGAGAAAATACCACTGATACAATCATACTACAATATAGAAAGGGGAAATATCTGCTAGCTTATAGTTACGAGACACCTATTCATCCACATATCTGAACATAGTGATTCAGTAAATGTCAAACCTCAGTATGTTGAGTTGACAGTGTGGACTCCTCAGTCCATCATAAATCATCTTCACTCCTGAATCCAACAGGTGATTGTAACTAAGGTTCAGCTCTGTCAGATGGGAGTTTGATTGTTGTAGAGCAGTAGAAACAGTTTCACAGCATGTTTCATCAAGACCACAGCTATCAAATCTGCCAAAACAGAATGTTTTGCAAGCTTATTTTCTAATGTTCTAATGTTTTTTTTTTGTTTGTTTTTTGCAATGCTGTATTGTACTCTTCACAATTAGGGGAAATAGTTCACGTAGTATTTTGAGATTTAATTGTTTAGTAATGAAGAACAAAATTTGTTCTGTTTGAATGAACAGTGAAATTACTCACAGTGCTTTTTTGCAGCATCTCACAGCTGGAATGAATCTTGTATAGTTTAAAGATAACAATGTGAACCTCTTTGGGTTGAACTCATTCAGCACCTTCTCTGATATCAGCAGTATGTAGGTCAGCACTGTGCACATTGAAGATGAGAGGTCTCTTCCTGGATGTACATCTGAACTGAGGTAACTCTGTATTTCCTCATATAATGAATGATCTTTGAGCTCAAGTAAGCAGTAGAATAGGTTGACTACAGCTTCATCTGAAATATTGTACTTGTTTTGTTCTAGTTTTATGTATTCAGTTGTTTTTGTGATGCTCAATGTGGTGTCTTCAGTATGTGTGATCAGGCCTTTGAGTAGATTTTGACTGGATTTCAGTGAAATGCCCATCAGAAAGCGCAGGAACAGATCCAGATGTCCTCTCTGACTCTTCATGGCTTTATCAACAGCCTTCTGCAGTAGCTCCAGTAACGTGGTATCTTCCTTGGGCTCATCAAAGAAAAACTGAAGCTCCTGCATGTTCTTGTTCAAGTAGCAGACAAACACATGCACTGCAGCGAGAAACTCTTGAACACTCAGGTGCACAAAGCAGAAGACCTTCATCTCATGAAGTCCATCTTCCATCTTAAAGATCTCAGCAATCATTCCTGTGAACTCAGTGTCTGTACTCACATCAATATCACATTCTTCTAGATCTTCCTCATAGAACACAATGTTTTCCTGTTTCAGCTGTTCAAATGCTAACTTGGCTAACTTCAAAATCATTTTCTTATTTAAATGTAAGAGCTTTGTGCGTTGTCTTTCTGCTTTTTTTTCGTACTTTTGGCTCTTCATGTTCATCTGTATTAGCATAAAGTGAATGTACATTTCAGTGAGTGTTGTGCTGATTTTCTCTTCACTGTTTTTAATTAGAATATTTTGAAGTACTGTGGCTGTTATCCAGCAGAACACAGGAATGTGACACATTATGTAGAGACTACGAGATGTCTTAATGTGTGAGATGATTCTGAACGCCTGAGTCTCATCTGTGATTCTCTTTCTGAAGTACTCCTCTTTCTGTTGGTCAGTGAATCCTCGCACCTCTGTAAATAAACCTACGTACTCAGGAGGGATCTGATTGGCTGCTGCTGGTCGTGATGTCACCCAGACAAGAGCTGATGGAAGTAGCTTGCCTGTCACCAGACTTGTAAACAGCACATCTACAGATGATCTTTCCTCAACAGTGTTCAATGTTCCACTTTCAAAATCCAAAGGCAATTGACTCTCATCAAGTCCATCAAATATAAATGCCAGTTTATATTTTGTATATAACTGATATGACTTCTCCAGGTTCTTCAATTCATTATAAAATTCCTGTAGGAACTCATGAAGATTGAACTCTCTATCCTTAATCCTGTTAATATCTCGGAATGGGAGCGGGAACACACAGTGTATATTCTGATTTGCTTTTCCTTCAGCCCAGTCCAGGATGAACTTGTGCACAGAGACAGTTTTTCCAATGCCAGCGATGCCTTTAGTCAGCGCAATCTTTTCCTCGTTATTTTCCCTTAATAATGTAAACAATTCATTGCAATTGATTGGTTTGTCCTGTGTTTGTTTCTTCCTGAAAGCATCATCAATCTTCAGAATCTCATGTTCCTGATAGACATCTTTCATATCACCCTCTGTGATAAACAGTTCTGTGTAAACAGCCTTGAGATGAACTTCATTTTCTTTCTTGCACTCAAAAATACGTTCTGCTTTTTTCATCATGTTCATTTTGTGAGTTTTCAAAAACTTTTGCAGCATCCAATCCTCTGTTAAAGAGACTGATGAAACTGAATACAAACATGATAAAAAATAGAAAAAAACTGTTATAATTAAGTTACTGTTGAATGTAATTCAATTATTGACACCCATTTATAATGCCATGACTGTGTGTGTGTGTGTGTGTGTGTGTGTATATATATATATATATATATATATATATATATATATATAAAATGTTTTTTAAAATTGAAAATGTTTTTTAAAATTGTTTTTTCAATGGAAATGCAATTAATTTGCTCAAAACAACAGAGACTTGACCAACTGCATTAAGAGTATGCTTCCACCATGACAGTTTGTAATGTAGGCTGCACACAAATTAATGTTAAGGCTAGTAAACGTCTCCTATAAACTGCATGTGAAGAGTTCAGATGCAAAACCAGTTAAAAGGCATCTCCATCAAAAATGAGATAATGATAATGAGAGTGAATGCTCTCAACACATATTATACATCCATACTTTTAGTTCAAACTTGCTAAATTCCCACCCTCAGCCCAGTCAGAAGTACCAGTACTTACATAGAAACCTATACTTATACATTGGAGCCTGATAAAAATGTATTTTTTAAAGAAAGATGTCAGATGGATTTAGAGGCTTTTGCATCTGAACTCTTCATGTTGAATTTAGACATTAGACATTAGAAATTAGAACACAAAAGCCAAACCACACTAATGGCATTTAACTGGTTTATTTTGTTAACAAACATGCAAATATAATTGTTTAGTTATTTCCATTGATCAATCTCTTACTTTAACATTTTAAAATTTTCATGAGGTTAACTTAGCTGCTTGTGGTCAGTCTGAACACGATCAACATGCGTTTGTTTGCAGCCGCTTTAATTACAAGACCAAGCATTCGATCGTCAGAGCATCCTATAATCTTTCTACAGTGTTGTTAGCAGGCCGGTCAGAGCGAATTCTGATGCTCTCGCCGGTGGCGGTATGAACGCAGTTATCGTTATTTGGTCCATGTGCGCCTGCCATTGTTTAGCAAATGGTTAAGCATGTAAGCACATTTTCAGTGGGCTTAAAATAGTTTAAAATATAGTTGAAGGAATTTACAGCTCAATAAAACCTTGATAATTGAATAATAATCGTCGTTCTTCATATATCACATAGTGAGACTGACTGCTGCTGCTAGTGTAGCATCGAATAGCTGAATGGATAACACACAGTGAGTTTACCCTTAATGAGAGCGAGTTATTCATTTTATGTTCTTTAATATTTCAGTTGTTTGTGTCTGCAATGCTATAACCTGGTGTATCAAACTTGTCAATGTAAAAAATTTGCATTAAACACTTTAAAACTACACAAAATGTATTTGGATCCTGTACATCAATTAGTTTGTGAGATACACCAATTTTTATAAACAGTGCGTCATGAAGTCAAATTGGTAATTATTTTTTTATTAGGCCTATTTATTATTTATTTTGTTTTTGAGAGCAATTCTTTTGAGATGGAACAATTCACTGGTAAATCAAAATAAATAGCGACCATGTCTGATATTCTTATGTTATAAAAAAATAACCTGTACATTATCAGACCTAAACACACTGAAAGGCACCCCTACATTAGGGCTGTGCCGATATTCAGATGCGCTATCATGCGCATTTCGTCAGTAATGCCGGTTCTCTGATTAGTCCTAAATCTTATTCACGTTTTCATTCATGCAGCCGCGTTTGCTAGACAGAGCTGTAGTTCACTGACAATCTACTCAAATATCACCTTCAGTATCGCAGGCAATACATATCGATAAAGCATGTGAAACTGCGTAGCTTGTCAGCGAACTACGGCTCTGTGTAGTAAACGTGGCCGCATGAATGAACAGGTGAATACGATTTAGGACTAATCACGAACCGGCATTACTGACGAGATACGCTTTATAATTCACGTTTATAAATGTTCGTGTGTGTGTGTGTGTGTGTGTGTGTGTGTGTGTGTGTGAAAGAAAAAATGAAGCAACAGATTGTAATGACAAAACGAGACGACGAGTAGTAGAACACAGTAGCCTAGCATAGCATGCACTGCATTCAATTCAAATGTCGTGCCATGTGACATCACCACACGTGACAAACCTTGGGGTCATAGTGCACAGAACGTAAACACGTCTATGAGTCATAGGAAAAGGTAGATCGCAACCGCAAATCTATAGAACATGTGTGCAAAGACGCACAAAGCATTGTACTATTTATTTTGTTGTAAACGAAAATTACGCAATCCATGCAGACTCATTAGAAGGTGAAAGCAACGCAACAGAAGCATATTGAAGCATTTGAATGTGCAACATCTCTAATTTTGTATGCAAAAAGAATTATTGTGCTACCTATTTGGGTTCATTTTCTATGAGCTTTTAAACAGAGACACGCAAATGGGAGCGCCGATGCTCCCGTCGGTTTTATAGGGTTAATAGATGTATATATTAACATCTGATAGGAAACATCCAATAGACACCCTGACAGCAAATTTCATCCGGCCTGATTCTGGCCCACACTCCTGCAAATCCGCAAAACGGACTTGGGCCAGTGTCTTTTGGCACAACGGGCCAATACCGGCACGCATCTGGTTTTCCGCTCATCTGGGCCAGCACTGGGCCAGCTCCGTACCAGACTCGGCCCGGATCCGCTCTGCGATAGTAGACCGTACCCACTGAAACCAGACACGGGCCGGATCCGTCTAGGACTGTGATACAGCACTGAAACGGATGTGACTGTAACAAAGAGAGATCACAGAGATCTGTTCAAATCCATTCATAACTGTTTTCAAACCTGGAACTGATGTAGACCATAACACACACACAAACACATCTTATACTTATTCAGAGAAATAAGTATTCTTAGTGACAGCGATGTGTAGTGCAACATTTTCCACAAACTCAGCTGTTACCGGACAAATGAATGCATGCATGACAGTTTAATCATTTCCCATCATGTTTGGACTTAATGCATTCATAACAATGTCAAATGTATTCTTGTTGTGGTTTGGAAAGTGAGAAATGCACCGGTAAACCTTCAGTGATGCTTTTCTAACTTTGTGTTTGCACTATGCAAATAAATTCCACAAGAGGAAAGAAGATGTCCCCCCACTCTGATGGAACCAGCCAATCACAGCATTAAAATGGAGAAGTGCAAAATTGCAATCTCCTCCTCAATGGAAAGGTATAAAGCTACCCTTCCAAGAGACACTCATTGTTCTGAGTCTCTGGCACGTCCTGGGGATGCTAACAGATAACCGTTCTGAGATGCATTCCTGCAAGGAAAGCAACGCCAACTGATAACTGTTCTGAGTCTCCCGCCCAGCAAGACACTAACAGGCACACCGCTCTGACACTATCAACAGTCCATAGTGGCAGAAACAGACACTCCATGCTTCGAGTCTCCCACTTTGAGGCAGCAACAGATAGGACTATATTCTGAGCCTCCAGCCTGTGAGGAAAGAGATATTCTACGTTTAGAGTCTTCGTCCAGCGAGACAACAACAGATGCAGCACATTCTGAGTCTCCATCTGAGAGAGACAAAGTGGATCGACCAAGTTCTGAGTCTCTAGCCCAGAGAGGCAGAAGACACACCGAAATTTGCAACAAGGTTCAGCTCCGGCAATCAAACCTTCATTTCAGGTACTTTTGCTTGCGTGTTCCAAGCTAAGGGCCTTCAGCACCAACACCAGGGCCACATCTGCGTGTTACAGATGTTAGGACACTTTGGTGCTTCAGGAGATCATCCTCCAGTGCTTCATGTTCAAGGCTGTTGAAACAGATTCCTGCTTCTCTTCCCACTGCTACCAGCACAACTAGTGGAAGAAGCCGCCGCCACCGGACTGCTTGCTCAACCACAGAGAATGTAAATGTCTATTCCAAACCTTTTCCAGAGACCTTGGCATTGCTGTATATTATCAGTATATGATTTTTTCTAATTTACATTAGATATTATAGCTGATTGCAGTTGATAGCAAATAACAGCTCATTTATTTGTTTGATGCATAATAAGGTTCTTCTTATTTGTTTCAGAGTAGCAACAGTAACAGCAACAGTATCTTTCCATGAGATAGCTCTGACATAGAAACACCCAACTGAATCACACCTCAATTTGGTTCTTGATTAAAGCCGGGCTCACATGGTGCAATTTTTAACAGTCTTTTATGATGTACTGCGGGGTCTCAGTTATCTCAGTCATTAATGTCAGACTGTACGACAATCAAGACATGTTAAAGATGGGTGTGCGCAAGAAAACCTGTCCGGAGTTTTACATTATCAACCCATATGTTCAATGACTGCGAGCAACATTACACGCAGGGCTGAAATGTTGGCTATCATTACGTTTATGAATGGCGGCAATTGTGACGTATTAAAGAATAGTGTAAGCAGCACTAATGGAAAACAGTGGAAAACCCAAATGGAAACAGTGGCGCAACCGGTGTTTACCATAGCAAAGGTAGCATATGATATGATTTCCGTGCACAGCGGACGGGAGTGCTGGAGTTTATGCGGTTAGAAGAAATCTGTAGATACGTATCGAAATATTGTTATTTTTGACAACAGTACTGTGTATTTGGAACATCGCTGGCTTTAATCAAGCCACACATTTCATTGCACTTACTGTGGTGCATCTTGAGACTGTTCACATTTGCTGCCATTTTTGTGTTCTGTTGTGGGATGTTTCTTCGTGGGACAACAGAGACAGAGAAAAGCACTTTTGAAATCCAAAAGATGAGCAAGTCTGCTGTCTACGAGGGAGTGGGTGACGGTCATCATTCAGCCACCCAGCCACCGGCTGCGCTGGATATTCCTCCGGCAACGGGGGATGATCTTTGCTTCCCAGGAGGATCATCTTATTAAGGGCTCGTATGGATCGCGATCAATACAAGAACAAAGGTACAATGTTTTCTTGTTTATTTGCTCCCTTGAGTGAAGCGGCTAGTTTAAGCTTCCAAGGCCTCACCCCACTTGAGCCACGACACAGGCCTGCAACAGGGGGTGTAAATAAAATAATTCTAGTTTGTGGGTGTGTGTGTGTGTGTGTGTGTGTGTGTGTGTGTGTGTGTGTGTGGGCCCACTCAATTTGCTGTTTAATTCTTTTGATACACTTGTTGCTGGGAGGATATTCTCTGCAGAATTAAGTTTGAGTTATCTGTTCATGTAAGGTCGCTGTCATAGTTTCAAAACTGGACAAACATTTCCTGTGTCCATTGGTAAACTGTATGTATTGCTCTAAGGGTAAAAGCTGTTGAGTGATACATAGTTTCAAGTAGATTGTAACTCAGTAATTCCTTTAATTTGAGCATCTAAGTATTTAGTTTAATTTACCTTACCCTTTTAAATTACTGTTTTATTAAATTACATATCCTTATATGTAAAATCCTCTTTCATTTGTTTGTGATTATCATTATATCTGAGGATACCTTTTATAGAAGGGGGACCCAGACACAAAGTAGATTAACGAGATCTTTGTATTAATACATTTTTATTTCTCAGACACGATTATCATTGCTGCAGTGAATAAAATAACTGACAACCAGAGTCATTGTGTGCATTGTCCCACAGAGGACAGCTGTGTGGGACAACGTTGAGGACAACAATCATTACACTAATGTGATTTATAAATTAAACTTTGTGCAGGATCTATAATTAATCAAACATATGCTTTTACTGTTGTAGCATTTACTTTTGTATCTGTTTCAGTATTAAGACCAACTCTGACTTCAGGCTCAGCACAGCTAGTTATCTTGACTGGAAGAGATTTATCACTTTTTTTTACATTACAGGTTTGACATTACAGTATTTCTTTTCCTTTATTACCTTCTGTTTGTTTGTTCTCTAACCATTCAGCAAGATGATTCTGGTTCATCTTTTTCAGGATATGCAATGTGATCTTCACAGCACTTTCTGGTCCTAAACGATCCAGCATCTGATCCACAGTGTCAGTTGCATCTGCTTTTCCAAGTACTGAAGCTGGAATAGGTCCATCTTCTCTTAAGAAGCTCTTAAATCTCTTCAATTTTCCTTCTTCCAGATCATCCAGTGTGTCAAAAAGCAGTTGTTTAACAGACACCATCGTTCTTCACTGACTGCTGTTGAATATGAAGAAAATGTTTTACAGTAGGTATACTCTTACTGGACACTTTCTAAACAGGGCCTGAAACTGTATTTTTTTTATGCTGAAGTTTCAAACAATGATAACCACCAACCTCAGGAGATCATCTTTAATTTGAGTATTTATTACACAATTTCATCTAGACCAGATTAAATTTCACCATCCCAACTTAAGTAATTGTTTGTGAATTACTGTTTTCTACATAAAATGTATTAGACTCGAGACAAATTAAATAAGTTGTAACTTTTTTTATGTTTTGTTTCTTCACAGCAAAAGTAAAAGTATTTCAAATTCAATCAATTTTGACTGAAAAGATAGATAGACAACAATATAGAAAATATAAACAATTTGTGACTGTTTCTGTTGAACCATTAAACAACAATCAGTGGTCTTCTTTTATCGAATTGAAAAGTTTCACATTGACAATCAGTTTGATCAGTTCAGCTCAGATTTTGACTCACTTCAAAAATCCAGGAAAAAATGATACTCAGTCCAGAATGTCAGAATGTTCAGACACTTGCAAAAGAAAGCATGTGAATCACTTTGCAGGTAAATGTCACAATGTCACGTATAAGTGCACCTGTCCCATGTGTACTTAGATTGTTAAAATAGGGCCCATAGCAATATATGGTTAACCCTTTGACGCTTACGATCACACCGGTGTGATCAGTCTTGGCTGGTCCCTGAAGCGTACGCTCACACTGGTGTGATTCGAACGTTGAGCGCATCAAGTGATCAGCTGCTGAATTCAAATCCGATTTGGCGCTTTGACTGGCGCTGAGCTCTTGTCATATTATCACAACTATTATGGATAGTATTAGGATGAATTTGCGTGTTGCCGCTCGGATTCAGCGTGAACTAACATGGTGGATTTTTGAAGTGAGTCAAAATCTGAGCTGAACTGATCAAACTGATTGTCAATGTGAAACTTTTCAATTCATCACCCGGCATAGATTCATTATAGAACTATTTAAACTTCCAAATACATTTACCGGCACATATTTCAGAATCGGAATATCAGATGTTTCATAATATAGCGAGCATATTTGTGAATATGAATAATACAAAAAGAAAAACGAAATAAACACGATCAATGTGTCTTACAGCTCTATTGTGGCTGCGGTGTGCCACGTGGCAAGCACGACGCGTCGCCATGGAAACAATAAAGCAATACGTTCTAAAATAACAGTCGCCTAAAAAAACTCACCTTGGGGGGCTCAACTAGAATATTTTAAACTCACGTGTGAAAGGGTTAAATAACCGACAATAACCCATAGTTAAATAACCCACATGATTAAAGTGTTAATTCACGAGTTCACACTTACAGATAATAAGCTGAGTAAAAGGTTTGGCGTGCTGTCCAGGAGAGGGCTTCGAGCTTGGTAATCATTCCCGAGCCCAGGGCACTCCCCCTGCCCGAGATTCTCTCTTGCGCTGGTTGGATAGGGAGTGTGATTGCTGATGATGAATTGGCCGTGTTAATTATCTGCACATGCTCCTCCCGAAATTTGTTAATAAAACATCACTTAAGATAAAATTTTATCTGTTCATCAGTAATTGATGCAATTGGACTTGCAACCCAGATCCAGCAACTTTATTTCAACAACCCAGCTCAACCATGGACCCGGTCGACCAGCTACTTCATCTGCGGCAGGGATGCCTGTCTATTATGAGGATATGCTAACGACATTCCTGCCAAGCCATTGCTTGCTAACGTCATGTCTTCCGAGTCAGAGTCTGCACCTGTAATGGCCGCTCTTCCAGAGTCTGCACCTGTCACAGTCGCCCTACCAGAGACTGTACCTGTCACGGCCACTGTTCCTTGAGTCAGGTCAAGCCACAGCCACTGTGAGGGACCAAGCAGTCAAAACCAGGAATGCAGGATTTCCAGCCAGAAAAATGATCATTTATTAAAGTCAAACAAAGTTACAAATTAAATATTAAATTGAAATAAAGAAAATAAAGTCTGAGCCCATTAAAAAGGGCAACTAAACTTAACAATAAGCCAAACCAAAATAACAAACAAACAAACAAACAAACAAACAAAGGGGGAGAAACAAAAAAAATGTGACCTCCTTAGCAACACCTGAGGGACACTTTTATACACAAAGGACTAGTCCATTACACACACACACACACACACACACACACACACACCCATAAATAAGAATTACACAAACATCACTAAACAAAGACCAAATAGTTAACTTAGAAAGGAAAAAATATATATACAAATCAAAACCACAAATTATACACAAATAAATAAGAAACCAAAAATAAATAACTAAACAAACACAACACAGGATGGATTAGTCCAGCGGAACATAACAGTGGCAATTGACGCCAGCCAGTCCTTTAGAAGCATGGACCACCACCGGAAGACAGCACGGCACCTGGACAGCACCCAAACTCTGCCTTTCCCCCCCGTAGGTAACTTAAACTCAAAAGAAAGAAATATTAACAAATTATACCACCAATAACTAGAAAGTGTGCACCCGAACTAGTTACTCATGGTATGAAATTAGTACAAATCAGAAATAAAGTCAAAATGAACCAAATCTGTGTTTGTTGTTATTGTGAAGCATGAATAAATGTAACCTATAACAAAGGTTAAATTAAATACTAAAAGTAAACTAACATGTACAGAGAAAGATATACATGTGTGAGTGCATCAGCTACCGTATTTGCTGCGTGGCCAGGTCACTGGCCATCACAGCCACACACCTTGAGTCAAGTCAAACCACAGCTGCACTTCCTAAGTCAAGTCAAGCCACAACTGCAATCCCTAGGTCAAGTCACGCCACCAGAGCACTCCCTGGGTCAAATCATGCCACTACTGCACTCCCCAGGTCAAGTCAAGACACAAAAACACTTCCTGAGACAAATCAAGTCACCATGACACTTCCTGAGTCACGTCAAGACACATTAACACTTCCTGAGACAAGTCAAGTCACCACAGCACTTCCTGAGTCAAGTCAAGACATGATAACACATCCTAAGTCAAGTCAAGACATGATTACACTTCCTGAGGCAAGTCAAGACACACCCACAGCACTTCCTGAATCAAGTCAAGACACAGTAACCCTCCCTGAGTCAGATCAAGTCACTGCTGCACTTCCATATAAACCATGCTCACACTCATTTCTCTGCAAAGTCTTGTTTTGCCATGGCTGACATTCCCAAGCGTTTTCTTGTTTGATTCTCTGTTTCTGATCAGAATTATTGTTACTCTTCTGACTGCTTGCTGCCTGCCTTATTGACCCTGCCTGTTTCATGGATTACCCTATTGACTAATGGCTGCCTGCCTCAACCCATTTGCATGGACTCTGTCTACGAATCTGGTTTGTCTTCATCATGTTTGACACTGTCTATTGACCCCAGCCTGTCTGTTTCTGAGAACTGTTTAATAAAGCTGCACATGGATCCAAATCTGTTGACTCCCAGTTACAGCAATGTTGAAATGTAGAGAAAACACTTCTTAAAACAAAAAAAACAACAAAAAACTCCATTATCTGTGTATTTATAGCCGACTTACTAGTAACTGGTCTTTGTGTGGATGTCAACAAAACTAAAAGACTTTATCGTCTTAAGGTATGTAAGCAGTAGTCTATTTTAGAACATAAACTTCAAAAAGTGAAAAAAGAAGAATTAGGGAGAATCGACACAGTTTAATTGCTCATTTTGTTGTGAACAATATTTTCAGGTGTTCACTTATATAAATAAAAATACAAATAAAATAAAATTGGCAAACACATCAGTAAATCAGATGCTGTATGTGATGACAAAAAGCATACATACAAAATCCATGTCCATTGATGATTGTTGGGAAGACATTAAGATTATAGAGGATTAGAGTGAGTGAACAAAAATCAGCCATTGTTACCTCTCTGATTGCAGACATTGTTGACTGTAATCGTGATATTGAACAACTTATATGTACATTGAGAAAGTGATGACTTCCCTTTCTCAGACATAAAGGTGAAATATTATCCTTATATTTTACACATGCATGGCCTTTCTTAATATATGAAATACATTTATTATCATTCATATTACAGTGTAACAAACAACCTTATTTCAAACTTTAACAACTATGGAGTATGTAGAAACAGTATGCTACTTTCATTTACACGGATCATTATATAAAAGTTTACAAAGTGTTTACAGAACATGAGAGTGAAATGTTACAATCTTGTAATTCCTGTTTGTCCATATTTATTCATATTTCTTGTATGCTTCATGATTAAGTTAGTATTTTATGCTTACTTACATGAATAAGGAAGTGCCTTTGTGCTCCACACCAGAAGACTCGCTTTGATCTAAATGTTCGGCTACTAGACAAGTTCTCAAAATATCCTTGGTTTCACATTACATGCATTTAAATTCCCACATCAGCAAATAAAAGGATCAGTTTTTCAAAATGAAAAAAAGAAAGAAAATAAATCAGTTGTAAACAATGCATGTAAATCCATCTTGACTGAATAAGGCAATGTCAAAAAGTTAAATCGTAGTGAAATTAATGGTTGAAATCAAACTTTGATGCTTGTTATCTCAAAATTAGATATTGAGACTTAAGTCAGGATTTCACAGAGAGAGAAGACTGTATTTTTGCTTTTTGCTTATGTCTTAAATATAAAGCACTAAATGGTGTAGCTCTCTAGATTATTGATGGTATATGCCACCACCTTGTGGGGGAATATTAAACACTTAATTAAGGAAGACTGAGTGAGAAACAGGATCCTATTCCCCTCACCCAATGCTTTTAGTCTCTGTATAACCAGACTCGCTTTGATCAAAATGTTCTCAAAATATCCATTACATACATGTATACATTATGAGTTTTCACACATTGCTGCCACACCACAGGATAAAGATTTTCAAGTATCTTTAGGAGGGATGTACTGTGCATACTTGTTTTTCTTATTGTCATGTTACTAGATGAAGGCTTGTGGGTATACAAATGAGAAGTTTCTGTGGAAAACTGCTTCATGCTGTAATCTGTTGTTCAGTAACTGAAAACGTCCAATGAAGACAGAAAATAATGGCATCCATGTACAGTATAGGCTCTCTTTGACAGCATACATAACCAATATAAATCAATCTTTGTTCTATTATTGTTTACATTCCTTGTCACTGTGTACTGTCAAATTATCTGGACAAAATGTTGATGCTTTGTCAAAATTAAAGTTTAATTTCTAAAAGAGTTTAACTAAATAGTATATTACACCAGTATCTGTGGCATTCTTGATTATGAATCACTGCAATTTTTCAGTGATGGTTTGGGGTGCCATGTCATCTGCTGGTGTTGGTCGACTGTGTTTTCTGACATCCAAGGTCAACGCAGTCGTATACCAGGAAGTTTTAGAGCACTTCGTGCTTCCTGCTGCTGACCAACTTTATGGAGATGCAGATTTCATTTTCCAACAGGACTTGGCTCCTGCACACAGTGCCAAAGCTACCAGTACCTGGTTTAAGGACCATAGTATCCCTGTTCCTAATTGGCCAGAAAAACTCACCTGACCTTAACCCCATAGAAAATCTATGGGGTATTGTGAAGAGGAAGATGCGATATGCCAGACCCAACAATGCAGAAGAGCTGAAGGTCACTATCAGAGCAACCTGGGCTCTCATAACACCTGAGCAGTGCCACAGACTGATCACAGACTCCATGCCACGCCGCATTGCTGCAGTAATTCAGGCAAAAGGAGCCCCAACTAAGTATTGAGTGCTGTACATGCTCATACTTTTCATGTTCATACTTTTCAGTTGGCCAAGATTTCTAAAAATCCTTTCTTTGTATTGGTCTTACGTAATATTCTAATTTTCTGAGATACTGAATGTGGGATTTTCATTAGTTGTCAGTTATAATCATCAAAATTAAAATGAACATATGAAATATATCAGTCTGTGTGTAATGAATGAATATATTATACAAGTTTCACTTTTTAAATGGAATTAGTGAAATAAGTCAACTTTTTGATGATATTCTAATTATATGACCAGCAACTGTACTTGTGTGCATCTTGAGACAAAACAATGGCACTGATATGTTTTAAGATCAGTCAGTGCATGTCTCTTTCAGTTGAAGCCGCTCAGATTTAGACATTAGACATTTAGACATTTAACAGACGCTTTTATCCAAAGCGACTTACAAAGGAGAACAGTGGAAGCAATCAAAATCAACAAAAGAGAAATAACATGCAAGTTCTATGACATGTCTCATTTAGCCTAACGCAGTACATGAGGCAAAGATTTTTAAGTACATAATAAATAAAAGAAAATAAATAGGGGGAAAAAACTAACACTACTAACAATAGCTTCTCACTAGCTTCACTCTATACATTTTTTTTAAATGCGGTATGTAAATGGATAGAGTATAAGTCTACAAAAAAAGAGTATAAGTATAAATAGAGTATAAGTCTACAGAAAAGACTGTATTAGAGTTAGTTAAATAAACATGGAAAAGATGAGTTTTTAGCTGATTCTTGAAGATGGGTAAGGACTCAGCTGTTCAGAGTGAGTTGGGCAGGTCATTCCACCAGGAGGGTACATTTAATGTGAAAGTAATGAATTCAGGTAAAGGGGTGCAGAGCCAGTGGTGGTCACCTCACCTATCCAAGATACCTTAAAAGACCTGTCAGAGAGGTAAGATTCAAACCACTGTAGTGCGGTTCCAGTAGGGTTGACAAGAGGATCTGGTGGTTAACTGTGTCAAAAGCAGCAGACAGATCCAGCAAGATAAATACTGATGATTTGGAATCAGCTCTTGCTAATCTTAGGGCTTCAACAACTGAGAGCAAGGCAGTCTCAGTTGAATGCCCACTTCTGAAACCAGATTGGTTTCTGTCCAGGAGGTTGTTCTGTGTGAGAAAGGAAGAGATTAGATTGAACACAGCTCGTTCAAGTGTTTTTGCAATGAACAAAAGAAGGGAAACTGGTCTGTAGTTCTCTAAAAGAGATGGGTTCAGGGTGGGTTTCTTAAGTAGAGGGGTTATACGAGCTTGCTTAAATGCAGAGGGAAAAACACCTGTGTGAAGGGATGTGTTGATGTGAATGAGTGAAGGTATAACTGCAGGAGAAATGGCTTGAAGGAGATGAGATAATAGAATCAAGTGGACAAGTAGTAGGATGATTAGAAAGGATGAGTTTGGAGACATCTGACTCAAAAAGAGAAGATGAGAATGAATGTATGTTTGCTGGTAAGATGTGCTTGACAGATTGTGGTATGGAAAATTGTGCACTGATGGTTTTGATTTTATTAGTGAAGAACGTGGCAAAGTCGTCAGCTGTTAGACTTGATGAAGGAGGGGGAGGAGGAGGACAAAGGGAGGAGAATGTTTTAAAGAGTGTGTGAGAGTTAATTTTGTTATGATAGTATGTCCTTTTAGCAGTGGAGACATCAGCAGAGAGGGAAGAGAGTCATGTCCTGGTTTTTCTACTTGGGATTCAGGCATGTCAGTACGAGCTCTCCCTGGTTGTCCCTGCTCCCTATGTGGTTTCTCAAACGCGTGGGATGCCCTGACCCGCTCTTGGTGTTAGGGCCTCTGCACTTCACAAGCGACTGGCTTATAATAGTTCACTCGCAAGTCTTGTGCCTATGCAGGGATCCGGTGCTTCTGCACCTTGGTCCAGGGACCTCGGGTCAACCGAGAGAAGACTACCCCCTCTCTTCTCTCGGCTTGGAGACGGATTCGGTCAAAATTACGGCAGTTCTAAAAAGGAGCGCACAGCCGGTGCTGAGTGCCTGATATCATTCAGCCACAAGCATGCGGTCTCTCTTAAATTTAGAGGCTCTTGGGGCATGTGTCGGCCGCTCTTTCGGCTGCTTCACATGAGATTGCTTCAGCAGTGGCTACCTGACCGAGTCCCGAGATGGTCTTGGCACCTTAGCTCATTCTGGACTGGCGTTTCCCAGAGTGTCGCTACCAGCATCAACCCTTAGTTGACCCTGGCTTCGTCTTAAAGTCGGTGGTCCAAACATGTGAGGTCATCACAGATGCCTCCGTGTCAGGTTGGGTGCCATCCGCGAGTTGTAGCACTGCTTTCCGCCATGCTCGCCTGAGGCAGGTATAGTTTTTGTCACATGTGGTTGACGCCGCAGTCCAGCCTCCGGAGCCCCCTCTCCTGAGGGTGTGGCCTGTGGCTGTACTCTCCTCCGCAGTGTGTGGCAATCAAGCATGTGCTGGTCTGTTCAGACTACTTTACGACCGCTCTGCTGCCCCGGGGTTCCCTCAAGTACGCCTTCCCCAGTGAGCCTCCTTGCACAGGCTTGTGCAAGTTCAGGGAGTCGAGGAGTAGGTTCTGTTATTTGCGCATATTAGCTGCCCGAACCTGGTTTGCCGGCCTTTTACTCCTCACGGCAGCCTCCCTGAAAACCCCTGGAGTGTTAATTCCTTCAGGTGGTGTGCACTCTCTGCACCCGTGTCCTGGTTTTCTGCATGTTAGACAGTGAGACCAGACACGGTAGACCTTGACTGGCTGTGACAGCCTGTCACTCAGTTTTAAGACCCTACGTGGATAGTCTTTCTGCTGAGATGAGGTCTATTCGTTGACTACGGTTCTCTTCAATAGAGGACCTTCAGGAATGTTGATTAGTGTGACAGTTCCTTCCCGCAGAGAAGTGCAGGCTGTCCCTTCAACATTGGAAAAGTAGGTTGCGCAGTTGCACTTGCTGTTATGCGGGTTTTTCAAAATGGAGAGTTTCACCTAATCATTAGGTTATGTAGGGGTGTGAGGACCAAGTGAAACCTTCGGTCCACAACCCTTCCCTCCCGGGGCTTTCCGCAGTCTTCTAAAAAAAAAAAAAAAAAAAAAGGGCTACGATGTGACCCCTTATTCGAGCTTCGCGTTAGTGGAGCTGAGTCATCCTCGCTCCTGACCGCGCTAGCACTCTGAGGAGGGTAAAACCTACAAACATTCTCTGTTAGCGAAGCGTGTCATTAGCTCCGGCCAGCCACTCCCACGCTTGCCTGGGACCCGGCCGGTGGAGTGCCAAAATACATTGCAATTACATGTGCCAAGCTCGGCTCTTCAGCAGAAACCTGAATGAGTGTATGCGTGCCGCCATCTTATATACCCGTATGTACGGGGGAGTGGCGGCTGACGCAAACCACTCGCCAATATTCATTGGCCTTTTCTCTGTAGCTCAGAGGTGATTGGTCGCAGTGCTCCCATAGTAACGTCTCCGTTCCCTCCTTCAGGGAACGTGGGTTAACTACGTAACCTAGACGTTCATTCCCAGACAGCATCTGACTCTGTGCCAGATTCGTTTTCAACCGGCAAATCCGCGTTACAGTCACATCCGTTTCAGTGCTGTATCACAGTCCTAGACGGATCCGGCCCGTGTCTGGTTTCAGTGGGCACGGTCTACTGTCGCAGAGCGGATCCGGGCCGAGTCTGGTACGGAGCTGGCCCAGTGCTGGCCCAGATGAGCGGAAAACCAGATGCGTGCCGGTATTGGCCCGTTGTGCCAAAAGACACTGGCCCAAGTCCGTTTTGCGGATTTGCAGGAGTGTGGGCCAGAATCAGGCCGGATGAAATTTGCTGTCAGGGTTCTGTACATCAGTCTGTAAGTCAGAGTAGCTTTAATGTCATTACAGCTCTTAACAGCTTGTACACAGTGAAACAAAACAACATGTTGCTTCGTGAGACAGCACATGACAAGGACTACAAAAACATACTGCACATAATTTAAATCATATTAATTGGGCAAAAATAAATAGAGTTAAATAAGAACTTAAAAAGAAATGCTGGAAAACAAGAACAAATTAAAACTGGACAATTAAACACTGACTTCACAAGAAACAGAAAGAGGGTACATTAGTGGGAGAGCAGCATAAGTAGTACACAAAGTTTTTCAGAAGTGTGCAATATGTTAAGTACAATAGTGTGCAAAGATTAATTTAAAATAGATGCATGTGTGGGTGTAGTTATTGTCTGTTGTGTAGAAACCGTTGTGTAGAAACCAAAAAAGGCAAAATTTAGTAGAAGAAGAACATCTCCATGGTCAAATCTGGAGGTGGACCAGTCAACACAGGGGTATTATGCTGTTACAGCAAATCTTGACTGTTTGAAGAACATCATGGATTCTTTCAATGTTTCAGGCCATTTTGTCAATAATTTTTCTTCTTTCAGTGCAGAGACTGAAGCTTGATAAGCGTGGAATTTCCTGCAGGACAATCATAACAAAAGAACACATCTACATAGGTTTGGTTCAAAGATCACTTATTGAATTATCTTAATCTCCAGATTTAAATCTTTAAAATTATTTGGTGGGATTCTTCTAAACACGAACAGGCAACATTCATTGGAGGTTATAAAGGATAAAATAATTTCTAGAAAAATTATAGAAATGAGCAGATGCAAATAAAAGCAAAATTATATATTAGAATGATTAAAAAAAATCTCAAATGCACACACATATTCATATGTACACATATTCCCATATATCAAATAAAAATAAATATAAAAATAATAAATCCATAAAATGTCATTCAAATGATCTCAATGATGTTATTATATTTATTAATCCTTATAAACTAATATTTACCTTCAGTTAACTTCAAGATTTTGCTTCTTGATAAATTTGTCTTAATATAGAAAGAATTGACACAATTTACAGTAAATATTTGTATTCTCAAAAATACTTCCAAATCATAATACTTTCTAACTGTCACAGGCTGCTCATGAAGTACAGTACAGTAGCAAAGTCGAATAAATAGGTCTTTAATTGTAATCTACAGACATATAATTGACAGGCAGGAAGGTAGGGAATGCAAACAGCCAAAATAATCTTAATACCAGACGATGAGACAGAAACTGAATACAACTTATAAAGGACACTGATTAACACAGACAGGTGAAGGTGACGACACTTAATGAAGACAGGAACACCAAATAAGGGCACATGAGGGAGAAACCAAAACAGACAGTTCATAGAGGTGTGACACTAACACAGGCACACCAATAAATTCAATTTACTTAAATTCCTTCTTGTCAAATTTATTTTATCATTGGGCATTTATTATTAAAGGAATAGTTCACCCAAAAACGAACATTTCCCCATAATTTACTTACCCTCAAGGCATCCTAGGTGTATATGCCTTTCTCCTTCCAGATGAACACAGTTCCAAGCTTTTTATACTTAGAAACTCAAATAATTGACTTCCGGCAAAGGTGCGTTCGCAGCTTATTTGTTGACCTTTGACTCAATGTGTGACATAAGCCACATTCGTAGTGTAAGCTCTGGTGAGAATAAATAAACAAGGATAGAGCAATACTAAATGCTGGAAACGAACTGAAAGTCGGAAAAGAGAAGTTAAAAAAAATGACAGTGGATTTCACTATAAGAGAAGAAGAGCTTAAGTTTTTCTGCACAGCCTTATTTGTTTGAACTGGAGTAACACCGACCAGGAACTCGACTCGCCAATGCGCATACGGTCATTGCCGGAAGTCAGTGATTTGAATTTATAATTAAAAAAATAGAAATATTTTTGTTATAAAAATCCATGGATCAGCTTCAGAAGACATGTCTTAACCCCCTGGAGGTGTATGGGTTAGTTTTATGATGGATATATGTTCTTTTTGGAGCTTCAAAATATTGGCTACTCTCCACCACCATTATAAAGCTTGGAAGAGCCAGGATAAAATTTAAAACAACTCTGACTGTGTTCATCTGGAAAGAGAAAGTCATATACACCTAGGATGGCTTGAGGGTAAGTAAACTATGGGGAAATTTTCATTTTTGGGTGAACTATTCCTTTAATACCTGTCATTTTAATATAATTACTGCAAAAGACAGTTATATTGGTCAAAATCATAAAACAAGATAAATAATGTTTAAATTCTAAATGCAAAAAATGCAAAATCAGTCTTTTGTTAGTTATACTCTTGTGGTTCTTCATTTCTTTAATTGGTGTCATTGTTCATGCTAATCAGTATATTATATTATATATATTAAGTGTGAATATATCTGGAATTTCCCTGATCTCTGTGATAATGAGGGCTATAGTTCTGCTGATTGTTTTAGAGCTGGTAAAACTCTGGAGAACTGCTCACATCCTTTTAATAGTTTAAGCTTGTGATCTGAGTGCTTTGTATTCACCTGTACGAATGGTCTTCTGAAATCTGTATAACTCTATATACAATTTTGTCCCTAGTGTCCTTACAGCTCTTTGGTCTTGGCCATAGTGGAGAGGTTGGAGTCTGATTGATTGACTGAGTCTGAGGACAGATGTCTTTTATACAGGTAATGACTTCAAACAGGTGCAATTAATACAGGTAATGGGCCTCATTCATGCAACACGGGCAAAACTAATTTGTGTAAATCGTTTGTAAAGCCGTTCTGACATAAATTTTTGAATTCATTAAAATGTTTGTATTTTCAAAATGTTAGTTGGTACGAAAGAAATGTATATATGCTCCCTACCAGGTGTAAATGGTGTGTAAAATGTTCTGTGTTCTTTTTGGCAAACCGATGTCACTGAATTTTGATGCACTGCCATAAAAATTACAAGTTCATTTGCCCTTGCCATTTTTTATTTCTTTATTTATTGTAGCTGAGTTGATAAACTCGTCACTGTCACTATTTACCCAGCTGTACAATCACTCGCTTGTACAACGACTGCCTAAAACAATGGAAAAGTCAATATTACTGGGTACTCCATTTTTATATTTAGTAAAATTACATTTACATTTACATTTAGGCATTTGGCAGATGCTTTTGTCCAAAGCGACATACAGTTGGGAGAACATAGAGCGATTCTTCTTAAGGAGACAAACAGACACAGGCAGTGCTATAATACCAGATTTCAAGTGATGCTTCAGACAAGTACAAGCTAGAAAGGGAAGGAATAAAGAGATTAATTTTTTTTTTTTTTATGGTAACAGCAAATAGAGTTGAAAGAGATGAGTTTTAAGCTGTCGCTTGAAGCTTGTCAGGGAATCAGCATTCCGGATAGGGGTAGGCACATTATTCTTAAGGTAGGCACAAATTCTTAACAATGAGACACTAGTAATATGTTGCCGCCAGTGATATTCCAAATCATAGCTATTAGCTAACGCTGTGCCACAATGGCATTTTCAAGTGCCACCAGCTGGTCGTTTTAAGAAGAACGACTGACATTTTTTCAGCTGGCTACTCTTTGGTGGACACACATTATTGAATATTTATTGTTAGGCATATGGCCTATAAGTCTTTATTGCATTTATGCAACATACTGGAGCCAAACCTAAGAAAATAGACCAGAATATTCCAATGCGTTCCTGGACACGCAATTTGCGTAGCTGTAATTCAAAGGCAGGGATTATGCTAATTGTGAATGAATGTGCACTAGTGCCCTATTTACGAATGACTGAAATTCATTAACACACACATTTAACTATCAAATTGGATGTTTATGAAGCATTTGTGAATCCGGAGGAGGTTCCGGGAAGGTCGGTTTTATGTGCAAATTACTTAGAATTACTCATATATTTACGCAAGTTTCACGAATGAGGCCCAATGAGTGGAGATAGGAGGGCTTCTTAAAGACTAACTAACAGGTCTGTGAGAGCCAGAATTCTTGCTGTTTGGTAGGTCATCAAATACTTATTTCATGCAATAAAATGGGAATTCATTATTTAAAAATCATAAAATGTGATTTTTAGATTCTGTCTCTCACTGTTGAGGTGTACCTATGATGAAAATTACAGATCTCTCCATTCTTTGTAAGTGGGAAAACTTACTTATTTGCCCCACTGTAAACTGAACAAAAACATGGACTGATGACAACAATCAGGCATGCAGTGATAAGATTATCACAATCTGATGTGTAAAGAAAGATAGATTACCTTACATTCATGCACGCACATTTACCACTCTTTGAAGATTGCGGCAGAGAATGAAACTGAAAGTAAATTGAGACTGAAAGTCACACGCACATTGACAAGACTACCCTTACAAAATGAATAAGGAATTTAGTACATTAAAATCGAGCATATTTTGCAGTATTAAACATGTATTTATACTGATTTCATCAGGCTCTGAAAATTCTTCAAAAAGAACACAAAGAATGGCCTTCTCAGCTGCCATAGTTGCAACCGATACCCAATCTAGAATTTTATTCAAAATTGACATTAATACCCCATACACATTTGGATCGGAGCATCCCTACCCAGGGCTATTATGTTTTCCAGTCGGGCTACCAAAATGTATCCGCCCTGCCAGTCCGATCTCCTGTGGTCCTTAAAAATCTTCAATTTAGTTGTATCACATTTAAGGCCATAGCAAGTTTTAAATACATTAAATGGTGTAAGAAAAGTCTTGATTATAATTTCAAGAGGTCTTAGAGTTGGGGACATAAAGACGAGAACAGCTGATTTAAACTTGGGCAGTGATGTCACTGAATAAATATGAGCACTGCACATTTCAAAGTCAAAATGCGGTGCTGATGTCTCTATGTGAATGTATCTGAATGAAACGTCTCGTTGGCATTTTCATTTAATCTGACCTGTAATGCCTGATAAAGCAGCATTCATGCATGCGGTGCTGCTTTGTGTGCAGCCATTACCGGGAAACCACTATTTTTCTTTGCTCCTAAAGCGCCACCTCGAATGAATTTGAATTTACAATAAGCCTTTCTTGCTGTTATGGTCAGATCAATGCAAATATCAACCCATGTTTTTACGCAGCAAACAGATAGAGTTGTAAATGTGAAAGAAGTTAATGTGCCTTCTAAAAATCTAAACAATTAAGACAGTTATACTTATGTTTTAAATAAATATAATTTTTTATGCTTGATTTATCCCTTTTAATGGTCTAAAAGCTAAAATGCCGTTGTATAAAATGTTTGTCTGTGAAAACCTGCATCTGAACTGTAAATCATGTTATTTTATGGCTCATACCATGTTCATTTTACTTGTGCAGCTTTTAAAAAGGGTCATAAATGGTCTTAAAATGATTTTTTAAAAATTCTGCAGATACCCTGAAAATAGTTAAAGTAAATTTCTTCCTTGATATTTGTTTATTGAAAATGTCTTTGACTGACATTTGGACTCCTTTCTGATTTCCTAAAAAAAGAAAAAAGGTTAATTTTTTAATTATTTTTTACTATTAATTGTAATGATTTTATTTCAAACAAATAATTTATATAATGAAAGTGTAACGTAAGAGTCTGACACAAGAGGATCCATACACAAACTTTTATTAAAGACAGTAATCGTGGTCAGACAGGCAGGGTCAGGCAGGAACAAATAGGAACAACGTAGGACAAACAGTGAATGGTCAATATCCGAGCGTGGGGGTCAGGGTAGGCGGCGGGCTAACAAGGGTAATCCAAAGGCAGGTGAGGGGTCGAGGGGCAGGCAGAACAGGATCAGGAACCAGGGCACAGAAAGAGACGGCAACAGGGAAAAAATAAAACAGGAAATATTGCTCAGAATTGACAGTGTTACCTAATCAAGACTTTGCGATATGTACTGTGAAATGGAGCTGTATTTATACAGGCATTCTCGAACAACGGTTTTCGTCATTGGCAGATGCTCTTTTATATGCTAATGATATTAATTAGTGGGTGTTTACAAAGCGGAGATCTGACGCCAGTCAGCTGCGCACAATTTCAAGATCATTTGCGATTTATAAATGTCACATCTGGAAGAGAGGCGTACGCACATGTTTTTGTGTGCACGTTAATTTTCCCTGAATCACACTTACGCACTTTTGAGAAAAGATCTTAGAACAAATTTAGGATGGTTTATACGCAACTTTTTATAAATGAGGCCCCTGGTGTTCATGAAAGAGTGGGAAACCTGAACAATGCTATTGGTTGCTTTTGTGTCTTCCAGTAATCCTATTGGTGGATTACTAAAAATTTGAAAATATGGCCGTTATTTTCCGCTCTCGTCCTTCTTTACAACACCTTCCTGTTGTGTCTTTGCCCAGACACACTCTTATTCAGGTAAGTAAAGTTTTGGTGTTTTTAATGTTCTTCTCTGAACCTCTACCTGTTAGTATGAGTAATAATTGATGATTGTATCTTCTAGCGATCATTCAAAATACTTAGTTGTGTAAACCCTTGTCTTGCTATCCGGCTAACTCTGTAGTTCAGCTGTGGGACCACTGTAGTCTAAAAAATTGTCGATTGATGCAGCTTGACTGTCTGTCTCTCTTATTAGTTGGAGTAATGATAAAGGATGCCACATGACTTTGGTTTACGCAGTGTAATGCATGACACAAAGTTGAAGTTTACAACATAGAAGTGTGCCTGGTTCGCCTACATAAGCAAATTGCAATCACTGTCCATGGTAGTCTGAGCTAACTAGTTATTCTTTCATGAGTTCACACTCACGGACAATAAACTAAGCAAAAGTTTATGCGTATTTGGCCATATACAACCATATACACACCTATCTCTCTCTCTCATCTTGATATATCATCTTGTAAAAGAGGATCACATCTTAGAGGTAGGTCAGAGCAAGAGGACTTAATCTACATTAGCAAAAAAAAAAAAAAAACTTCTGGTTTGGTAATCTTGCAGTTCTAGACAAGAATATATTGAAATGACCAAAATACAGTGTATAAAAAATACAGTGGACAAAAGTTACTTCCATTCTTCTTTTGAACTTTCCAACTGATTTTGTTGGCCTGCTAATATCATTCTCTTTGTGCTGTCTCTGTCATCCCATGCATAAGAACATGGTCTAATCACAGTAGCTCTAATTTCATCTGAAAAGACTGTTTTTGTCCTCCTCTTCCTCCACCTCATATTTGCACTCTTTACCTCTCAAATTGCTGGATATACCCATGCCATCTGTGCAATTTGAACTGGCTTATATTTTGTATATATAAATATTTGGAAACAAGAGGGAAGAATTTTGAATTATTGTGTGTAAACAATGTCAGCCATGTTGCAGTTGTGCTTAACTTTTGCTTTCTTGTATTTAGGGTTTGCATCACAAGTTCATCAAAGAGCAAATTGTGTCTTAGTGGCTGAGAATGTGTTTTTTAAGCCAAATGTACTTAAATCTAGTTAAAGTGTACCAAAATCAGGAAAAAAAAATATTCAATGGGGTAAGCAAAACTGATTTGGTAAGAATTCTTGAAATTAGCAGAAATATCTTAAAATAAATGCGACAGGATCTTAACTAGACAGAAATTCTTAAAACTAGGCATTTTAGCTTTTTCTAAGAATTTAATAGTAAATTAAAGCTGCAAGCAGCAATGAAAGAAAAATATATATAAAAAAAATATATATATTTCCTGTTGCCAGCAGGTGGCGCTGTGATTGTAAGAGGGTATTGGACTTTAGGTGTGTTCAAGTCAAAACTCTTATCAAACATGTTAAGTTTGGGGCAGATCAGACACTGCCTGCCTGAGTTACAGCAACTTCATGTTGAATTGCAATAGCATCCTTTAGCACTTAGGTAAGTTTTGCTAATATGTTTTAGCTTGTGTATATCATGTTGCTAGCCTATTTAACACTTGCTGATGCATTTTAATATGTTGCTGGGAGACCATAAGTGTCATGAACTGCACCGTTGTGGCTCCCTCCTTTCATCCCTAGAGGGAGCCTTCATTTCACCATGGACAATTACACTCACACCATCACGGACTCCATTTCCCATAACCCCTTTCTCATGAACTTCCTGTCTCCTCTCACCTCTCACCCCTGTTTGACATCTTGCTCATTACACTCTCACAGTATAAAAGGACTGGTTTACCACACTCACATTGTGAAGTCTTGATTAGTAACTACTGTCATTTATGAGCGTTTATTTCCGTGTGTGTCTTCCCGTTGCCGAACTCCTTTGTCCCTGGTTCCCGAGTCTCCGCTGCCCGCCTATCGACCCCTTGCCTGCCCTAGGATTACTCTGTTCGTTCGCCGCTGGCCCTGCCTCTCCACGCTCGGATATTGACGCCTCTTTGTTTGTCCCCTCGTTGTCCCTGTCTGCTCCCGTTTGACACTGCCTGTACGACTACTATTTCTAATAATAAAGCTTGCATTTGGATCCACCTGTCCACGTCTCATTTGTTACAATAAGAGTGTTAAACATGTTACTTCCTGTTGCCAGCAGGTGGCGCTATGACTATAACTATAAATATAGGCATGGACATGTGTTATTAAACGTTTGAAGTTTGGGGCAGATCAGACACTGGGTGCTTCTCATTTCTTATTTATGCATTCTCGATTCCTTTCCTTGCTTCCTTTCCTCGCATCTTAGCTCCACCTCCTTAGGATATGAGGGAAGGATGCAAGGAAAGGAATTGAGGACGGAGGAATCAAAGGATAAACGCTGGAATATTCTTGACCTCTCACGCGTCACTTCAAAATGTCATCAGCTTCACTAATAGGATCTGCCCTTATGTTATTAAAGTTGGTTAAATAAGGCATTCATAATAAATATTAATAAAGCAAGATGTCCTGTTGAAATATATGGCATGTATGGTTTATTTAAACTACAAAGGTAATATATAAATTTAAATATTTAAATTTAAATATATAAATTTATGACAGATGTGAAGGAGTAGGAGAATTTACATGTACGTCAGATTTTTTTGCCGTAAAAGACTTCCGCATAGGAAACACCTGTGTATCCTCGCTCAAGACTCCTCAGGAAGCCTCCTCACTCCTCGATCCTTGCCTTCTCGTGGTGCAATTAGAGAATTGAGATGTCCTACAAGATGGCTGAGCTTGATCGGTTTATCAGGCCGCCAGGGACACGCCCTTTAACGAAAACTCAAGATCTTCGCAATTTAGCGTCACAAAGGCCTTATGATCACACTCACCAAATTTGAAGATGATCCAATAAAAACTGTAGGAGGAATTTGTTAAAGGGGGGGTACAATGGTGTTTCATGTATTCAGAGTTGTTTACAGTGTTAAAGAGTAGGATTCTCATGCTAAACATGGCCAAAGTTTAAAAAAATTATTTGGACGAATGATGGAGAATTTCTTTGCTGAAAATCTTACTTCCGGGTTGGTACAAGTTTCGGCTGTTTTTTTCAATCGTTGCTTTAATGACGTAATCGGTGGTGGAGCTCCTTATATGAGCATTTCTCCCGGAAAAGCGCGCCCGCAATCACGTCGTCTAGACCATGAGAAAAAGAGTGCACCCATCAACGCGCTTCATTCGGCTGCACTGCTGCAAGGGATTCACTCAAGAAGAATGTCTCTAAAGAAGTGTGGTTTTGGTTGTAAGGCAAAGATAACTTTGCTCAGCTTTCTGAAGAACCCAGCGTTATGTGAACAGTGGATGCAGTTCCTTTTTCTGGGGCAGCAATGGAGTTTTGCAAGTGTGTTTGTTGATAAACTTTTCATATACAAGGCCCAGTTCAATGCTAGATTTGCACATTATTTGGTACTGAAAGATGGAGCAGTCCCAGCTATAAAAGATCCCGCTCATGATTCAGAACTACAGATGGTAAGTGAAATGGCATCAAATGTCTGTTTTATTGGCAATCTGAGTGCCAATAAAACAAGTGCTCGAATTTAGCTCCACCCACGGCGCAACTCTAGAAGCTCTGCTTTTTTTCAGAGAGAATTGTAAAGCTGCATCTTTCTTTTATAAATATGATAAAACTAAAGAATACAGTACTACTCTATAGGTACTCATGATTAATGTGAGATTGGGTGAAACTGTGTTTGTTATGCCCCCTTTAAAAAAATAATTAAAAAAAACCCTGGCACAGAACCTTGTATACCCTCAAACACCAGTCCTGTAAGTTACACACAGCAATTACTTGAATGTATTGCATTATTCTATGGCAGATGCATGAAACCTACTGAAAATGGGGTAAAACTCCTAACAGCACAAATCAATGGATGCATGAATGGCCTTTTCGTACAAGGGGGTTGCATCCTGCTCGTGGATGACATCTCTCAGAACTTCTGTTTGCCAGGAGGTAGAGAGACCCCTCGTGGAGCAAGTCTCTGTCAAATGTTAGAACTGGGGTTGTACCTCACCAACCAGCAAGACAGAACTGGAAAATGCACATATGTGGATGTAAGTATCTGGATCGTCTGAGGGCTAAAAAACCAAAAAAAAAAATAGAATTTAGACTACAAACACAGCAAAAATCACAAAAAACAAGAGGACATTTATATCACTATCAGATATTAAGTCTGTGGGTATAATCTGTACTATTGGTTTCTGATCTTGGAGGCCCACTGCTCTGGACATTTTGTCTCCCTTATTTAACAGACCTAATTCAGATCATAAGTTCATTAGAAAACAGATCCATGAACTGAATTAAGGGGCTGTTCACACAACATTGTTTTCAACTGAAAACGAAAAACTTTTTGAATAAAAAAAAATAACTGATCCATAATAAGGGTTCTTAACTGGCCCTTGAGATTAAAGTATAGTTCCAACCTTCATCAAACTAACCAGCCTGTAGATTTCTATTAGGACATGAAAACACTGATTAGCTTGTTTAGGTGTGTGTGTTTAAGGTCAGATCTAAACTGGACCTTAAGGGCCAGAGTTGAGAACCCTTAATCTATACAGATTAAAAAAAATGAAATACAGTTTTACCTCCATTTAATGTCCTTTGAGGCTTTACGACTTTCTTCATCACTTCATAAAATTGAACCTTGCAGTCTCCCACCTGCCCTTCACTTCAGAAATGTGTTGGCAATTGTTTGGCTCAATGATTCTCCGGAGTTCATCCATTGCCTGAAATAATTATTTAATATATATTTTTTTTTTGTCTGTCTGTAGTTAGGCAGAGGATATGTCAGTACGTTTAACATCCGTCTAAAGCAGCGGTCTCAAACTCAGTTCCTAGAGGGCCGTAGCTCTGCACAGTTTAGCTCCAACTCACACCTGGTTGGACATTTCTAGATACCCTGAAGAGCTTGATTAGTTGGATCAGGTGAGCTAAACTGTGCAGAGCTGTGGTGCTCCAGGAATTGAGTTAGGCTATGTTCAGATTGCCAAAAAATCAGATTTTTTGATTACATGTGACCCAGGTGTGTTTTTTACATGACAGTGTGAACAGCACAAACCTCATCTTTTACAATCAGATCTGAGCCACTTCAATATGTGGTTCTAAATCCGATACAGGTCGGATGTTTCACAATGCGACCTCAGTCTGAACTTTTGCATGCCAAAGTTTGTTATTTTCAATGTAGACACGCGGTATGCACGCTCATAATGGAAGTAATGTGGTCACAGCATCGAGATAAAAACATCACAACTTTTCACTGCAGGTCATGTGACAAGAAACAACCAGCTTCATCTTTCCTTGTAACAACATTGAAAGCTCAGTATGCGTTTCAGTTCAGGCCAATGACAAGTTCACACAGGAATCGGATATGGGCCACATTTTTAAAAAACAATGTGAACAGGCAAACAAAAAAATCAGATCTGAGCAGAAAATCAGAATTGAGCATTAAGGCTCGCAGTATGAATGTAGCCTTTGAGACCAATGGTCTAAAGCCTACTACACACTGTGCGATTTCAGCCGTCTTATAAGATCATTACACATCACACTGTGCGACGTGGTTCTAATAATCTTGGGTACGACATGTATGTAGACTGTGCGACGATGACACCTACTGAGTCGTAGGCTGTGACCCACGTTAGCACAACATCATACAGCAAGATGAATCGCACTTTGTTTTCATGTGTGCTGAAAAAAAAAAGAAGTGGCGGCTGAATAGGGAAATATGGACCCGGTCATAACTAGGGAAAAGAGACCAACTTGGGATGCCACTTTTGCACAGGGAGCTTGAGGTAAATAAATTCCGTTAACGTATGCTGTATATGTCACATGTCGCGTTCATCGATACGTCATTTCATGCTGCATTTTCATTGGCTGCTCAGTAGACGTAGGTCGTAGCAGCAAACACATTGTAAGACGATCAGCTGAATTTCTGACACTGCCAGAAAATGATCGTAGGCTATCTTGGGTCACAAGACCGTGAGAATGGCTGTCTCTCTCACTGTATGACACAAGACCATCGTTTAGAAGCCACGATCACCAAAATCGTCACGATTGTTTCACAATGGCAATCTTTCATCTGGGACGGCCGAAAATCGTGCAGTGTGTCCCCGGCTTAAAGCAGTGGTCTCAAAAACTCAATTCCTGGAGGGTCACAGCTCACCTGCTTGTATGTTCCTAGTGATCATGAAGAGCTTGATTAGCTGAATCAGGTGTGTTTGATTAGGGTATTGAGTTTGAGAACACTGGTCTAAAATATGCTTCAGTGTACCCACATATTCCAGTTCTTTGAAGCAGGGGTACTTTCGGAAAAAAAAAAAAAAAAAGTTGGTTTTTCTTGCTCCTTCAAGGCATTCAAGTCAATGAAATTTCTTCTGGACTGGAACTCCAGGTCTAATAGATGAGTTACAACAGCTTTGTTTGGCTTCTTTGCTTTGTACATTTCTTGTAGAGTCCTGTAATGTCTTGTCTGGACCATCAGCTACAATTTAGAAATACAATAAAATTACTGAACAAGGTCACAAAATCAACAGCTCAAGAACGTATTGATCTCCTGGGACATTCATACTTACGAGTTGACAGCAGTAACAGCCAATAAGCATACTGTTAGCAACTGCTGTCAGTCACAAACAGTCACTGTGAATGCAGCCAAAGTGCACCGACATATGGTTGCATCCCCGCACCCTCTGTCTTCCACTCACTTCCTGTCACATCTCTACTGTCCTTCAAAGAAATATGGCTCAAAATACAAACAAACAAAGAGGTACATTTTGGTCTCATCAAACCTGGCAAAATGGTGCTAAGAAGGTATCAGACTCTTCCAAATGTGTTTTGCATAGTGCAGAAGAGAAAGCCTGGTGTTTAATCTGGAAGTTGATTGCTTGCACCTGAACAATTTCTAAGCGGCTGTTTACTTTACCAAACCATGCATTTCACTGATTACATTTTAATAATGGTCCAGAATTTTAAATTATATTTTTACTTGAATAATGAGGGTTATAATGTGTACATGCAGCTTAATGAATTTAGACATAATTTATTTTATTTTGCAGGGTATAATGTGACAAAAGGTAATGGTTTTCACAGGGTATGATGACTTGCTATAGGCACTGTATTACATTTTTAAAAAGCACATCGGACCACATTTGCCAATATTGCCAGATGGCCAATCTGCCCATGCGTGTCCAGATGCATGACAACAGAACAACAGAGAGCAGAATGAAATGATTAGAGATGAATGATGTCTATGATGTAGATATATGTAATTAATATAATATCAAACATTCAGTATTCATATTGCTGATGTAGGAGCTTGTTGAGTGAATATCCTTTTCTCACAGACATCGCTGTAGAGTTTGTAGTTCGGTCAGATGTGTCAAAAACAAGTCAGTAAAACAATGCACAAGTTAGAGTTAGAGTAATACTTATTGTCCATTTGTCTTGGTCTCAAAGCTGCAACAATCCACAAAAACCACAAAAAACAACAACAACAAAACACTTTTGTTGGTTAAAATCCCAATAAATACAGGTATAAATGAGTTCTTATAGCGATTATTCTACGTAATGAAACTCTATAGCACTTTCCTGATGGCAGTAATTGATATGTCGAAAATAAACCATGGCTTGACTTCTTTTATCTATGTCAGCACTAGCACTGGCTCGCCGTTTAGTCTCTTCCAATGGAAAACAGCAGGGCTTTATCTGTTCTGGCTCACTGCAAGTAACAATATCTGTTTGCATCTGATTACATCCCCTGAGCTGCCTTTTTGCATTCCCAGACCATATCAGTGGATGATCTGTGCATAGATGTCTTTTTTCCGATGAAGCCACTGGAAGAGCTATGGCCTGAAGATCTTATCTTATCCAAGTGATGCTGGAAGATGATTTGGAGACCGAAATAATTCAATTCTCCCTTTACAGACAGTTTCTTGTGCTCAGGGAGTCTATAAGGCAGACTATGGACTACTACATCAGGAGCGATCTCTGTGCAAGATGCTGTGCAACTGAGAAGGGAAGAGAACAACAGAAAACTCTGTGCAACTTCCCTTAAACAAAGAAAATATTACATTATATATGAATGATTTTCTTTATATTATGTGAAATTATTTAATGGTATATTGAAAATCTACAGAATAATATTATAAGAATTATGGACTTGTTTTGTTGTGTCCACCTGTGTTCCCCTAATTACCCCATGTATTTAAGTTCCAGTATTTAAGTATTCAAGTATGCTATAAGTATACTTCTTTTAAACTAAAAAAAACAGGAAAGCATACTTTCAGTATACTTTTTTTATTTCAGCCAAATATTGTCCTATCCTAACAAACCATACATCAGTGGAAAACTTTTTTTTTTTTCATTTAGCTTTGATATATAAATGTACAATGTATAAATCTCAATTTTTTTTGCGGTCCAGGGTCACAAATAAACTTTAGTGTCAGATACTTGTAATGAAAGCATATATACTTGAAACCTTCTATAACACTTTTATACCTACAATAAGTTCCACTATTGTAGGATCCAAATTTTTTTGTTGGCATTTCCAGTTTTTCCAGAAAGGTTGTGGGTTGCTGACATGCTCCTTCCAAAAACAGCGACGGCTAAGTCCTTATACATTGTTGACCATGATGTGCCCCCTCTACCACATGCTTGGAATGTATCCCTTACAATGTTTAATTTTTTTGTTGATTTCAACCTGGACAATACACATTTAATAATACATTAAATTGGCCATATATATATTTTTTAAATATGCGTTTTACAAAATACTAATGTTTTTTTCTAAATTACACACAAAACTGAATAGACTTATTAAATGGTGTGAAAAGAAAATCTAAAAATAGTATTCTCACATGGTCCAGTTCAGAAGAACTAAGATGTGTAGAGTTGGCTGGTTGAAGGGCAGTGCTGCAAGCTGCACTTGTTAGGGAAGTTGGCACAGCATGCTTGTTTACACTGCTGTTGGGCAGCAACACCACAAAGCTGTTAATAATCTCTAAATGAAGAAAATGTTGTTGTTGTTTTTTAAATGTTTGAATTTATTTGAACAAGGTCTGTTTATTTAAGATTTTGTAATATGCACAAAACATAACAACATTCCCCAACCCGCCCCTTTAACCGTCAGACATTAAGTATTAGTTGCTTATACAAAAAAAAAAAGACAAGGAAGAAAGAAAAGAAAAAAAGAAAAACAAAACAAAACAAAAACAAAAAAGACAGCTATCTATTCCCATATTTCGTATCGTATTTTTCAACAAATGACAAGAAAGCTTGCCAGATGGTATAAAATTATTAAGTATTAAATCTTATTTTTTTCCAGTTTAAGATACTGCATGATCTCTTTAATCCAGTGGAGGAAAGTGGGAGGGGATGGGTCTTTCCATTTAAATAATATTAACCTTCTGGCAAGTAAAATACAAAAGGCTAACATTTTGCAATGCTACTAAGGCGCATGTTTTCTATGGTCACACCGACTATGGCTATAAAAGGAGATGGGCCTATTGGTAGACCCATTATTTCTGAAAAAGCTGAAAAAAAATATTTTCCAGAAATTATACAGACTTGGGCATGTCCAGAAAATATGTAAGAGGCTTGCAGGAGCTTGTTTACATCCATCGCAAATAGGGTCTAATTCTGGTCAAAATTTAGATAATCTAACCTTGGACCAGTGGAGCCGGGGTACTACCTGCACAACCACATGTCGTTGGCATATTGATTATGAATAAATATGAATTTTTTAAATGATCTAATGTTTCCTGATTGTGCTGATTGAGGAGATTATAAATTTTACCTATGATTCCTTTGGAATCTTTCCCTACTTTGAAAATAGAATCTGAGAGAGACATAGAGGGATATGAAGGAAAACAATCAGTATGTGAAGCCAAAAAATTTCGTACTTGCAGATATCTAAAAAAAAAAATTGGACCTGGGAATTTTAAATTTGTTAACCACTTCATCAAAAGAAGCAAAAGTAAAGATTTTGTAATATATAAATCCCATGTTCAGTCCAGATATCAAAGTCTTTGTCCAATATTGAAGGGGTAAACATATGATTTTTACTTACAGGTGCATGTAAAGAGAGACGGCAGAGAGCAAATGATTTTTTAAATTGATTCCAAATTTTTAGGGACTGTGTCACCATAGGATTGGAAGAATAGTGTGAGGCAGGTTCAAGCATTGGGAGTTCAGAACACATTAAAGAGGACAGGGAGGCGTGCTTTCAGGATGTCTTTTCCAAGCTAAGCCATTTAAGGTCATCAGTGGTCTCACTGTCTTTCATCCAGTAAATCAGTCCTCTAACATTAGCCGCCCAGTAATAAAACATACAATTGTTAAGTGCCATGCCACCTAAGGCACGAGGCTTTTGTAATATACTTTTTCGAATCGGATTTTTGTTATTCCAGATGAATGTTGATATGAGTTTATCTATAGAGTTAAAAAAGTGTTTGGTCAAAAAAATGGAAAGATTTAGAAATAAATAAATAAACTTAGGCAATGCATTCATCATGATAGTGTTAATTATTCCACTTAAAGAAAGGGGCAGCAGATCCTAACGTTTAATTCCCTGTTTCAGATTTTCTATCAAGGGCAGAAAATAAGCTATATATAAAGATCCTTGTAATTATGTGTAGCCCAGATTCCTAGATATTTAATCTTTTTTTGTGATAACTTTAAACGGAATTGAACTGAAAGAGATATTTTTGGCCCATTAATTGGCATTAGCTCACTTTTTTGAAAATGTATTTTATAGCCAGATATCTTACTAAATATTTCCAATATGTTCAATAATTAAAGGAGACCTGGATCTGACAGATACAATAATAAGTCATCAGCATAGAGTGAAACTTTACACTCAATATCTTCTCTACGAATTCCTATGATAAATGGGTCTTGGTGTATGGCTATTGCCAGTGGCTCTATTGCAATGGCAAATAGAAGTGGAGACAGTGGACATCCTTGTCTGGTGCCTCTTTGTAAACTAAAAAGGGCAGATCTATTATTGTTGGTGCAAACCGCTGCCATGGGAGAGGAATAAAGGGTTTTATTCTATAAAATTAGGGCCAAAACCAAATCTTCGCAGAGTGCAGAATAGATAGTCCCACTCCACCTGGTCAAAGGCCTTCTCAGCGTCAAGTGATATCAAAAGCTCATGTATGTCGGGTGGCGAGGGACTATAAATAATATTTAGAAGACTCCTAACATTAAAAAACGGAGAGGACAAACTTCTCAAGACGACAGGCCAGCAATTTTGCAAGAATCTTAATATCTGTTTTTAAGAGGGAAATTGGGCGATAGGAACTACACTGAGATGGACTCTTATTTTTCTTTAGAATAAGAGAAATAGTTGCTTCACGCATGGTTGGGGGGAGACACTTAGAAGATAAAGATTCTTTAAATACAGAGAGATGCAAAGGGACAAGTTTGTCTGAAACGTTTTTAAAGAATTCAGATGGAAAGCCATCTGGCTCTGGTGACTTGCCACACTGCGTACTTTTAATTGCATCTATGATCTCCTCCACCAAAACTTCTTTTTCTAGGTCAGACACTGAATCTGGGTTCAATTTGGGAATATCCAAATTATGAAAAAATTGTCTAAATCATATTTATCATTTGGTGGTTCTGCAGTATAAAGAGCAGCGTAATAAAGATAAAAACATGAGTTAATATCTGTATGATCTGTGTGTTTTTGACCTTGCTTATCATTAATCTCCAGAATATACTGATTAGCAGTCTTCTGACGCAACTGATGTGCTAAAATTTTCCCAGCCCTTTCCCCATGTTCATAAGAATTATGTCTATATTTTAAAACAAGATTTTCTGCTTGATGCGTTGTAAGAAGATCAAACTCTGTCTTACGTATCATACGCTGTTTAAGTAAATCATCAGACGGTGCGTGGCTGTATCTAATAACTAGTTTCAAAATATCGTCTGTGAGCTGTCTAATACGTTGGGTAGTGGCTTTCCTCTGCATTTAACCATAAGAAATTATCTGTCCCCTCAAATATGCTTTGAGTGATTCCCAAATTGTTGAAAAAGACATCCCCGGGGTCATCTTGTGGGCGAGAAAGAGATCAATCTCTGATTTAATAAAACTGACAAAATTTTCATTTGAAAGAAGAAGGGTGCTAAATCTCCATGGGCGGTCCACACCTGGAATACACAGCCTCATCTTCAAGGGAGCATGATCTGAAATAACTATGGATTGATATTCACATTCAACAACCAATATGTAAGAAGGAATTGTGGACTGGAGAAAAAAAAAGAGTAACCCCTAGAGGTAGGGTTTCTGAACTGCCAAATATCAGTCAGAAAAAGATTAACTGTACGGAATGACTTTGATTCAGGGCACATTCTAGATGAACTGCGATCTAGTTTAGGAGATAGAACACAGTTTATACCCCCCCCCAAAATGAGGTGATGGGTATCGATATTGGAGATTTGGGAAAAAGTATGAGTAAAAAAAGTATTATTGTCCCAATTTGGGGCATAAAAATTCATTAAAATGACAGGAAGTCATTATAATCTTCCCATCATGATAATATAACACCCTATGGGGTCTGCATCAATATTAGACATTACAAATTGTATGTTTTTACGAATTATGATTGCTACCCCCTCGTCTTGGAATTAAAATGGGAATGAAATGTTTGCCCAATGTTTAAATGACCTCATACATTCATCGCCCAAAAAAAAAAAAAAAAAAAAATCTATAATCATGTATTATGAGTAACCTACCATTTTGCAGTTTAAAGTTCAGGGCCTTTAGTTGCTGGTTCTCTACTCTCAAGGCCTTGATTTCTTGTCTCAGATCATTTAATGTGTCATTTTCCTTGTTTTTTTCATCTATTAAGCAACAGTGTGTCATTTTGTGTTTTTCCACCTAAGTTGAGAGACAAAATTATAGTCACAGAACAGCAAAAACATGCATTGTCACTTAACAATTAAACACTTAATCAGGAAGTTGGATTTTACTTTTTTTTTTTTTTATCTCTTCTAGACTTGATCTGGAGTTGATGATGACTTTCTGGACTGAATATTATTTTCTTTTTTATTGCTGTCTTTTCAGGCAGCTTGCACTCCTCTTTTTGCCATTTCTCTGACCCCATCTGATTTAGACGTTTCAGTAACTTGTCCTTATTTTCTGTACAGGAAAGGTTCCTTAATTCAAATGTATAGTTTAATGAATTCACTCATTCACCAATCTCACCATTTAACTTGAGTGCAGGAGAGCTATTATCTTCATACTTCACATTAACAACTTTCCCCTCATGAACTACAGATTGAAGAATGTCTTTTCTCTTTGCAATGTCCAGAGAGGCTTGCATTTCTGTCCATTCAATTAATGCCCACATTTTGTCTATAATGGCAAAAAAGGACTACGTTTTAAAACAGTTCGGAAGACAAGGATAATTGATGGATGTGGGGGTTGGCCCATGTGGTCCGATCCAACAGACAAGCCTCTGTAGCTCAAATTGCTCAAGAAGTTAATGCTAGTTCTGATTGAAAGATGTCAGAATATCCATCTTACTTTATCATTTGTCATTAAAGCGGACGACCTCTATAGCCCTAAATGTCAGCGGAGACCACATCTACTAGATGAGCCCCAGAGATGGATCCCCAGTGAGAACCTCGTCAACTAGATGGCCATCGGCGCAAGACCACAGGAACCTGATGAACCCACTACACAATCTGACTTTGTTGCAAACTGCTTGTTTGTCTGGTCAGAGGAGAACTGACTCCCGGCTGAACTTGGTTTCTCCCAAGGTTTATTTCTCCATTTCGGTCACTGATGGGAGTTTTGGTTCCTTGCTACTGTCTCCTCTGGCTTGCTTAGTTAGGGACACTTAATTTCCAGCGATATTGTATACTATCTGAACTGAACTGAGCTGGATGATGACATCACTGAATTCAATGATGAACTGCCTTTAACTGAAAATAGTTTATATTATTGACACAGTACTTCCCTTTACTGTAAAGCTGCTTTGACACAATTTGTATTGTAAAATGCGCTATATAAATAAACGTGACTTGACGTGTAAAATAAATGTGTCTGGTTTCTGGTCTCATCCGTGTCCAGCTTTTTTTTGTCTGTACAAAACTGCTCATTTTGCTGCTTGATATAGCAAACTGTGTGTCTTACCATATTATTTTAATATATTATGAACGCACTCGTGTGTATTTCATTATTTTACTGTTTTTACTCTTTTACTCTGATTTTACTCTTTGATATTCGTCTCATTAGTTCCCTACGGTGGATTATGAACCATAAATGTAACACATTACCAGAAAACAGCTTACTTCCACAATGAAAAATAAGGTTTATCACATTGCAGTTTGTTGCATATCTAATTTATTTTATTTGTTATCTAAAATGTTGGTTTACCAATTAACAATTGCATCATTTTTGTTTTTGCAAACTACTTCTATTAACTGTTTTATGTTTATATAGTATATATCTACAATATATTGTTATTTAGCACTATATTATGTTATGTGTTATGTGACTGATGCATTTTTTCTTAGGTTATCTGGATAAAGGGTGCCATTTTTCCATGAGAATTGATAAGGAACATATTCTTGGGATATCACAGAGACAGCAGCTGATAAGGAAAATATTCTTGAGATATCACACACACACACACACACACACACACACACACACAGTATAAATAAAGTCACTTTATGATCATAAAAGTATAAATGCTCATTGTGTCAGTTTGTGTCAATTGATATTATGACACATTTAAGGTTTCTCACATTTAACAGTTGTATCACGGCAAGTTTTTTTTTTCCTTCCAGACAATCGTGAAATTACTCCATCAGCCGCATTTTAAAACTTTAAAAAAACATGAAGTGGGCCAATTTACTGTATTTAGGTTTCAACCTTTAACCTTAACAACAACTTGCACTGAACACACAGTACAATGTTTTTTCCCCATCCATCAGTGTACTTATTGTGGTCATATTGAATTGCAAAACACTTTTGCTTCTATTAAGGTGGGATATGAGTAAGGTTAGGGACATGTTTGGTGGTATAGGTAGGTTTAAGGGTGGGTTAAGGTGTAAGGATGGGTCAACAGTGCAATTATAACTGTAAATACAGAAATGAATTGCATATGTAATTACATATAGGTATTTTAAAAAATATCAAAATAAGTGCATTGTACCAAATGATTAATTTAAATGTAAGTACATAGTAAGGCCACCTAATATAAAGTGGGAATAAACTTTGTATTAGGCTATATTTATGAGATACTTAACAGATTTGACATGTTTTCACCTACATGACTTAAATTTGTCAACACCCACTTTGTTGTATTTGTGCTTTAAAAGGCAGCTCTGTGCACCAAGTCAGTCAGTGTTCCCAGCAGAGCCACAGGAAGCTGCTTCAGAAACACTTGCCTTCTCCAGTCTCTCTCTCCTCCAGTCATCATTCAGAATGAGCAAGATCATCGTTTTTAGCAAAGAGGCCTTTGAGGGTAAAACAGCTGAATTCAAGAACGACGTCCGCAGCTTAGAAGAAAAGGGCTTCAACGATGTCATCGCGTCTCTCAAAGTCATTGGTGCACCATGGGTAGCATATTATGACAAGAATTTCACTGGAAAACAACATGTTTTTGAGGAAGGAGAGTACGCTACCCTTGATGACAAAGGAAAATTTTCTTCTCTCAGGATCATCACCGATGACCTGGACAACCCTGAAATCCAGCTGTTTGAGAATGTGGACTATCAAGGAAGAAGCGTGACCCTACACAAAGAAACCTGTCTTCACGACATCAATTTCAGTGACATCACTTCCTCCCACAAAGTGAAGAGTGGTGTCTGGGTGCTCTACGAGCATGGGTATTGTAAGGGTACCCAGATTGTCTCTTTCCCTGGGGATGAAGTTCCCAGCTACTTGTCGCTCTCCTTCAATGATGTGGCCAGCCATGTGCGTCCCTTGCTGCCAAAGCCATAGACAGCATCATTCACAGTTCACTCTGCAGCTGAATATGAACTGGAAACCTTTTGGAAAGAATGGTGGTGGGGGATAACTGATCTTTATGAGGAACAAAGACTGTGACTGCTACTCTGCAATAAGGAACTTCATGCAATTAGACAGACCCTTATCATTTAAGGATATCTGTTTAAACACAAAGTGTACATGTTAATTTGTCATATAACAATTTTGTAATATAACTATTTGGTTTTTTATTTTTAGTGACCAGTATCAGTAAACATATGCAATAAGACTGTTAATTGTTAAAGATATACAGAATATACAGATATACAAATACAAGTGCTAATGTATTTGATTGTACTTCCCCTGTTTGATGAGAGTGAAATATTAAAAAGGAATTTTGGATTTATATTATGCTGAGCAAGAGACAACAAATGCTGTTTTAGTCTGTCAACTGAGAAAATAAAGAAACAGAGAATTAAGAAATGTTTTCTCATTTCCTTTTTTATATATATGTATATGTTTTTCATTATAAAGATATCCAATGTCATTACATTAATTTTAACAAAAAATAAATATTATTATTATTATGATCATCATCAAAAAACATGTTCACAGTAAAAGTTCACTTCAAATTTCAGAAATGTGGAAAATATAACCAAGAGAATAAACTAGTATGGATAGACTGTGTTAAAACAACACAACAAATTAACTGAAGAGTTCTCCACACTTTCAAAGGCAATAGCACATGAGTAAGAGGAGCTAGCCTCTAACTAATTCACAATACAGTTATAATACAGACAATTCAGGCAGCTGCAGTTTCTTGGAGATACTAAGTTCTGTTCGTAAGCAGCTATCATAAGGGCTGTGAGGAAACTTCTCATCTGGGCAGCAGTTGATTCTCCTGGAGACGATTCGTTTAACATGATCACTTGCTTGTCATATTCCTAGTCAACCCCTGCCAATATGCTCTTAGATAAAACTGGCCTTTTCTCTTCAAGTTTGAGCTGCATACTGGAAAAATAACTTGTAGGATTTATTTAAAAACATTTTGTAAAAAACATTTTAAGTACATTTTACTGATACTGCTGTGTATAATCTACTTCCTACTAAACTTAACATTCATAAAGAAATTAAAGTATATATTAAAGTAAATATTAAATAATTATATGAACAGTTCAGATGCAAAAGCCTCTAAATCTATCTGACATCTTTCTTTAAAAAATGCATTTTTATCAGGCTCTGATGTATAGGTGTCTACCTAAGTAGCAATACTTCTGATTGGGCTGAGGGTGGGATTTTAGCAAGTTTGAAGTAAAAGTATTTGATGGATGTATAATGTGTGTCTATATGCTGTAAGACAAACCATGTGCAAATCCATTAATCAACAGCATTGCTGGGTATTTTCTCCTTAAACCTGTAGTCTCCCAAAGGCTGTCCCAGAACTGCCATTTGAAATGTCATAACATTCAACAACCAATCATGTCAGGGGATCCTATTATTTGCATATCATTAACTGTGCTGCAAGCAGGGTCTAGTGAGAAGGCAGCCAGGTTTATTTTTCTGTTTTTATGTTTCGCTAGCTTTTGATATTTTTCCACTATTTCCATGCTGGCATGTGCTGCAAACTAGGCTGCATCTGAATATTTAGGACATTTTAAGGACACAACATCGCCAAGCAAGTAACTAATGTTGCAGTATCCACTGTAGTTGTCCGTAAAAACGTAGATTTATCAGTCATTATTAGTGCATGAACCAGAGCAAACAGATGATATTACCTCACAAAGTTAGCCATCAGTCTCCTTGCTTACGATGAGCATACCCACATTCTGGATTAAACTTATAATGTTATGGCTAATTAAACTGATATTTCCACTTGTCATTGTATTGTGTTTCTAAAGTTTAGATAGTGGATCAGGGGTGCAGTCTGGACGATGGGGCAGGGCGACTGTTATTGGTTTATGCTAAAGCAGAGCTTATTGGTGTAAAAACATTTGATGTGTTTATAGCTTATTTAGAAAAGTATGATGCTTTGGGCATTATAGCCGAAAAAACCCATATTGGTCAAATTTACATTTGCAAACAGTACCTCAGTGATATATTTTTAAGTTTATGCGGTAAGAACACAAACAATGGTCATGTGGACGTACTTTAAATTTCATCTGAACAAATCTATGAATGAATATGTCCTGTTTGAAATCCATGAGAGTTTCCATTAGAATCTATATGAAAAATTTAAACTCAAAATGTAATTTTTTCTTTATTATATGCACCCTGAGCAGCATTTTACTGAAAAGCCCATCTAAACATCTAGTAGATTGCATAGTTCTAATCTTTCATAGAGTCAAATTAAAATGGTACACCGTGCACTGTTGCACTGGGTCCTAATGCAACTACATTAGAAAATCCAAGCATTTTTAAACCTTGAAAACACTACATTAAAATTCAAGCATTTTCAAAGAATTCAAGCACCCGAACAAACCCTGTTATTAGCCTAATATTGATTTGTAGTCTATTTATTCTGTTCCAGGTTACTGAACAACCACAGTGGAGGAGACGGTCAACATTAACTTGTCAGATGTAAGTGAGGAGCTGCTCTTTATTAAAATGACTTAAATGAATTTACAGGATCATCTGAGCTTTTTCAAAAAACTGCTGTGGAGCTCATTAGTGATGGGAAGTTCGAATTATTTTACCGACTCGGACCTTTGAGTCTCGTTCAGCAAAATGAACAAATCTTCGTTCGTTCATCACGTGACAGCCCCATAAGATGAACAAACATCTCAAAAAACCTGAACCAACAGGTGAACTAACAGAACCTATAAGGATGTTGCACATGGGCGACTGAGCAAATCACTCCCCGAGACAACTTGGTCTTCCCGAGTCACATAAAATTCTCATTAAAAATTAATAATTCAAGAACGACCCATCACTACAATTCAGGCACTTCTAGTTATAATGAAATGCAACTTTAGTTTGGTGTGACAGAAATACTTAAGTTCTCTGTTAAAGGAGTTGATGTTTGCATTTTTCTCTTGGTCTGAAAGGTTGAGCCGGATCTCATTCATGTGTGTATCAAATAGCAGTGGAGGCACACTAACTGTATTGGTCTGGGGATTCCTGCAGATTACTATGATTATTATTTACTTAACCATTTTTAAAATGGCTCTTTGGTCGCTTTTAGTCAGAAAACGGCACACATACAGCAAGATAAAATTTCACTTACCTGGCCTATCACTTGAAGCAACCCTTTCTAAAAGTCTGTGTTAAAAGAGAGCTGCCATCTGTTGTGCCATTTAATTAAGATGACTGCTGTAGCCTATATATTTTTGGTGAACTATCCTTTCTAATCAGTTTCCTTAACATTTAGAAGATGCTTTTCATTCAAAGCGACTTGCAAACTAAGACAATGGAAGCAATCCAAATCAAACAAAAGAGCAATAACATGCAAGTGCTATGACAAGTCTCGGGGTGTATTCACACTAGACGTTTTGAACCATGCCTGAGAGCGTTGACCCCCAAAGCGCGGTTCGTTTGACAAGTGTGAGTGCTCCAGGTGGGCCGGAGCCCGAGCCCAACCGAACCGTGCCCTGGCACACCTCTTCCAACCGGGCCAGGGCCGGCAAAACGAACCGCGCCCAAGCGTGGAAAGTTTACTGCAAGTGTGAGTGCAGGCCAGCGGGGGAGTGGGGAGGGGGGATAATTGTGCTCGGTCTTGGTTCAGGGCAACCGTGCCTAGTGTGAGTACTCCCTCAGTTAGCCTAACACAGTACATGTAACAATGGAGTTTTTAAATTATATAATAAATAACAAAAAAAAAAAAAAAACAAGCTAGCATTAGAGGCATTCTTTTTTGCTAACTGTATAGAGAGTGTTAGTCTTTTAAGAAAACAAGCAGTAAGTAAATGAAGAGTATATGTCTAAAAGGTTTTAGAACAGAAAAAAGGGAGTTAGAGGGTCAAATAAAGGTGGAAAAAAAGTCATTCCACAGGAGGCTACATTTAATATGAAAGTCAGTGAAAGTGATTTTGTGCTTTTTTGGGGTGGCACAATAATGTGCCGTTCACTTGTAGAATGCAAGCTTCTGAGGCACATGAGACTGAAGTAATGAATTCAGGTAAAGGGGTGCAGAGCCAGTGGTGGTTCTGTAGGCAAACATTAATGCCTTGCATTTTATGCGAGCAGCTATTGGTATCCAGTGCAAACTGATTTAACGTGGTGTGACATGCGTTCTTTTTGGCTCATTAAAAATTAATCTTGCAACTACATTCTGGATTAATTGTAACGGTTTGATAGAACTGACTGGAAGACCTGCCAAAAGAGCATTGCAATAGTCCAGCCTGGACAGAATAAGAGCTTGAACAAAGAGTTGTAAAGGATGTACTGAAAGAAAGGGCCAGATCTTCTTGATGTTGAATAAAGCTAATCTGCAGGACCGGGGAAATTCATTTATTTGAAATAAATGTTTCTGTTCAGAGTGAGTTGGGCAGGTCATTCCACCAGGAGGGTACATTCAATGTGAAAATCAAAGTGATTTTGTGCCTCTTTGGGATGGCACAATAATACGCCGTTCACTTGCAGAACGCAAGCTTCTAGAGGCACACAAGTCTGAAGTAATGAATTCAGGTAAAGGGGTGCAGAGCCAGTGGTGGTTCTGTAGGCAAACATTAATGCCTTAAATTTAATGCCAGCAGCTATTGGTAGCCAATGAAGATTGATGAAAAGAGGTGTGACGTGAGTCCTTCTCGGCTCATTAAAAACTAATCTTGCAGGCGCATTCCTAATTAATTGTAAAGATCTGATAGAACTGGCCGGAAGACCTGCCAAAAGAGCACTGCAATAGTCCAGCCTGGACAGAATAAGAGCTTGAACAAGGAGTTATGAAATATGTTCTGAAAGAAAGGGCCAGATCTTCTTGATGTTGAATAAAGCTAATCTGCAGGACAGGGGAAATTCATTTATTTGAAATAAATGTTTCTGAGCTAACAGAAGTTTAAATGTGGCCCATTTTCTTTGAAGAACTACATGCTCAAAGTTATCTGAATACACCTCACACCTTGAAGACTGCAGTGGAGAACTATACAAGTTCAAAGTTTGCCTGAAGCTCTTCATCACCACATGTATTAACTTTTATATACATACGAATTCTAATGAGATCACATTGCACATACACATCTATACACACACACACACACACACACACACACACACACACACACACACACATAGAAAACATACAATGCATAAAAATTAAATAAATAAATATTGAAAGAGGGGTACATAAAATATGTTTTCACTACTAGTAATTATCTAGCTATGCAGTCTTCTTGCTAGTGTCATCACATACTGAACTAAGTGTAATTGGGACTTTAGGTCTCAAAATATTGAGACCAGCCTGATACAGCAACAACAGGAAAATCAGTCTTAAATACCCTTGAATAAAAACAAAATGCTTCACTCAAGAACTTATACATTTTTGGACATAACCAAATGACCCAACATTCTCTCACTGGACCAGGCTATTTTCATACAGTTGCCATGGGTTGTTTTTCATGTCCGTGGGTTGAAGTGACCACAATAACCTAATATTTAGCCCCTGGAATGCTAATTTTACCAGAGGAACCCCACTACAAAATGTGTATTTTACCCGCTGTAATGTGATTTTTACTGGGGGTTACTTGGGCTAGTTTTGAGTAGCAATTGGGAGAGTTTTGTTGTGAAAACCTGGCAACTCTGTACTGGACTTAATACATAACTAGATTTAATACAAAAGGTGACACAGAGGGCTACATAGACTGTAACCTGGTTCAAGAATAATGCATACTGTGCACAACTTTATATTGAATGAGCTGAAAGTTAGAGCTGATGGAACACAACCTAATGTTTTGATGGACCTGTCTTTTGAAAGATCTATACCTAGTTCTTTCCCCCAGGTCATCTTCAAATGTTGTGTAGGAGGAACCCTTGAGTTATTAAAATACTAATCAAATTTAGAAACAAGACCCTTTAAATTGAGTTCAGATGTCATACAAATATGATGAAAGATGTTTAGGGGGTTGGTAAGTTTCAAAACTGGTATATCCCATTTAACATATTTCCATGTTTGAAGATATCTGAAAAAATTAGAAGGGGGTGATCCAATAAATCACCTTTGTCACTTTGAGTTCCCAGAATGAGTTTGCAAATGATGTTTGAGGTCGCTTTGATATGTGAAACTCTCCTCACACTGAAGACACTTGTAAGGTCTCTCTCCCGTGTGAGTTCTCATGTGAACCTTTAGGTTTCCTTTAATCGTACAACTCTTTCCACACTGAGGACAGATGAAAGGCTTTTCTCCAGTGTGAACTCTCATGTGAGTCTCAAGGTTTGCTTTGATTGTAAAACTCTTTCCACAGTGATGGCACATGAAAGGCTTTTCTCCGATGTGAATTTGAACATGATTCTTAAGGTGATTTGTGTCTGTGAAACTCATTTCACACCGATGACATTTAAAACTCTTCTCTCTTGAATGAATCTTCATGTGATTATGAAGGTTAACATTATGACTGAAACACTTTCCACACTGATTGCATGTGAACGGTTTCTCTTTAGTGTGACTTCTTATGTGAATCTTAAGGTTTCCTTGAACAGTGAAACTCTTTCCACACTGAGGACAGGTGTAAGGTTTCTCTCCAGAGTGAATTCTCATGTGGACATTAAGGGTTTTCTTCTCTGGGAAACTCTTTCCACACTGATCACATTCATACGGTCTCTTTCCAGAGTGAGTTTTCATGTGGACATTAAGGGTTTTTTTCTGTTTAAAACACTTTCCACACTGAGTGCATATGAATGGCTTCTTTTCAACGTGAATTTTCATGTGGATTTTAAGGCTTTCCTTTTGACTGAACATTTCTCCACACAGTTGGCAGGTGAAAGGTCTTTCTTCATTCTGAATTACCAAGTGGGGATTAACGTTTGTAGTTTGTGTTTTTTGAGGTTTTTTTGGTGAGGAATTCTCTTCTGTTTCATTCAGTTCTTGTCTCTCCTCTTTCAGTGCCATCAGGTCTGAAGTGAAAAGAGAAAAATACAAGTTAATACCAGTTTAATGGCACAAAGCAACAGACATCTGTCAATAGATAAAAAAAAAAAGAATTAATTGCACATTTTCAGTAATTAATAGAATATTGATATAATGTTTATATCAAAATTTCACATTATTAACGTAGAAAGCATCTTAAAGGTTGTGTGTTTAAAATGTATTGTTTAATGGCATCTCTTTTTTTTACCGATTAGCCTAATGAAGACTAGTATCATTGAAATATAGCAACTGCTCTTTATTAAATACATTTTCCCTCCAAATGTATCCATAAATTATAGATAGTCAGGACTACAGCATCACTGAAAGGTATGATTTTCAACAATTATTAGGTTTTTAAAAAAGTGAACTTAAAACAACCTTCACATAAAGTAAAATTTGTATATGCATAAACTACAAGTTTAATATAAATGAATCTTTATTCAAGCTACAAAAGTTAATCAGGGAGCCAAACAGCAGTGAGTGATTTCTCTGACTTTCTTTTACTTTTTTTTATTTACATCAAAGACTCTGCAGCAGATTTCACTTTAATGCTGCATTTCCAGTCTGGTCTCATTGTGTATATACATGTTTTGATTGATACTGAAACATATTTACACAATGTATTACACAATTTAATACATATAATTACTAAATATTCACAGCTAAAAATCCCATAACATATTTATGTATCTTTTATATCATGAAGATGTGTGTATTAGTGCATTTTTATTTTTTATCAATAAATGATTTACATTTTTAGACCCCCTAACCTAACCCCAAACTTAAATATAGCTATTTTATAATGAATATGAAAAAGATATAAAACATAATAGACCGAAATATGCAGGGAAATTTGTATTTCAGTAACCTCTAAACCTAACCATAACCATCTATTTAAAATATGTACAGTATAAAGAAAAACATGAAAGACAAGCACAATCACAATGACGCCAAAAGCAGTACTAAAAGTATTGCAAATGAGACTGCAGTCGCAGTCCTCACTGATGTTTTATGTGAGGTGCAGAGCAGAATTTAGCGGTGCTGGACATTTTAATAAGGATCAAATGAGTCCAGCTTTGAGAATGAAAACCAACCTGTTTGTTCCTCAATATCTTCATGTTTAACTCCGAATGTTTCTTCAATCTTAATGTCTTCACTCTCCTCTTTAATAAATGCCATCTTCATAATATTGTTTCAGGATCTTAATTGCTTCACCAGGAGTTTTTCTGTGCTTGGACACTGTCCTGTTAAAGAAGAGAATAATTAACACAAATGAAAAACAAATGCAAACTAAATCTCTGGATGTGTATCAGCTCCTAGTTCAGCAGAGAGATCACCCAGATTAACAAATCTATATAGAAAAAAACAACTATTTTATTAAGATCTATATTGTGGTATTTGGTGAACTGGAGAATAAGTTTAATAGATTAATTTTATCATGAAAACATTTGAAGCTGGTTTCTAATAGTTGTCGTTGAACATGTTCGTTGTTCGTTGCATTTCCAGTGTTTTGAGCAGCAGATGTCGTCAGTGTGCGGTGATTCGAGTGATTCAAAACAATGAATCATTTGTGATGCAATCGATTCAGTAGATTTGTTTCTCCATCGCTATTTGCCAGTGACTGAATTCGTGTTCATGATAAACTGATTAACGATATAAGAAGCGAATACAAACGTACATTATCTGTTGCTCGTGCAAATGCGCTTTACTCACACAAAACCTTTGTTACTGTCACTAGATAAGTAAATACGAGCTGTGTTTATTAAAACACTTTAAATGAATAAATGCACTCACCTTTCTTCAACCGAATCAAACACACAGGAGCGCAGTGCAGCCATATGACGTCACTTCGCCAAAACAAAATAAAAGTCTTGTGCGTAAAACATAGCATTTTACATTAGAAAACAAATCTAAATAATAAGGCATTCAGGAATTTAAACCTATTAAACCCCAAATGATTAGTACAGTTTAGCTTTATATCTAGTCTTATGTCTATCTAAACTGTAAAGTGTGTTTCATTCATGATAAACTACAGAGCATTTGTGATATTCTTAATAAAGGAAAAACTCTAGTATCTTGGTCTTCACTTTATAGGATTGAAAATAATTATTTAACATTTCAAACTTAACAATTTGAAGATAAAAATTATATTTCCCATGACTGTAAAAGATTACATTTTGAAATTAGAAATTCTTTCCTTTCAGTTTTGTCAGTTTATTGTCAATGAACATGTTTTGTAGAATTGTAAACTTTATTGTCAAAAAAAAAAAAAACCCACTAGACCAGGATCTTTCATGAAGAAAATGTATCAGTCCCTGCAGGCTAGATACAAAGAACACATACTGCATCATGACCTCTCTCCAGAACTGCTTTTAAGATCTGTTTCAAAGCAGAACATTGAACACTGTCATGAAACTTTTGGGGAAGAAATAGGAGAGATGATTTCCAGGCACAAAATCAAAATTTTAATCTGTTTCACTTCATGTGCCAGCCCCGCGCATGTCCCATATATTGCGTGTCCTCTTACTCACACTTAAGCTTTTTAAAGTTATTTTGTGCAATCCAACCAAAGACCTATTGAAATATAAATGCTTATTCATTAAAAGAAAATGAACACACTTAACAGTTATTGCAATGCACTGCCACACAGCGTGACTCTATGCATTCAGCACCACATTTGTGGACAGTGCCATGTCACACACCCTTCCAGAACAAACTGCCAAATATTTAACTGGCAAGAAATCACATACGTAAGCGTTAAATGGAGTTTTTTGCTCAAGATGTTAAATTTCACTCAAAATCACTCTGTTTTTTGTATTTTGAGTATAAGGTAATATAATACAAATTATAGTGTTATAAAAAAATAAAAATATTAAAAACTTTGATGACCGTTAAACGCATCATCACAGTCTTGTGAAAAGGGTCCATATATAGAGTTGGTAAAATAGTTGAGCACTAAAGTTTTTAGTGCACACAAATCCAAAGCATCCACACACTGACAGCCATATCTGAGATGCACACAAATACGGAATTGAGTTATTTTCTGCTGTCTTTTCTAACAGACCTATATTATTTGAAATGTATCTTTTGTGAGAGAGAGAAAAAAACTCTTACCAGTGTCACCTATACTATTTGTAGTATTTAATGATTGATGAAACCATTGCTTAAAAAAATGACTTTTTTATGATTTCAGGTAAAAACTCTGGCTCTCAAAGATGGGGGATGCTCGCGAGTGCATTTGGAGGATTATGCATGGACTGATTACAAACTCTTTGGCCCAAAAAATCAACATGAGGGTAATAAATGGAAAGATTGGTTTTCGGCGTTTACGTTTACGGGATGTTGTGATTGGTAAGTTGTACTTTATGCTGTAAGAGTGGTTTGAATGTTTAAGAATAATCAACCGAATTCACAAACATCTACTTAAGAAGTTCTCAAATATGTTCGTAAGAACATCTTAATATTATATATATATAAGTAGCACACTAGCCTGTTTTTGTCACAACCTTGACTGGCACTTGGCTTCATGTTTTAATGTGTTGTGTTTTTGAACAGTTACTTTTAAAGAGCCTGTCTTAATCTTTGGAGATCTGCTAAACTTGATGCAGAACTAAACTGATCTGCATCAATTTACTATTCGCATTAGCTGTTGATACAAAAGCTATTTTCAAACCATGTTTACATGTATGTTTCAGCGGCTGTGAGACAAAACCACCTGACTTCTGCAGCCACAGAAAAAGAAATTGACTCAACCATCAAAAGATGGCTATATCTGGCCCCGGATAGGGATGGACAAGAGAAATCAGTGTCAGGAGAGTACAGGTTAATGGACTGTGACTTGACTGGATATTGTAGAGTTGTGTGCACAGTGCCGCTTGTTCATAAACTGAATCAGATGTTAAGTTGTGTGCACATTGCCGCTTGTTTGTGGACTGAATCAGATATTGAAGAGTTGTGTGCACAGTGCCACTTGTTCATGAACTGAATCAGATGTTAATTTGTGTGCTCAGTGCCATTTGTTCATGGACTGAAACATAGATGTTCAAGGGCTGTGAAACATGGCATTGACATTCAAGCATTGCTTGTTTGTTTGTTTGTTTGTTTGTTGTTGTTAAAATGTAAAATGTTTTGTTTAAATGTGACAATAAATATTTTTCAGAACACTGTTGTTGATCGGGCATGTTTCATCTGGGCCAAGGGTGTGTATAAAGTGGCTAGATTAAGGTTTTGTTGTGGCTGACATGTGGAACAAATGTATTCGGTCCTACACAGAACCAGTTAAGGGCCAGCTGTAGTCATACATTTGGCTGAGATATAGCTATGCCATGGGCCGTATGTGGCCCGAGTTCTGGCAACCAGACCTGGTCCACTCATGTACCGTAATTCATTGCTGTATTTGGGCAGAGTGAAAGTGGGTTCTGTGGCCCATCACTGGGCCAAACTACTTTTGCTATGTGGGCTGCTGCTCAGTTGGCTCTTTTGGGACCACATTTTTTAATCATTTGATTTTTTTTTAAATATATATTTAAAAAAAAATATATATACATTGTTATAATTTCTTTTTGTGAAATTCAACAAGACCAGATGAAATCTCAACAAGACCAGATGAAACTTCTAAATTATCAAAGTTAACAGAGTTTGTTAAAAATGTATAAGACTGGATGACCAATAATTTTTTTCCTATTAAATTCAGATAAGACTAAGATATTACTTATTGGACCAAACAATAACACACAGAATCTTTTGGATTACAATTTGCATCTAGATGGATGTAATGTTACTTCCTCTACAGTCAAAAGTCTGGGTGTTATATTAGACAGCAACAAAATCATAATTCCCATGTTACAAAAACAGCATTCTTCCATCTTAGAAACATTGCCAAGCTACGAAACATGTTACCTGTTTCTGATGCAGAAAAGTTAGTTCATGCATTTATGACCTCTAGGCTGGACTATTGTAATGCATTGCTAGGTGGTTGTCCTGCATCTTCAATAAACAAGCTGCAGTTAGTCCAAAATGCAGCTGACAGAGTCCTTACCAGGTCAAGAAAATATGATCATATTACCCCAATTTTAAAGTCTCTGCACTGGCTTCCTATTAGGTTCAGTATCAACTACAAAATATTACTTCTTACATATAAGGCCCTCAATAGTTTACCTCCTGCTTACCTAACTAGTCTTCTACCGCGCTACAATCGTCATGCTCCCTAAGGTCACAGAACTCAGGGCTCTTGGTAGTACCTAGATTAGCAAAGTCCACTAAAGGAGGTAGAGCTTTTTCACATTCAGAATCAGGCCGGATGAAATTTGCTGTCAGGGGTAGTTTAATTGCAACATATAATCATACATATAGAAACCTATACATTGGAGTCTGATAAAAATGCATTTTTAAAGAAAGATCCCATACATTTACCCACCCTTTGACCCTCCCCTTGACAAAATAGGGAGAGAAGCAGTTGAATGTGGTCAAAAGAAACTGTGATACAGAGACAGTCTATTTGTGATCTCAAAAAAGCATATTTTAAACCCAAATCTGCTGCTGGATTGCCAGTGCCAGTGATGACACAGAAAAGACTTCTCTCTGGTGTTATTTCATGACTCGTGTCACACTGATAACATAAAAATACAGTTCTCTCATTTGTGGAATCTCATGTGGTATTTAAGTTCTGCTTTATTTCCAAAACTCTTTCCACAGTGACCACACACAAATGACTTTTCTCCAGTGTGAAGGTTCATGTGCCTGTTAAGGTTTCCTTTTTGGCTGAAACTTTTTCCACATTGTTGGCAGGTGAAAGGCTTCTCTCCAGTGTGAATTCTTATGTGGTCTTCAAATGGTTTTTTATAATTGAAACTCTTTCCACACTGAGGGCATGAGTAGGGTTGCTCTCCAGAGTGAGATCTCATATGATCCTCAAAGTATCGTTTTTGACGAAAACACTTTCCGCACTCAGAGCATGTGTAGGGTTTCTCTCTATGATTTTTCATGTGGACATCAAGGTTTTCATGTTGATCAAAACTCTTTCCACACTGATCACACGTGTAAGACTGTTCTTCCTTGTGAATCCTCATGTGTCTTTTCAAGCTTTCTTTTTGAGTGAAACTTACTCCACACTGTTGGCAGGTGAAAAGGCTCTCTCCAGTGTGAATGGTCATGTGTAAATTAAGGTTGCCTTTCTGGCTGAAACTTCTTCCACACTGTTGACAGGTGTAAGGCTTCTCTCCAGTGTGCATTAAAACATGGTTTTTAAGACTTCCTTTATGACTGAAATGCTTTCCACACAGTTGGCAGGCATAAGGCTTCTCTCCTGTGTGAACTCTCATGTGGACACCAAGGTTTCCAAGTTGAGCAAAACTCCTTTTACACTGCTGGCATGTGTATGGCTTCTCTCCTGTATTTTGAGCCCTTTTTATTGAGTAAGTCTTTTCAGTCTGTGAACAACTAAAAGATTTAGCTCCATTTATGAAATCATGATTTTTCTCTTCCATTTCATTCAGTCCTTCACTCTCTTCTTTCAGTGCCATCAGGTCTAAGGTGCAAAAACACAAATAAATGTTAATCCCTGTTTAATCAAACAAAATAACAGATATTAAAAAGATATTCAAACGTGTCAAAACTAACATTCAACTACATCCTATATCCATTAAGCAACTGCAAGAGATGTTGCATGTAATCTGAGAAACCCTTCCCAATATTGGAAACTCTTCCCTTATTTAGGACCTCAAACACTATTAAGATTACATTGAAACCCAAGAGTTGTGTCAGAAGATCTAATTAATTAGTGGCCAAGCACCGAAGGCAAGCACCTATTGTAATCATTGGTGTTATTGTTCTTTATTCGTCTATGGCAGCCTGAAGTACCGCTTGTCTCTAAATCAAACCCTCTAGCGCCACCAACAGCTCAAATTTGCACTCAAGTTAATAGCTAATAACTTGTGAACCACAGAAGCAAAAATCTTCTTTTCATCTAATTCAACTAATGTGGAGTCAAATGGACGCCAAAAAAGCAATGAATTTATTTGAAATTATCATGAAAGAAAAACTTGACTTGGCAAGTGGCACAGTCAGTCAGAAAGGCTTACTCCTGTTGGCTATGGATTATTTGATTTGTCATGTCTCAGTGGAAAGGGGCGCAGGTTTCATTGTGTTGTATAACCAACAATTCAAAATAAGTCTTGTTCTGAGTGTCTCTGCATCACTACTGTCATTTTTACAATCTATAGACCTCCTAAGACAAAGGAAGATTTAATGCCTGAATTTGAGAGAACTCTTATCCTGGGGATAAAACTTTAACATCCATGTTGACAATAGCCACTTTTCCACTGTTGGGTCAGTGCATACCAGGACTAATAATGAGCTGGACGGGGCTAATGTCTTTGCATCTCAAGCCGCAAGCCAGAAAATCAAACCACATTTACACTGTTAACCCAGCACTAAACCCGCCCTTAACACACCTCTCTGAAGCAAACATCTCACAAACCCAGCTTTTCACCAGTGAGAGGAAGATTAATGAAACTATATCATAAAACAAACTTAACAGAAAAGGATTGTTCCCTACATAAAAGACTTCAGCATCAATATTTTATATACTAATGATTTGTTATTAAAATAATAATTAATTAATTTGCATAACCATGCTAAATCAAACCAAGATTATCAAAATTTCACATAAAAAGATAACAAACATACTAAAATAAAAATACTGATAAACCCTCATGTTTCCAGCAAATTTCTTTAGAAAAAATGAGCATTTATATTAGTGTCAAAGACAAGATGTCACCGTTTTGATGTCTGCATCAAATTACATTAATAAAAGTAATACATTAAAAAAAAAATAATAATAATTACATGCAAGTAAACTGTCTATTTTAATATTTCTAATAACTAAAAAAAAAAAATAACTACAACAATATGGGAAACAAATATTTGGAAACAATGTTTCAAAGGTGTAAATTGTCATTCAGAGTAATAGTCCGACTTTAATTTTACCATTAAATTTTAAATAAATATATAAAATACCAAGTTAAAAAAATATATTTGTTGTCCTGGCATTTTCAAGTAAGTATTGGCTGTGTTATATTAAAAGAGCTATATGGTATTGTGTTTTTAAAGTATTTAAATAGCCAGGGGACTTTTGTCCCGAAAATGTAATTTGTCAGATGTCATTAAGTGTTACAGGAATAAGAAGTTATTTTGAAGTCATATAAAAACTGATAGTTATTCAGCAGTCTGTGACATCATCAAATGGCACCTGGAAGACTGTATGGTGAAAAAAATGAAAACTAACCTGTTTGTTCCTCAGTATCTTCTTGTTTGGCTCTGAATGTTTCTTCAATCTTCATTTCTTCACTCTCCTCTTTAATAAATGCCATCTTTATAGTGTCACGTGGATCTGAGTTTCTCCACCAGGTTTTTTCCTCTGTGTTTGGAAACTTTGTCCTGTTTAAAAAGAGAATAAATAACAGGAATAAAAAAGAAAAAGACAAAAATTAAATCACTGTGTGCATCTCAGTGCACTAGTAAGGAGTCAGTCAGAGTGACAGCTAATGGACTTAAATGATCTGATTAGACAAACACTTAAAACTTCTACTTACTATTCAGTTTTGATTAGCATGTTTATTGCATTTAATCTAGTACACATTCAATGTAATGTAATGCTATTGTAACAACAACAACAATACATTAGCAGTTGTTTGTAAAAGTTGTCATTACACATGTTTGTTGTTCTCGTTGTATTTTCAGTGTTTTGAGCGGCAGGTCTCATCAGCGAGCGGCGATTCGAAACAGTGAATCATTTTGTGAATCAACTGATTCAATTGACTCGGAGTTTCGATTTCGTGTTTATGATTATCTGAATCACTACACAGAGAGACAAATCAGACGCTGTTTGGATCTGTTTTACTCTCACAAAATGATGTTCATCATTTGATTAAATATTACAGAGTTACGTTGTTTGAATTTAAACAATTTAAATGATTAAGACTACAAACCTTTCTTCAGCTGAAACACTGATGCAGGAGCGCGGTGCAGACTTATGACGCCATACACTAGATCAAAATAAAAGTCCTGTTCACACGCTGCTGTGTCTACAATCCAGAAAGTGCAGATATTTACATGAAGGAAACACATACGAATAATAAAACATATGACAATGGTATTCAGAGTTTTATTCTTGGTGAAATACATATTTAAATATTTATATAAAGAAATTAAAATATATACTTTACAAATATTTACAAATTGTAATAATTGTAATTTTACTTAATTATTTATGTATTATTAATTATATTTTCCCAAATGTATCATTCATGTATTTATGACAGTTTATGTCCACAAGTGTTTCTTAATTTCATATTTAGTTATGCATTATGTCAACATTTATTTATTTCCAGATTTATTTACTATGACATTTATTTATTTATTTATTTATTTAGACCTTCCTTTGTCCGCAACAGAAAAGCTCTGAGGCCACAGTAGCACCTTGTGGAGTGACCAACCAAAAAACAACTGCTTTATTTTCTGTCTCTCAAACTTTCATCTTATTTGTCAGCATCTATCAGAGTCCTCAAACATGGTTATATTGGAGGAACTCGGGGGTTGGAAACCTCTAAGCAAAGATTTCAAAGACTACTTTTTGTCCTCAAATGGCACTTGTTTTGAATGCATTACTTATTTCATTTATTCATTCATTTTACTTATATCATAACAGTCCTCTTTTATTAACTTCTATTGTGTTCTGTGCAGCACATGGTTTGTCCAGTCTTCCAGCAAAGTGAGATCAGTCATGACCATAAAGTTACATTTCAAATGGCATCCCAGCTGTCTTTTATAGCTTTTGTTGCAGTTGGTTAGTTAAACTTATTTCAGGTTGGCTGATGCTAGGACCTGATTTAAGATCAACAAATACAATAGATCAGTACGCCATTTTCATTAAAATACTGAATATCATATAGTCTGCTTAGACCACTGAGCTGAGGTTGCACTTAAATCATTTGATACAAAATCTTTGAAAATTAAAGATCTGGTATCAAATAAAAAATTAAAGATCTGGTATCAAATAAACTGTATGTTGTGTTTATCAAGTGTATATCAAATAAAGACTATTTTGCTAATTGTTATGCTGTCTCTTAAGAAACTGTTCATGAATGCTATATTGAATAGGCTTAATGCATGGCTGTTCATGCATAATGTACTTAATAAACTGAAAGTGTCTTAACAAACAGCATACAGTACAAAAAATGATGTTGCATATGGCAAAATGTATAAAATAAAGAATAATGCTATGCAAACATACTAACTGTGGGAATGTATCAATGTATACATATAATAGACAGCAGTGTGTGAATGGGACTTTTATTTTGCTCTGGTGATGTGACGTCATAAAGCGGTGCTGTGCTCTGCATCTGTTGTGATTCACCTGAAAAACGGTTTGTGGTTTTAAATGTTGAAATCAATGCAAAATGTTGTGTCAATTGAAACGGATTTAAAAGCTATGTAAAATAAATGAATATTTCTTCCCATATGCTGAATTAGTACATCATTCAAGTGAGAGAAACGCGATTTTTTTTTAAAATCCGAGTCAACTGAAACAAATCATTCACTAAATGATTCAGTGATTCGAAGCGCTCGAATCAGAGCACGCTGTAAAAGCAAAGAGAACAAACACAAAAATGTGCAATCAACTTTTACAAACTGCAAATGTTTTCATGAAAGTGGAATCTATTGGACATGATGCATAAATAATTTAATACCAAATCTACATAATAAATATCCAAATATAAACTTTCTGTATAATATATTTAAATAAGGTGATTTAAGGCCATTAACAATCACTCTGAATGAATCTCTTACCAGCAGTGTTGCCTTCAGAAAAGGAAAATAAAGAGAATAGGGCACACTCAAAATATCTGTTCTGTAACATAGTATATATATATTTATGCCTTAGTTGTATAAAATATATAGCTTTCATACGGAAAACTTCCCTGATGCCATAGATACGGGACAGTTCCTATTATAATCAGTGCAGTTGGGAACCCTACTTACAAGTGTGTTGATTACTGAACTGTGGAGATGTTTGAGATACACCCAGAGATTTAGTTTTCTATTGTTTTTTTCTATTAATTATTCTCATCCTAAACACAGAAAAAAGTCCTGGTGAAAAGACTGAGATCCACACAACACACTATACTTATAAAGATGACGTTTATTAAAGAGGAGAGTGAAGATATGAATATTGAAGAAGCATTTAGAGTCAAACATGAAGATACTGAGGAACAAACAAAGATAGAATTTATTAAAGAGGAGAATGAAGACATGAAGATTGAAGAAGCATTCAGATTCAAACAAGAAACTGAGGAACAAACAGGTTGGTTTTCATTCTCAAAGTTGAATTCACTCAATTTGATCCTAATTAAAATTATTCTTAAAGGAATAGTTCACCCAAAAATAAAAATTCCTCTATGATTTACTTACCCTCAAGCAATCCTCGGTGTATATGACTTTCTTCTTCCAGATGAACACAGTCAGAGTTGTTTTAAAATGCACATTTTTTTAACCTTCATTTGAATATGACAAAATAATATCATGCTCTTCAATATTTTTATGAATAAATCTCTGACAGAGACTATCACCACTGTGCACTTAGTGTGCAGGCTGACGTCATCCAACAATTACTATGTATTATTACAATATTTTTTTAATGTGCTAAAATCTATATTTTTATAATGAGTGCTGGGGGCATGGTTTGTAGATTTTTTTTTTTTTTTTTAGACTTTCCAGCTTTTTTGTCTCTAGCTGATCACATGCCTGCTTGATGAAGTGTGAAATTTTAAAATGTGATGTAATTTTTCCAGCAGTGAATTATTGTCTAAATCAGTAGTTCTCTATTCCAGTCCTCTACATATTTTGCATGTCTCTCTTAGTTAACACACCTGATTCAGATAACAAGCTTGTTAGAAGAGAGCTATTTAATATATTATTAAAATCAAGTATTTATTTGGTTTCAGTTTTGTTCTGTCTTCCAAGTACCTTTGTTTATTCTGGAATTCTGCATCCTTACATGTCATAAAATTTATATACTACGTTTAACTCATTTAACTGTGTTTTTTTGTTTGGGAGCTCCCTCTGTTGCTTTAGCTGAAAGGGTAACAGTAGTGAGACAAAGGTTACATGCAACATCTCTTGCAGTTGCTTAGTGGATATACGATGTAGTTGTATGTTAGTTTTGACATGGTTGAATGATTTGATGTCTGTTGTTTTGTCTCATTAAACTGGGGTTAACCTTTATTTGTCTTTTTTCATCTTAGACCTGATGGCAGTGAAAGAGGAGAGTGAAGGACTGAATGAAATGGAAGAGAAAGATCATGATTTCATAAATGGAGAAAAATCATTTAGTTGTTTACAGATTGACAAGACTTCTTTAAGAAAAAGGACTCGAAAGATAGGAAGAAGTTCTGTTTTGAATCAAACAAAAAGCATTAAAAGACACACAAGTATTCCCACGGAAGAGAAGCCTTATGCCTGCAAACAATGTGGAAAGCATTTTAGTTATAGGGAAAGTCTTAAAAGACACGGTTTAATTCCCACTAGAGAGAGTTCATATACATGTCCTCAATGTGGACTGAACTTCCATAAAAAACAACACTTTAAAAACCATATGAGAATTCACATTAAGAAACCCTACACATGCCCTCAGTGTGGAAAGTGGTTTAATAATAAACACAACTTTGAAGACCACATTAGAGTTCACACTGGAGAGAAGCCTTTTACCTGCCAACAATGTGGAAGAAGTTTCAACCAAAAAGGACACCTTGACAGGCACATGAGCGTTCACACTGGAGAAAAGCCTTACAAATGTCAACAGTGTGGAAGAAGTTTTAATCGGAAAGATTACCTTCATTCCCACATGAGAGTTCACACTGGAGAAAGGCCTTACAAATGCCAACAGTGTGAAAGAAGTTTTGACCGGAAAGATTACCTTAACTCCCACATGACAGTTCACACCAGACCCAGCCTTTTCACCTGCCAACAGTGTGGAGTAAGTTTTACTCAAATAGAAGGCTTTAACAGACACATGAGGATTCACAATGGAGAACAGCCTTAGGGAACAGCTCACGTTGTGCCTAAAACATGTGGAAAACACTAGACACAAGAGAGAAGCCTATCACAGCCAGCAATGTGGAAAAAAAATAAACCAAAAGGTAAACTTTAACAGGTACATGAACCATCAGACTGGAGAGAAGCCATTTTAAATGTGATCACTGTGGAAAGTTTTTCAAATAAAAAGCAACACCAGAACTATATGGCTGAAGGACTGAATAACCTCTGCTCCTCCAATTTAAAAACTTTTGTAGCTAAGGGGATGATATATTTGATGCATAGTGTGTTATATCTGTGCAATAGTTCATTTAGCCTTTACTTTCAGCAGTTATAAATTTCAGTTACTGTGCCCATGAAGAACAATTATAGTGTTCTCTACTCCAGTAGAAAGTAACATGATTTAGTAACAACACTAAACTCCAGCAAGATAAAGTACTTTTTTGCAAAACCATTGATAATAATTGGAACAGTGAATGAAAAGGAAAAAAGCACTCTTTCAGATAATACATTAAACCGAGGTCCTGACTGCGTTGTGGGAGTTCTGGCACACTATCGCATCATCCAGATTTGGTGGTCCTTTTATATGCTTTGAGTGTCAATATAAGCATTATATAAATGTTACGAGTTATTATTACATGGCTTTGTGGAATACTCAATTCTGATTGGTCAGTCGCCACATTCCAAGGTTTGATATTCCCAGATAACGACCAGTAAAACTAATAATGCTGTTAGCTGGCTAAGAACATTATTTCTTTGTGGAAATTTTTGCACGTTTGGTTGAATAATAAAATATTAAATCTCAATTCAGTATTACGAGTACAATTATTTAATTCATTATGTCATCCTGGTATTGCGATCTCCCCCTCTCTCGTTTCATACAAATGCAGCTGTTATTTTGGGACGACTGTTCTACACTGGTAAGATTTTGAAACCATCAAAATCTTAAATCTTAAATCAATAGGCTATATTTTATCGCCATAATTATTTTCTGTGGTTAACTGTTGTGCAATAATAATCTCCCTCAAATGTCCATTTAGTTTGAATTTGCCACTTCCTACCAACAGCATTCTTCACTGAAGCTTTGCGTTCAAATATTTCAACTCTGATCAGGGTTTTATGTCTATGTGTTTCTTGTGAATAAACTATGTACATTTTTGTTATTATGTATTTAAACATTTTTATAAATAATCATGTTGTCGTAGGGCTGGAGGAAAATCATCGCTGTTGGGAGCAGACACTGCTGCGGCCAAGCGGTCTCTGGTCTGGTCTGCATTCTGTGAGTCTCTCACATGCTGGTCAACCGGATCATCCTCATCTGGTTGCACTTCTTCTGGCTCCATGATGTCACCGTTTGTCAGGCAAATGTTGTGAAGGATGGTGCAACAAGTGATGACCTCTGGAGCAAATTCTGGCTTCACTTCAAGGGCCTTGAAGAAAAGTGACCGCCATTGTGTTTTCAAGCTGCCAAAAGATCTCTCAACGATGGACCGAGCTTTTGCGTGGTGGTGGTTGAAATGACGCTGTACTTCATTTTGAAGTGGCTCTCTAAACGGAGTAACAAGAGAGATTGGTTGGCTGAGACAAGGGTATCCTCCATTGCCAAGTATGTGGTATCCCTCTGGTGGGTAAAGTGCCTTCAGGTAGATGGGGCTGTTCCTGAGCACTATGGAGTCATGGACAGAACCAGAAAATCCCAAAAAATGTCCAGGTATTTGCCTTGGTGGTCACAGACTGCTTGGAGCTGGATTGAATAGAATAAATTTCTATTCAAATAGCACATGGAATCAGCAGATGGAGGCTTGATTCTAATGCTCCCAACAACTGAACCAAAGACAGGACTTCCAGCCAGGTTTGCAAAGCCTGTGCTGATTTCATCCAGCTCCTCTGGAGATGGGAAGTGGATGACTCTCCGTTTGAGCCGAAGGATCATTTTTGCGACTCTGTGGACAATCATATGGATGGTAGACCTGGGCATATCAAATGCTTTGCAAACAAAGCGGTAAGAGGTTGCACTAGCGATCCAGAAAATGAAGACCAGGATTTCAAGATCCTGACTCCAACCATGGTCACGATCTTCATGGAGGATGTTAATTAGGTACGCGAGTGTTGCTCTGTTGAGCCGAAAGTCTGGCCTCAGGTCACTTCTTCCATCCAGGTACAACCTGAGGACAGGCACTTGCTGGTTCAGCAGGCAGTACTGAGCTGGAGTCCCAGTCTGAAAGAATAAATATTCTATAAACTCAAATGTTTCTTTTTTTATGTATTGCTAATAGTATTTGTGTCAACAATACGATGTATTCATAAAAGATAATGATTTTCAAAAATAGTGTTTTATTTGTTCATTAATGTTTTTATAAATAGCTAAACAAGGTACATTATTTAAATTTACATAACACAAACAATTCCTTATAAAAATAAACTATTTTTTTACGAGTCAAACCCAAAAAACTATTGTAGTAAAACCATGGTAACAAAAAATTAACTGTGGCATTGCTACCCTAACTATAGTTTAACAATAGTATTTGTATTAAAACTTTGGTTGTACAAATTAAAGTCAATCTGCCAAAAATCATGGTAACTAAACTTTTACTAATATAACCATGAATAATTTTTTTGTAAGGTAACTGAAATGACAATTGTTTCTTGCAAAAACTAGAAGAAAAGAGCTATTTCGATTCAGATATTTAGTTAAAAGGTCGGTTTGTGTTGTGTTATTTCTTCTTACCAGGTGGCATCTTCGAGCCAACAAAGCACGCTTTACTGCTGACGCTCTTCCTAAAATTTTCCTTTTTCTTCTTCTCAGGAAAAGAAGTTTCACCAAAACGAAAATTAACAACACAGAATACATTTTATTTTTGATTTACCTCAGGACTCGACTGAGAGGAAAGCCCGCGAAAATACTGTTTAAATAATGTATGCTTATACTGTAGATTATTTGTAGAGGCTTATTTTTTATTTATTTTTTAAAAACGTGTTTACGCTTTATTATATTTTGTGAACAAACAACAGAGAAGAGTGTTTTCATTTTTTTTATTTTGAAATAAAAAGTAAATAAAAATGACAAAGGGGGGATTTTATTGTCTGATATGAAACGATAATACAAATGTAAAATCGAACAGTGACAAAATTCATCAAACCAACAGCAAGTATTATGTTTATGAAATTGTCCGTGACAGATGCTTTCTGCCGCATATTATTTACGTCAGCGTCTGAATTCGCTCACTCCTTTTCGTTCACTCGTCACTGATTTAGTGGACTCAACTGCCATTCACTATATAGGGATGAGTGAATGAGTGAACGAGTGAGCGGTTTCAGACACAGCTCTGTTCACACGCTGCTGTGTCTACAATCCAGAAAGTGCAGATATTTACATAAAGGAAACACATGAATAATAAAACATATGGCAATGGTATTTAGAGTTTTATTCTTGGTGAAATACATATTTAAATTCAAAATATAAATGAAATTGTTAAATATAAATTACAAATATTATTTCACAAATATTTACAAATTGTAATAATTATAATTTTGTTTAATTATTTATGTATTATTAATTATATTAATTCATTCATGTATTTATGACAAAGTTTATGTCCAGAACAGTGGAGGCTGGTGCTAAATAATTTGGGGTGGGGGAGGAAATAAACTGAATCACACTGTTATTGCAGGCAGCAGGACTGAAGCATGAAACAAGATACCCAATCAGTGAATTTGAGTTTGTAGTATATAAATTCATTTTTAATATACTGTATATAAAGTTTAATGAAGCTCAATATAATAAGTAACTGTTATGCACAAATTGTAAATACTAAATGATCAGACCACTCATTATTTTTTTCAAACTTATTATAATGGTATTGACAATATATATGTCAAGTTGTCAGACATAACTGAATGTATGTCCAATTAAAGAAGTAACACTATATTATTTATCTGTTTTAATATTGTGCATAAAATAATACTTACATAATTTACTTGAAAAGAGACATGTCCATTTTGTAATTGAATCATCTATCCAGCCGGGTTCAGGTCCAATTTAAGATGAATGGGTCGTGTCCTGGTGGTATGAATATGTTACTCATACATATAATACTATAAATGGAACAGACCATATGATAGTGGTAAAAACATGTTTACTTACACATGTAGTGACATTATTGTTGGATCCAATATAGTCAGACTCAGCACTGCATCATCTTTTACTTTAAGTCTGTCTGAAAAGCCTGCATTGAATTGTCTTGTGTAAAGTCAAATCTGCAGTAAAGTAAAACAAAGCGTTTCACTAATGTGATCTGGAACTCTTTCACAAACTTGTGAAGTATTATGATACATAGTGTTTTCAAAATGTGGTATTATCAGTTTGCCACAAACAAAGCTTTTGGTGTTTGACAAACTATTTGCTTCTGGTTGAACTTACATTTTGAAGACACAGGCTCATTAATGAATCCAAATATTTACAAATTATTTACCCATGAATTCTACGATTATGTTTCATAAATGAGGACCAATGATTGCATTACTTTTTATATTTATTAATCCCATTTTAAATGATCCAATATGATCAACCATTTTAAACAAGGGGTTAACTCTTGTGGTCAAATGTGGGAGACACTGAAAGTCACTGAAAACCCTTTAGGAATGTCTAGGATACCCTTCCGCTTGTTATTTAAACTTGTCTGGAGTGAGGTGAGTTCCAACAGGTGAGAAGCAGAAGAAGAAACAATGTTCTCTTGGGAAAGTCTCTTTACTTCAGTTGAAGGTACTTTTACTTTAGAAAATTAAGATAAGGAAGCTGGTTTGGCTATTGCTACTGGAAAGGTGAGCCCATTAAAACTCACTCAGTCATCAATTTCATTTTTCCAGTTTATTCTCTCCTCATGTAGGAGAAGACATTTCCCATGATAACATGTGCTGGTAGCGCAACTGCGCTTCCGGCTGACCTGGGTTCGAATTCTGACCTTTGCCGAGCCCGGCTCCTCCCTCTTCACCCAACACTTTCCTGTCAGTCTCCACTGTCTGAATAAAAAAAAAAAAGTATAAAAAGGCCAAAAACAACAAAAGCAAAAAACAAATAGAAACAATTAGTATATGCAAACATATTGGTACAAATCAAACATGAAATCAAAATCAACTTCAACAAATCCAATAATGATCAAATGAACTAAAAGCACTTCAATATAAACTTACCTTTCACAACAATACCACAAAGGCCGTGTATAAGTAGAGAGACGGCTAAGCGCACACACACACACACACACACACACACACACACACAACACATCACTGTATTAATTTATTGTATTTTATTGTAATTTATTGTATTTATTAACAAGTTGGCTGTATGTGGACACTGTTTGAGTAGGAACTCTTATTGCAATTTTTTGTTGCAAATAAAACTCCCATAGCCTGCATCCACTGCAGCACCTATTTTAATACATAAATTCAGTTTAACCCCCAGGGGTCGAAGGTGGCGCCGGCGACACCACATGCATATTTTCTAGATGACAGCAAAAAGAACTTAAACTGCTCCGTCAGTTTTGATCGTACAGATAAGATCAATACATCAATCAAATCTGTAAAGGGTCTACTTTTCTTTGTACAGACACATAATAACAATAAAACGGTGAGCTTTTGACAAATAAAGAAAATATACAGGGAGTGCTGTGTGCCGCGTTGGTCTCCCTGATCTTCATTTTGAAACGCGTCACTTAAATGATCAAATACTCCGTGAAAACAGCACACCCATACATTATACATATACCCGGAGAAAGCTTGATATTTCTACTTTTAAAGGAAGTAAGTTTTGTCGAAAACAAATATTCTGTGATAAAGTAATCCATATAAAACCAACACATGTCCAGTTTATCCCCTTGGACCTTATTAACTTTAATTTGTCGACGCCCATAAGTTACTTTGGCTTTCATATTACAATTAGCCACGTGCGAAGCGCGGGAAGAAAACGCCCACATCACCGTCAACACAGCAGCAAGACTTTTCGTCAAATTCATCTGGATTACTGTTCGTTTCTGAAAGAAGACGTGCTGAGAGGAATAAATCTTATATTTACCTCATCAGAAGAAGAACGTGATGTGACAGCAGATTCAACAGAGAATATATTCGTAAGTCTAGTTCGTAAGTAATGTAAGTCTTTCTTTTATTAGCCTGCTTGCATTCGCTGCGTTACTGTGACAGACTAAACTGTATACATTTTACTAGTTAGACTTTTTTTCAAACTATAATTGCTGACTACATAAATTGAAACGCTATGATGTAGGCTAAGTTTCATTGCATCCTGTAATTCATATAATTCATTGCATCTAAATGTCTCACGACGCAAGGATGTTTTTTATTGTTCTAGATAACGATGCGATATAAAAGTAATAGTGTTTACACTGTAACACTGAATGATAGAGTCTAAGAATGTTTGGACCGCATGCATTGCATTATACAATACAAAACATGCTTGTGTTTATGACTATAAGATCATATTTGTATATGTATTTTATTTATTTATCGCAAAATGCAATAAATAAAATAAAAAATAGCCTATGAGTGTTTATACTGAGTGTCTGTTTAGACCATGTTTATTAGTAATACTCTGATCGCGAATAGACTTTTAACGTGCTAAACAATAATTAGTTCCTCAGATATAAAACTCAGATACAACTTCAGATGTTCAACTACACTGATATTCTAGTGCAAAACAAGTTTCTTGACTACTGATGATGAGTTTTGCAAGCACTTAAATGTCAGGTATGATTTACTTGTTTCACTTGTTGAACAGAATTCAGAAAAGAATCAGTTTTCAGAAATGACACTTCTGCATGGCTTTATATTAAATAACATCATATTTCTCTCAAATCGAGACCCTGCCCCTTTGAAGTCCAAAGCTAAAGCCCTTGCGGTCTGGTCTATGGGCCCCCGTGATTTCAACCGTCAAAAATGACGTATAATTTGAATTTTTTTCCACTGAAAAAAATTATGGCACTGGCACCTCCAAAGCGGCTCGTTCCCCTCTCCGCAAAAAAGATTGGATATGTGCCTATAAGCACACATTTATCTAACTAACATTGTTTTATAGCTACTTGAATTATTTTATATCTATAGATCTTATTTTAGACATGATGATGCTTTGAGAAGGTAAATTGATCACACAGACTGATAACACTATTCGATCCTGTAAAAACGAAAACTTATATTTAACGAACAAAAAATGCTCCAAACGTTTTTCTAAAGGAAATTAATAAAAACATGAAACGAAATATAATCCATTTGCCATTATATACAAAATGTAACTATTTTATTAGCTGAAAAAATTGCTGTTTTGGAAGAAGGGGGAAAAGACGGTCACAAGTCTGACTCGGCGAGAATGATGCGCTTTTCCCACCTGATATGAGTTATAAAGCGAGAAAGCGGTGAAATGAGGAGAGAGATGAAATGTTGTGGCGATATCGGCATAATAGTAAAAATCAATAAAAAATGAGAAATAGCCTAATAACAACGCATTTCCGCTTCTGTACGGGCTTCATTGGATGGTTGGGTAATTCCTTGACCGGTTTGAAAAGGCCCAATAATTGGGAAGCACCTTCTTGTTTCCCAGAGACCTAGGGACTCGGCCGACATTCGGCTATATAGGCGCCTGGTAGAATGTCCGCGTCCGGTGTGCAATACACCGAGTTTGTCGCGGCGCAGCGCTGCGTTGCGTTTCTCGTCCGGTGTGCGACCCCCTTAAGTGTACTTGACTGTGCTATTTTGGGATATCGTGAATATAAACTAAAATGGGCTTTTAACATACTTTCTCTGTAAACAAAAAAAAGGGGTTTTAACAGACTGTGTTAAAGTAGATATAAAAGTATATATAGTGTGATAAAAATAAACTATGTGACATACATGAAATATTTTTTAGGGTCCAAACACCAATGTCTTATGTGGATGATTAAGTGATATAATTGAAATGCATTTTTCAAAAATAATGAGGTTTTTACAGTCCAGTCAATCTTCACTGAAAGGTTTAGGTTACAGCAAATATGCTGCTTTCAAAAATCTCTCTGTACACTCATCATAAGATTTTGTAGGTGCTGTAAGTTTTGTAGGTGAACTTGTGTTAACATTTAAATGTACATGAACTGCATGATGTAGGTCAGTTTCAAATGAGTGTGGAAATATCAATCGCAGCTCAAAATCTTGTGTCCAGACACATTTATCTTAAACTGTAATGTGCCGTGTTTTGTATGGGTGGTGGCATGTAGTTACCACTTGAAGTACAATTAAAACCGTCTTTCATTCACTTTTAAATAAACTCATACATAGAAAATATATTCATTATTTGAAATTTATGATTAATATATCATGAATATACAAAAAGTATTTAAAATATATTGGCCACATATTTTTATAGATTAAATCAGAGATGCCCAACCCCATTCCTGGAGATCTACCTTTCTGCAGAGTTCAGTTCCAACCCTGATCAAACACACCTGTCTGTACTTAAAGTGGTCCTTCAGATCCTAAATACTTGGTTCAGTTGTGTTTGATCAGGGTTGGAGCTGAACTCTGTAGGAAGGTAGACCTCCAGGAACAGGGTTGAGCTAATGTGTTTTAATTATGTTAACATTCCCTTTATGTGATATACTTAACTACATGTTTATGGTGTCTTTAAATAGTACAATCAAGTACACTATTACTGTCATTAGTAGCACTTTTGTTCCACATTATAAAATGTAGCACTTCAAGTACTTTATGCTACAAGTATACTTACCGTTAAATTGTGAACTTTGGTATGTATCTAACACATATGAATGAATAATCCAATAATATGTTATTAGTGCATTTATAGTAGCCTAAGCACAGTAACCTGCAGTATTATTCATGAAAATCTAAAAAGAACATGGTGTTAGTATACATTAAAAAAACACAAACATTTTATGTTAAGCAATTGTAGCACACATTTGAGCAATGCAATTACAAAATGCTTATAACTAATATATTTTAAATTATTTTAATCTAAACTTATAACTATATAGATAAGTACTAACATTGAAGTCATTTTAAACAATTCAAAGCACTTTTTTTTTCTCCAAAAATTACACAAGTCCTCTGTATTTTTGGGGCAGTATAGTTTATTTAAATGCACTAAAAATCTAATGAAGTACAAATATACTTCTAAGCCAATTCTTAGTAGAGCAGTATCAATGCAAAAAAAAAAAAAAAAAAAAAACCTTTGAGTTTACTGATAAAATTGGAGTTGGAAACTACCACTTTCGACAATTTAGACAGTATTGAAAATTTGGAACAGTAAGGTAGTAATACATATATTGTGCGGACAAGACTGGGATAAAAGTTGGGCAAAGTAACAGACACTTTTTTTTAATAGGGTAGCTGGAGCAGGATCTAGATGACATGTCAAATATAATCCCATTTTATATTTATGTTTATATTTATTTATAACTGTTGAAGCAAAAAAGTAAGGCTGAAGAGTGAATGACAGTTTTATCACCCCTTTTTTATTTCTCTCTTTTAAGACATGAATAATATATTTATTCTTACAGATGATATGGTATTAAGCAATTATAGTTCTTCAAAACAATCTATCAAGTTATACTGATGATTATGCAACATTATACTAAACCAACTAAAAAGAAAATCATGAAATAGCATCTAGTCTTGAACAGATTTTGTTTTCACATATGTGACTTAATTGTAATTATTATCTGATAAAGCAATTAAAAGACATTAAAGATAATGGACAGGAAATTATTGGGAAACCCATGTGTCCCATAGAATTGCAGGACCACACTGCCCACTTTTTGTTTTTTTTTTGAAAATTCATATTTGTTTGCATTCAGTGTATTGTGGGGGAGTTTCTACAAGATGGTGGTTTATTGAAGAGCTGCTGGCCACAGGTATCTGCAAGAAACATTTTTATACAATCAGCTTCCTTGCTTATTAAACAATTAATGCACCTATTACCCATTGCTTTACAAATTTCCAGTACATGGACACTAAACACTAAATTTCAATAATACCTTATTTTTAAGATTCTCCTACCTCTGAGCTTTTAAGATCATGGAAATGATTGGGCCTGAAATCAGAGGGCTGTGGAGTTAAAACTTGTGGAACAAACGGCACCTTTGGAAAATACACATGTGATGTTTTATGCATTTTTGCTGTTAGATAGTATAATGCAATAAAACTGGCAGGCAGTTAGAGTAGAGATAGACTATTGTTTTTTAAATAAATATTTGGAAAAAAAAAAAAAAAAAGACAATAATAATTTCACATAATTCATACATTCTCATTATTTCCAAACTTTCTGTGGGCAGAAGTTTGCTTGAGAATTATTCATTAAAAGCTTAAACATTTGGTTTGAACATTTAAGAGTGAAGAATTTAAGACATGTTTTGTATTATAACTTGTAGTGTTTATTGGTTTTTATGAAGTGCCCCCTCAAATGTGTAGGTCTATTATGTACATATATATTAGTGGAGTTCAGCTGACAAAAAAAGTTTGGGAACCCCTGACCTGATACATTACTCACCTGAGGAGGAGGAGGAGGATAACAGCAACAGGAGACTTTACAAGCAAATGCTGACAGACAGATGGAGATGATAAACTGAAGGACAGTGAATAACAGCAATACACCACTGATTCCCCAGAAGAGAATCTGAGAGAAAAATCAACATTAGCACAAGTAATAGTAATACAACAATTCATAATTTATAATATAATATAACATAATATAAATATACCAGTTGATGACATACCTTATACTTTACCATAACATAATAACATTGGTCATTGTTGCAGTAATAGTAAATGTAGAGTGGTCCTAGAGCCAAATCCAGTGAAATAAAAATAAGGGCAATGCCTGCGGTTAAAGCACTGAAAATGTTCATTCCCAGTGAGCCATTCACCTATATACAGAAAACCAGCATCAAGTTATTTAATAGGCTGTGTTAAAATAGATATAAAATTATATAGAGTGTGATAAAAAAAAAAATGAACTACTTGACATACATAAAATATTGATTAGGGTCCAAACACCAATGATTTGCAACGATTGTGCGCGTTAAATCGAGCCCAATAACGTCAGATTTAGCCCCTGAAATGCGAATTTACCAGGGGGGATCCCGACAAAAAAAAACTTGTATTTTATCCCTGTTCGATTTTTTGATTTTTAATGGGGGACCCCCTCAAGTAGTTTGAGTAGCAATTGGGCAGGTTTTGTTGTAAAAACCCAGCAACCGTTTGTTTAGCAAAGGAAACCCAGTTTCTTCTTTGCTTATATTGAACTTTATCTTCCTCTGACATTTTCTTCACAAATCATCATTTTGTACTTCTAATTTGTGACAGGTGTTTTGTTTTGCTTTCTCCTCTATGCTTTCATATTCATCACGCAAACAGACCTTATGCAACGTCTCCATTCACACTGAATTGTTTTAAAACTTTTAAGAAAAATACTTTTGGTAAATATGTTTGTATTGTAATATTAATCTGAATTATAGTAGTATCACAATTGTGACCCTGGACCACAAAACCAGTCTTAAGTCGCTGGGGTACAGTTGTGGCAATAGCCACATTGGCTAATAATACATTTATGCCAAAAATCATTAGGATATTAAGTAAAGATCATGTTCCATGAAGATATTTTGTACATTTCCTACTGTAAATATATCAAAACTTAATTTTTGAATAGTAATATGCATTGCAAAGAACTTAACTTGGACAACTTTAAAGGCGATTTTCTCAATATTTTGATTTTTTGCACCCTCAGATTCCAGATTTTCAAATAGTTGTATCTCGGCCAAATATTGTCCTATTATAATCAACTTATTTATTCAACTTTCAGATGATGCATAAATCTCAATTTTGAAAAATTGACACTTATGACTGGTTTTGTGGTCCAGGGTCACAGTTGTGCTAACTACATGTATAGTATACACAATAATAATTAAACAAATTACAGTATAAACAAAATTTAAATTACTGTAAAATACAGTACAGTACTGTCAGCAAGGTTGCCAGTACTGTACTGTAGAAATGCAGGAAAATTTCTTTCCAGCTGGAACGCCACTTTCTTGTGTACACAAATATGGTTCACATAAGTTTTCAATAATTAAAAAAAAATAAAAAATCTTACAAAAACACATTGATTTACTTCATTCTTCTACCTTTATTAATTCACTGGAGCCGAGTGGAGTACTTTGTCTGATAGATTTATGCACTTTTATTACACTTCTCTTGGACTATTGAATGCCACCATCCATTTACTGCCATTATAAAGCTTGGAAGAGACAGGAGGGTGAGTAAATCATGGGTTCATTTTCATTTTTTTTTGAGTAAACTAAACATTTAAGAAATATATTATTGTAACGCCAAGCCAGCAGAGGGAGCCCTCACCTGAATACTGACTGCCTGCTGCTCCCTCTGCTTCTACTGTCACTTCCTGTTTGTTGGCTTTATAACCAGCCAGTATTGCCAGTTTACCTGCCTTACTGAGTGTTTCCCATTGTTATATTCTGCCTGACTCTTGTGTATTACCTTACCTGTTTTCTCGACTTTGATTCTCTGGATTTACCCCTTGAGCGACACTTGAGCGAGTAGTATTCAACCAACTCTCTATCTTTCTTGCACAGAACCATCTCCTGGACATGGCTGGCTTCAAAAGTGGCCACTCAACTGAGACTGCCCTGCTCTCAGTCACTGAAGCCCTAAGATTGGCAAGAGCAGCATCCAAATCCTCAGTACTCATTTTACTGGATCTGTCTGCTGCATTTGACACAGTCAACCACCAGATCCTCCTGTCCACCCTCATGAAGATGGGCATCTCAGGAACCGCACTCCAATGGTTCAAGTCTTACCTCTCAGGTAGGTCCTTCAAGGTGGCTTGGAGGAGTGAAGTTTCTGAGTCACAACTTCTTGCTACTGGAGTTCCTCAAGGCTCAGTGCTTGGACCACTGCTCTTCTCCATCTACATGTCATCGTTAGGTTCTGTCATTCGGAAGCAAGCTTTTTCCTATCACTGCTATGCTGATGACACGCAACTCTACTTCTCCTTCCATCCAGATGACCCCACGGTTCCTGCTCGCATCGCAGCTTGTCTGACCGACATCTCTGGCTGGATGAAAGAACACCATCTTCAGCTCAACCTTGCTAAGACTGAACTGATTGTGATCTCAGCCAACCCCGCGCTTCATCACAACTTCTCTATACAGCTACATTCATCAACCATAACTTCCTCTAGGACAGCCAGGAATCTTGGAGTTGTGATGGACAACCAGTTAACCTTCACAGACCATATTGCTGCTACAGCTCGATCCTGCAGATTTGCCTTGTACAACATTAGGAAGATCAGATCCTTCCTATCAGAGCAGGCTACACAACTTCTTGTCCAAGCTCTTGTCCTCTCCAGACTGGACTATTGTAATGCACTCTTGGCGGGCCTTCCTGCATGCACTTCCAAGCCTTTGCAGATGATTCAGAATGCAGCAGCAAGAGTGGTCTTTAATGAGCCGAAGAAAGCCCATGTCACACCTCTCTTCATCAGACTGCACTGGCTGCCAGTAGCTGCTCACATCAAATTCAAGGTACTGGTGCTTGCCTACAAGACAACCACTGGCACTGCACCAGAATACCTAAACTGTCTAATCCAACCTTATGTCCCCTCCAGAAGCTTGCGTTCTGCAAATGAACGACGCCTTGTGGTGCCATCCCAAAGAGGCTCAAAATCACTTTCACGTACCTTTTTGTGGACTGTTCCCAGCTGGTGGAATGACCTACCCATCTCAATTCGATCAGCTGAGTCATTGGCCATCTTCAAGAAACGTCTGAAAACCCATCTTTTTCGGCAGAACTTGACCAATTGACACTAGCTCTTTCCTACTCTTTTCAGTTTTCTATATTTATATAAAAAAAAAAACCCTTGCAAGACTTATCGTGTTTATCTAACTGAAATTTGCCACAGCACTTATACACTGTCGCTCTCTTGTTGCTCTGATTGCTTCTATTGTAAGTCGCTTTGGATAAAAGCGTCTGCTAAATGACTAAATGTAAATGTAAATGTAAATGTACCCCACTATTTTGTTTGCCTGGATTGGACTGATGTTTGTGTATGAACTCATCGCCTTCTGTATGACCACCGTCTCTTGGATAGCCCTTGTGTATGTCGACAGATTGGACTGCTTGCACGGTATTGACCTTCTGCCTGTTTATTTGACTCTGTAAATTGTTACGCCCTTTAATAAACTTCTGCGAATGGATTCAAGTTTTGCCTCAGTGCCGTCCTTACAATTATCAGTTCAAAAGGATACACATTTATTAATTTAATTGTGACCCTGGATGACAAAACCAGTCTTAAGTTGCACAGGTATTTTTGTAGCAATAGCCAAAAATACATTGTATGGGTCAAAATTAACGATTTTACTTTTATGCAAAAAATCATTAGGATATTAAGTAAAGATCATGTTCCATGAAAATATTTTGCAAATTTCCTACTGTAAATATATCAACTTTTTTTTTGGTTAGTAATATGCATTGCTAAGAACTTCATTTGGACAACTTTAAAGGCAATTTTCTCAATATTTCAATTTTTTTGGCGCCCTCAGATTCCAGATTTTCACATTGTTGTATCTCAGCCAAATATTGCCCTATCCTTACAAACCATACATCAATGAAAAGCTTATTTACTTAGCTATCGGGTGATGTATAAATCTCAATTTCGAAAAATTGACACTTAAGACTAGTTTTGTCATCCAGGGTCACAATTAATTCATTAAATTCAGTAAACATACCTGTTTTCACAATATTTACAAGTATGCCAATTTTCATTAGAGCCATTTGGATGTGATGTTATTTGTTTGTTTGAAATTTGATATCTTTTCATGTAGCTCATACTATAAGTTATGTTATAACAATACTGATCCCACGGTTACAGTGTTAAAGAATTTCAGTTGTAGAACCCTATAGGTTCCATTTTGATGCAATTTGGTGCACATTTTCAATTGTCATTAAATTTGGGTTTTGTGTTCATGGGATGAAGATCAATTTGTGAAGAAAAAAAAAACATAATTCTTTGATTAATCAAAATTCATTTTATAGCTGCTAAGTGTTTAGTTTGGAAAAAAAAACAACAACAACATGGCAATAAATAAATAAACACTAAATTAAAAATCTGAAATCATTACTGAAAATCAGTAGAAACATTATAGTGTTGCAGCATTTCTGGTGTATGGACCCGTAAAAATACAAAGTGTTGTGTACGTACCAAACACAAACTGGAGGGTGAATTACTTTTGTTTTCTGCAGCAATGGAGAGTGATCCTGCAATAATGTACTGAGAGGAAAGAGAAGGGAAAATATTAAGGCTTTTGTTGGAATATGTACAGATGGTACTTAACCAGAATAAACCATTAAAAATTACTGCCATGTGTATCATAAGATTGTTGCGCTTGATTGCGCTCCCCATAGTGTCAGCAGATGTAGTGTCTCATTCCACATTTATAATCTGAGACATTTTACTGCATACATCTCTGTGTTTGGAAAGTTCAAGCGCTACCGTCACAGTAATCTTTTACTATAACAGTACAGTGTTTTACGCATTCAATTCAGTATGTGATAACTAATTAGTCATGATTAAACGTTAGAATGCTACATTATTAATGTTATTATTACTACTACCAGTAATTTAAATCATTATTTTATTTTCATTTGTGACCCTGGACCACAAAACCAGTCATAAGGAAACCATTTTTGAAACTGAATAAATAAGCTTTCCATTGATATATGGTTTGTATGGATTGGCGGTAATAGACATTTTTGGTTGACTACCAACTGTAGCTCATATTGTAAAAGACAGAACAATAAACTTTATAATTTCTTACAATGAGAGCTCCCCAGTAAGGAATACCAGTATAGACAAAGATGGAGTCTGCAAAAACTGTAGACACAATGCCAAACAGGAGAGTCATCAGACCAATCATTATCTGGACCGTCTGTGTTGAACAAGAAAAACAAAACAAAAGATTCTTTTATAAAGTAAAACAGTATTAAACGGACTTATTATTCTAGAAAAATGCAATTTTAGCACTGTTCACATGCATAATTCATATAATGATTTGCGTCATTGCAAAATTTGTGCTTTACTTCACATTTTTTGATAGTTTGTTCCTAAAGATGTGTTTATGTGTGATTATGAAAAATGTCTCACCCCAAGAGCTTTTGGTTGGCCTGTGAGAAATGGCTGAAGTTGTTGAAGAGGTGAAACTCCTGTCACCTGCTGTACATAAACGGGTGCAGGAGCATTTGTCACAATCCCAGCTGCTGTTGTTTGTATTGGTGGTTGCAGCTGGATGACAAAAGAATTCATGGGTACAGCAGTCGACATTCTCGTTTCAGGATCTGACCTGTGCAAAATAGTATGTATTACCATAAACATGGTCTTCATGTTGCTAAACACTTCTGAATGCAGTTATGTAATAGTTGTTTTGGTAGCATTATTGTTATTAACTAGAATAACTTTATTAAACATTGAGAACAGGAAATAAACTGTGTAGCAAACAGCTCATGTTTTAACTGATCTATATAAATGACATTTAAGGCATTTCGATGTTCCTTTCCAAAGATACAAAAGTGCTAGTTACCACAATAGATCCACTTAGTACTTAGTTTAAAAAAAAGGAATGTAATAATTACTAACATTTTAGTAAAAACAAAAACAAAGCAGACATAATACAAAAAGCATGGCTTGTATAAAGGTAGTCAAATGTAGTGGAAGTATAAAATTAATTTTACCAGGGGAAAAAATCCTTTCTTCAGCTGGTTATTGCGCTTTGTTCTTAAGTTCTGTTCAATCTTCTGAGATCAGCCAGTGCAAACTCATTGTCATAAGTGAAATTGCTTTTCCCAGAATGAAAGGGGAAGCAGGTTGAGCTCAGGTGATTATGTAAAAATGTAAAAGCTGGCCTTTTCATGAGATAATAAGAAGTTAAACCCACAAAAACAATAAAAACAGAAGTTTTCATGAATGTATTTATGTTACAGTGAAATAGTGCCATAGTGAAACATGTAACACTCTGTAGATGACAACAGATTAAACACTTCTGCAACTTAGAAGTGTAGTAAATCTGAATTTATTTAGCATTCATCAAATTTCGATATTGTGTTATAAGTGCATACTACAAACAAAGGATTTACACTTTACTGGTTTGATGCAGCTTTGAAAAAAAGATCATTTTACTATCATGCTTTCAATTTCCTTTTTTGTAAAAGTCACTTTTTCATAGCTGTTAGAATAAAGAGGACACATAGACTATGAATATCAGGATTCTTGTTTCCGCTTCAATTTGTTTCTGTAATAATGCACAAGTGCTTTTAGTAAAGTGCTACTGCAAATTAATAAAAGAAATTTAATTTAATAAAAATGAGTAGTCAAGTGTTCAACCAAATCACCAACAACCATAATGATGACTTTAAAAGAAACATTCAAAACGTCACCCAGCTATTTATTCTCAAGTTCTTTTGTAGATGTATTAGAGGAAAACGTCCAACTGCTTTTAAGTGAAGATGGTAATGTTTTTAAGTGTTGTTTAATCATGATCTGCTGGAGATATGCTGAGATTTTTAACGCCTTCCTTTATTTCAGTTTCATCTGTGTGACTGTAAGTCCATTGTAGTTGTGTTTCTGCTTGTCGCTTTCCTTTTTCTGTTTGTATTGTTCCTCTTTCCTGCAGTGATGCTGCATGTTAACAGCAGGTGTTCATCACCAATGCATTACTCTGCAAAACGGTAGTTCTCCAGGAGAAGGGCTGTAGTAAATTGCGCAGAATTTTTAGTGAACATCTGAATATTATGTAATACATAATGTCATGAAATATTCTATATTATATTCGTCACGCTTCACATCTGTTGATCTGCCACAATAGTTAAAACACTATGTCATGTATGCAGTGTAAAATTGTCTTTGCATATTATCACGCTTGACAAATACACAAACTTGTGTCATAATGTCTGTTTTGGCCAGTATTCGTCCACATATTAATTGTTTTGAAGTTTTGATAGCGCATCAATTCACTCATTAGATTAATTCCATATCTGTTATTTATATTTGTTTTGTAATGCAATAATCTATGATATTTTAATGTGTGGACAAAACTTTCATTACATGCTCTGGTGCTGACGTCGTAAGGCTGCGCCGCGCTCCTCCATCTGTGATTCGGCTTAAGAAAGATGTGTGTTTTGAATCATTTAAAGTGTTTAAATCAATACGATAGTTGTATGTAGTGCTGAAATTAATTATTACCGAGTATTTCACTAATCTATCTAGTTTACGTGTTTTAACTAATGATATTAATGAAGTTTATTTTGTGTGAGTAAAGCTCATTCACATGAGTAACAGAAAAGGTGCGTCTCATTTTGTTCCCTGTAACGTGAGTCAGTTTACCATGAACAGGAATTCAGTCACTGGCAAGAAGAAACGGGCTGCGTTCGAAACCGCATACTCAATAAGTAGGCACTCATTTTCAAAAAGTACTTACTTAACGAGCGCAAAAAGAGTAGGTACTCTACGGCCAAATCTCATTAAGTATGAATGCACAGTCGCCATGCTGATGTTATCATGTGATCTACGACCTAATAAAGCGCAGCAACTTACTTATAAGGTATGAACGACAGGTGCACTGATTGCATCGCAAACCCGACCGTCATGAGTTCCTCCACAGAGGAGCGTCTGACAGATGCTGGAAGGAGAAGAAGACCCTTGTTTTGATCCAGAAATGTAAATATCACTGTTTAAAAATTAAGATAACTAAAAAATGAAGTTATTCTACAATATTAGCACACTATGTTGATAAATAATACATAATGCATTCTGATATAATTCTTAATTATATTTAGTAAAACAAGCTAAATGTAATAGGCCTATATATATATATATATATATATATGTATAACATTTTGTAGTTGTATATATACGGTTATATTGCATGAATTTACACAAGACATGCAGTAATGAATTAAATACTTTATTGTCAACAATATGAAAAATGAGTAATAAACAACCCTGATAATAATAAATACATGCAGTGCTAATTCTGCATTTCTATTTTGATGATTTTGTGCTTCAATGTTGAGCTTCTCAGTGGGGACATCATTGAGCCGGAGGATGAGGAAGACCATGGAGACCCCTAAACTCCACAGCACTGAAGCCAGAGTGGGAGAACCGGACCGGGACGATCTGACTGCTGTGTCTGCTCCAAGCATTCACGTGCTTCCAGAATCACCACTACCAAAATATCGAAACAGATTAAAATGGTTTACAATTCATGTTGTCAGCTGCTTTTTCTACTGAATATTTTAGAAATTATTTATGTGGTCAATACAACATGTAAATGTTAATGTATTTGCTGATACGTATGATATTGATATATATTTTTATTCAATACAAATGTTCATCATTTTATTATTATTATTATTATATAATCTATTATACAAAAAAAGTATATACAGTATATATTATTAACAAATAAATCGACCATTTTCCTGTCAAAAGTTAATAACTAAATCTCTAAGATGTATATGGTTTATATGTATGTAAATCTACTTTAGAGACGTATTTGTGCTTACTGAAGCTCCCCTAATAAAAATGTGTTTTTACAGCAAAATGACAAAGACATTAGTCCAATTCTCGCCTACTCTTTTTTTAAATCTGCAAATTCAAACATACTCATTTGCTCGCCTACTGCTTTTTGCCTACTAAATAGTATAGAAGTATGCAGTTCTGAATGCAGCCTACGCTTGTTATAACATTATAGGTCACATGATAACGTCAACATGGCGGATCGCATTCATACTCAACCAGATTTGGCTGTAGAGTAGATTCTCTTTTAGTCCTTGTTAATTAAGTACTTTTTGAAATTAAGTAACAACTACTACTACTAAGTATGCCATTTTGAATGCAGCCAAAAACAGGGCTGGACTGGGACAAAAAATCGGCCCTGGCATTTTGGCCCAGACCAGCCCACATACGATCAAAATGCTACCCATCTTTGCACGCCCTTGAATATGTATACTAACTCCTATTCATAAAAGCACTAAAGCCATATATAGGAAATAGTGAAAGACACATTAAAAACTTCTGAAAAGTGTAATTTATTAATATAAAACTATAATCCACACTGATGAATCCTGTGTGTCTGTGTGTTTGAGGGAGAAAGAGAAGAGACATGATAAATTGTTGATCAGACTGTTTCCCATAGTATAGCATTAAATAAACTGTAAACTTACTTCAAATGGATGCTTGTGAACTTCTTGGATGAACCTTTAAAAGCAAAAGTCCCCCCTGCTCCCTTCTGTTTCTCTCACTGACACTCTCTTCTTCTAAGGATGCTATCTCAACCTGGCTCAAAAAGACATAAGGAGACTATATGTGGTGAATTATTTTTAACATAATGCAGTCAGGTAAAGCATTAATATTCTCTGATAAAAGCAGTAATATACGAAATGGAAAAAGTTGTTAAGTAAGGAAAGAAACAAATACAGTCCTGTGGGTGTCTCACTTTCATTTCTGTATACTGTCCATAAACATTTTTGTTAGGTCCTAAAAATACACTATTTACGCTACAGCCTATATTAAATAATGAACATAACAAAAACACTGCCTGCTGACTCACTGTTAATGCTGATTAACAAAATAATGTTAAATAATAAAAGCAACGTATCAGAGACGATTAAAAATTAAAACGTTTAACTCAACAGGGAAACATCAAAAACTAGCCTAAAGATCTGCTATTTTTCTTAGACTTAGCCTGCGTGACAATGTGCAAACTAGTCGTTTTGACCACCTTATAACACTGAGACGTTATAGCGTTGCTTGCTACTCCAAGCCAAACTCATGTAGTCGCAGAGCGAAGCATGCAATTAATTTATTACAGTGCTAATCACCATTATTTTGCGTTTTGGGCTCAATTTTATCAAGCCTTGAGAGTCATTCTCGAATTTCAAGAGACTACCTGATGATGATATAAAGCTATAATATCAACTATATATATATATATATATATATATAATTTAATACTGACCTTACAATAATTATTTTTTCTTTCTTTCTGTTTTTTAAAGCTGCAGTTCGAAATGGAGGTTGAGGGATCCATGAAGAGGTGGCTTCATTTGGCAGCAGACAGAGACAGAGGGCGCAAGAGACGGCTCCTCCAAAAATAATTTATTTAGAGAGAGACTGGTATGTAAGACGCCGTTTTAGTGCCATGTTTAAAAAGAAAATCTAAGATTATGAGATTTAAGTCGAAACTTCGAGAATAAAGTTGAAATGTTACGAGAATAAAGTCGAAATATGAGAATAAAGTCAATACTACGAAAATAAAGTCGAAATACTACGAGAATAAAGTCGATACTACGAGAATAAAGTAGATACTACGAGAATAAAGTCAAAATGTTACGAGAATAAATTTGAAATACTACTAGAATAAAGTCGAAATACTACGAGAGTAAAGTCGAAATACTTCAGTGCGGAAACAAAGGCCGTTGTGACGTGACTTGCTTGATTTATTAGCCTAATGTTTATTTGATGTCTGTTGTTTTTAAAAGCATGGAAGAGAATTTGTGCTATTCTGCATTTAGAGACAGAACATAACAAAACATAACGTTTAGATATTGTTTCAGCTATTAAAACAGTTCAGTTTTTTATGTATGGCAAAAGGATTTCGTTTCTGTTTTTATTAAGTTACCACAGTAAAGATAGTTTGCGGTTTGATATTCAGATTTCTTTTGTCTATAAATACACCGTGCGCTGTCATAGACATGAAAATAAAACTGAATGCCATTCTCCATTATTTATGAATTCAGGTGACGGCGTCCTCCTGGCCGAAATAATGTTTTATTCATTGATACTTTTAATTGTATAAGGCCTATCGCTCAAAAAGTTGGACACTTAGAAGATTGAAACTTTCCTGTGTCACTAACATCACTATTCTGATATGTGAAAACTTTCACAGTTAAATGTTTATCTAAGATAGTGGAATTTTCATATTTATTTGGTTCCACAGCGTTTGCTGATTTGTATTTATTAAAACGATGTATTTTTTATTTTATATTAGTCTACATCAAGGTGTTTTCCCTGTAAATAACAATGAATGTGTCGGAGGGTAAGGGGATATTTGAATTATTTATGAATAAACTAGTGTATCCTGAATCAGTGTAGCAAATATCCTCACTCGAAATCTCCACTTTGACGCGAGAAATGCATCTTTACAGAAAGAGTTTTTGGTTTTGATTTGTTTTATTTCGTTAAACAATAATTTAAAGCTCTCCATATATGTATTTATCATGTCTGTAAGGCATGTATTGTTTTGATGGAAAACTTTAAATTGTTTAAATTGCTGGCGCCTCCACTACCTGAAATATGGAATGAGCTTCCACTCTCCACACAAACGAATGGATATGCGCCTAGAACACGATAGGTTTAACGTTTAAACCAACATTGTTTTATACTTTAACTGTTTTATATCTATAGATTTTATTTTAGTCAAGTCGTGATGATTTGAGAAGGCAAAATGATCAAACAAACTTCTGCTGGCCGCTGTTCGTTACTTAAAAAAAACAAAACATTTATATTTGATGAATAAAAAATCCTCCCAACAACATTAATAAAAACAGAAACGAAATCACTTTGCCATACATACAAAACGGAACTGTTTTAATAGCTGAAACAATATCTAAACGTTATGTTTTGTTATGTTCTGTCTCTAAATGCATAAACAGAACAGCACAAATTCTCTTCCTTGCTTTTAAAAACAGACATCAAATAAACATTAGGCTACTTAATCAAGCACGTCACCGTCACAACGGCCTTTGTTTTCGCATGGAAGTATTTCGACTTAACATTTCGACTTTATTCTCGTAGTATTTCGACTTTATGTGCAAACATACCTGGCAATAAAGCTCATTCTGATTCTGATTATTCTCGTAGTGCTTCGACTTTATTCTCTTTAACATTTCGACTTTATTTTCGTAACATTTCGACTTCATTCTCAAAGTTGCGACTTTAATCTCGTAATCGTAGAATTTTTTTTGTTTTGTTTTTTAACATGGCACTAAAACGCCATCGTAGGTATGTATGCTTGTGTGTGGTGTGTGTGAGAAAGAGTGTGAGAGAGTTTGTATGTGTAAGAATGATATATTATATTATATTGTGTATATAAATATCATGTATTATGTTATTATGTATTATGTTATATTACGCATATTTTTTGTACTATAAATATTCTACTTGCTTTATTGTTTAAAATGTGTTCATAGTCATAGAAATTGTTAGTATCATAATCATTCTTAATAATTGTTTAATTGTTGTTCATATTAGTGTATTTGTTAATTGTTTATAATTGTTAATGTTCATATTATAGTGTATTGGTAATTGTTTATAATTGTTAATATTCATATTATAGTGTATTTGTTAATTGTTCATAAGTTAATGTTATAGTGTAATTATTTTATTTTTAAATAAAAAATATTTTTTAAACATTTGAATTTGAATTTGTTTTTCCCTGTTAAAATGAATTACATTTACAGTTAGTAGCTTCTGGACCACATCTGGCCCGGGGACCAAGCCGAATCTCAGCCAGATCTGTCTTATAGTGTCTGGGCCAGACCTGGGCCGCATAAAACAATACAAGTCATATTGCAGTGTGTTGGCCAGATTTGAGCCACATCAATGAATAAGCTCATTTTACAGGGTGTGGGCCACATTGGGCCAGAGGTATTTATTTTGTTTCTGTTTTCACTATGTGTGCCAGTTTTGGGCCGGGGACCCAGCCAGAAAGGGGCAGATCAGAGCACGGATATAAACCAGTGCTGGGCCAGACAAATTTTGCTATCTGGGACATGAGAAACAATTACTGAATAGGGCTCATGGCTACTTTTGAAATCTTGAGGTTTCTTAACCAAACTAAGATGACAAAGGCTGTCAAACATCTAAAGGCTGAATGTGCAAATCTAATCTAAAGACTCTTTACAAGCACACAGCCAACTGAATCACTGTCATCAACAAGTACTTATGTATTTTTTTCCATAATAATAAAAATGCCAATATTATTACTGCATTATTATTGAATTTTTTTTGTACACCAGCCTCCTCTGAATAAGTGATCTCTAAGGCCGGGGAAGTACTGTCAAAAAGGAGAAATAGACTCAGCCCCAACACTGTGAAACAGCTGCTATTTCTCAATAAAATCAATTAAAAATCTTTATCACATTTCCATCATCCCCAGTTACACAAGCACTATCACTGCCAAGTGTCATAAGCACATTTAATAACCAGATGATCTAATACCTTATTCACTATCTCTCTTCAATGTGTGTGCGTGTTACAGTGAATTTATAACAGCTAAGGGGCGTTGTTAGGTATGACCATGGCTAAACCATGGCTTCACAGGGCTTATTGCTTTTATAAAATGGTTATTCCTATCTAGTAAGGCTTCACAAAATAAAGTGTTTGCAACAAATTTGTGGCTTTGATCTCGCTGCCGCACGGTCATGTGGTTCATAGAACTCTCAATTGTTCCAAACAACTCTGTGCTGTCAATGAGTTTGAATAGGTTTAAGTAGGATAGACAGCAGTTTCACTATATTTGCAGCAATTTCTAATAATTATTAACACATAATGTGTATTGATTCTCATACTCTTTGACAGTCAAATGTGACCAAACACCTTAAGTGTAACTTTTATTCAAATAAATAATTGTAATATATAGTTCAGTTCTATTTAGTTAATATATTGAGTAGTTTTTTTTGTACTAAATAATGTGTGCAATAATGATCCTGACCATTTGAAAGATAACATTTTCTAATATAGTACTTATATTACAGTTAGTGTAGTGTTTAGGGTTAAATACATTTGAATGTCCATTTGGACATGATCACTCATTTTTTATAGGTTTCAATTTAACGATTTAATGTTAAATAAAAAAGTGAATTACTCATGTTAAATTATGATATTCGCATATACAACATGAGTGAATATTACAAAAGGTGAATAAATATGGCATTTAACATAACAGAACAATTTTAAATAATGTAATAAAAAAACACAAGGCAACCAATTGCATTCAGCACACATTTGTATTGTATTTCTTGAATGCAGTCTTTACTGAAAATCATTCAACCTCATACAGGAAAAGACAGATTGCAGAAAGACTAAAAACTTAACAAATATGACTAGTATCTGGTTATGGTCACTATTACAGTGTTTCTCACGTTATCTAACTGCAATTATATATTGTATAACTGTTTATTATCTAACAATAAACAACAACTATAACACGCTTCATAAAATACCACTACTGGCCAGATTTCTGAGAGGTCAACTGATGCGTTAAAATGTCCAAAAAATGCAGTAATTTCTTCGATTTGAGAAGCGTTGAAATGAATGGGCTTCGATGCTGGAACTATTGGTTGTGTGGAACTATTGTCCGCTCCATGACACGCTTTACTTCTGCATTCCTCAGTTCCTATGGAAGCCTATGGGAGTGTCACAACTTTCTCAAAGGCTCTGGTTTGTGGTGAAATTTACAACAGCTTCAAATGCGACTCAACTAATCAGAATCAAGGATCTATCTGTTTTCTAATTTATTCTTTTTTTTTTTTTTCATCTAAAATGACAGTATTTTCCTGTGAGGGAAAGGTTTTGGTGGAGGGTTGGTATAGAACAATAGAAAATACAGTTTGTGCAATATAAAAAACATTTTGGAGAGTCCCCATAAAAAATAAAAACCAATGTGTGTATCATGTAAAAATATTCAGTTTATTAATCTAGTTCTCACTAACCATGGAGTGAAAGTCAAACAAAGGCCAACAAAGTATAAAATGGTGAAAATCTGCAAACTCATGGCAGTTTATCTCCTTTTGCATCAAACTTTTAACATATGCAGAAATGAAACAGCAGAAAAACGGGTGCGGCCTCACTACCTTAAAAAAATTCTTATCAGTTTGTTATAGTTGCACAAAAACACAGTGTGTTTAGTTCAACAAAAGTTCATTGCCACTTTGATGGTGAACTGCACCTAAAAAAATAATTTGTATCATTACAGTTTGTAAGGATATTGTTTGTACCATGGGTCAGAAAAGATGCAAAGCTTCGATCTGGATCTTACTAAAACAGATCTTTAACATAAAGTTAAAGGTTTGGGAATGTGCCATTTTTTTAAATCATTATCGTATTCTTCACAATATGCACAAAAATGGGTAACATATGATCGTGGGAGCTACTGTTTTCAAAACACAGTATTTATAATGTCTAACATAACACAGTCTTAGCACTTAGCAATAGCCACGTCTACATGCATACTTAATTTCAATCAGAATTAAATCATTCAGATTGATGTATCAGAAGAGGAACTAAATCAAGTGATCGGGTTGATGTGCGAGCCCCTGCCCCTTTGAGGTCTGATGCGAAAGTGCCCTTGTGGTTTGGTCTACGTTCCCCGCGGTCCACGATTTCTACCTTAGGGGGAACTTCCATCAGCACCCCCAAAGCTTGCACAGTCCTTTACCACTCCCTGATTCAACATCTAAATCAATTAAAAACAGAGAAAAGCTAAAACATTCATATATATAAACAAAAACACAGAAATATCCAAATCAGCCTAATCATAACCATAAACAGTTTGTTCAATAACAGGGGTTATGAGAAGTGCTGTTGCTAATAAAGAGCTCTTGATCGTGAAATATCAACATTGACAATTGCAAACTTGAGAACTTCTTTGTCCAGCTGTCAGTCACTGATTCCAGAATGTGTACATAGTAAAATGTTTGTCATTGCAGTCAGGAGCATAAAATATTGTAGACAATAGTGATGGCATGTACAACTGTTGAATGAGAATTATTTCAGTCAGTTGAATTAAGTCAAGGACACAGTGCCCACAAGTGTAGAGAGTGCTAAATCCACCCACAAGTCTGCAAAGCGACCCTGACACGGGCTACCCGGAGATGGAGACGTTTGCTCTTTGGGGGACAACAACATCTGTCCTCCCAGCCCTGGGGGAGGGCCGGGACCAGGTACCATCGCTGCCGCCCACAACAACACAAAAAGAGCAGTTTCCTTCATCTCTGGGTCTAGTGCCCTGAGTTTCATTCCTGAGTGACGCCTTGCCGACTCGGACTCGGACCAGGGAAGGTAAGTGCTGCCCTGTGCAGCTCGACTCTACTCAAGAATGCTCCACTTTCTGGGTTGAGTCCCCTTCAGCTTCCCCCTTACAGCTGCCCCACCTCTGGCACACCAGTTACTGTTCCGTTGATCCGGGAGCCTGGCTAGTGCTTCCCAGCCGTCCTCTTTGTTGATCCGGACAGTACGGCTCAGCTACGCGATTCAGTTCGCGAAGCGACCACCCAAGTTCAGGCACGTCCTTTTCACATCTGTCCGCTCGGACACGGATGCCTCTGTTCTGTGGGCGGAGATTGCATTTCTCCTGTTGAAGGATGCAGTCGAGCCAGTCCCTCCAGCCGAGATGAAATCTGGATTTTACAGTCCTTATTTCATCGTGCCCAAGAAAGGAGGTGGGTTACAAACGTGCTCGTCCGCACGGACAACACAGCGACTGTAGCGTACATCAACCATCAGGGTGGTCTACATTCCTGTCATCCGTCGCAACTCGCCCGCCATCTCCTCCTTTGGAGTCAGATGCGGCTCAAATCGCTGCGGACCGTTCACGTCCCAGGGGAGCTGAATCGTGCAGCAGACGTGCTCTCACGACAGCTTACTCTCCCTGGAGAATGACGACTCCAGAATGACGGTTTTACAGTCTCCGCGCTGAGCTGGGGCCTCCCGTGTGTTGGATAACATCAGGTAATTTGCGGGAGGATGGCTCAGGTGTCAGCTTGCTGCGCCTTTCCTCATGGATCCATGCGCTATTTTTCCAGTTGTTCCACTAGTGAACTCTGGGTCCTTCATGCCCCGCAGTCTGGACTAGGACAGAGTAGTCCATACTGTGCTCTGGAGCGGGGCCTCCTTCACCCCCCCTCCGGTTGTGGCAAAATGTCTCAGTATCTCCACAGAACCTTCCGTGTTTCCCCAGTCTAGTTAGACTACCTTTAATATTTCCACATGACTCAAACGTCATTGTGCTCCACCCCCCAATGGTTCCTTGATGGAGATTCATGTCAAGCGGCTGCACAACCAACACTGGCACCCTCCAGGGTTGTGTTCTCTCCCCTCTGCTACACCAACACTTGCACCTCTAAAGACTCCTCTGTTAAGTCCCTGAAGTTTGCAGATGACACCACACTCATCTGCCTCATTCAGGACGGTGACAAGTCTGCCTACAAGACAGGAGGTTAAAGAGCTGGCTGACTGGTGCAGTTATAACAACCTGGAGCTCAACACGCTCAAAACTGTAGAGATGATTGTGGACTTCAAGAGGAACCCCCTGCACTTTCCCCACTCACCATCATGGACAGCACTGTGGCTACAGTGGATACATTTAAGTTGTACTTCCTTTGCCAGCTGAAGTTTAACCTACTACAGGAGTTGCTAAAACAGTTCCACTTAGCTGTCATCGAGTCTGTTCTTTGCACATCAATAACTGTCTGGTTTGTCTCAGCTGCAAAATCATACATCAGAAGATTACAAAGAACGGTTCAGACTGCCTAGAGGATCACTGGTGCTCCCCTGCCCACTCTTCAGGAACTGTATATATCCAGAGTGAGGAAAAGAGCTCAGAAAATCACTCTGGATCCCTCACATGCAAGCCATCCCCTCTTTGAACTTTTGCCATCTGGCCGGCGATACAGAGCCCCAAATACTAGGTACCACAATACCACAGTTTTTCCCCCAGGCAATCCACCTTATGAATAGCTAAATGTTCATCCCATTGTGCAATATAAAATATGTGCAATAACCTTGTATTTATTTGTTACACCTCCATCCTAATACATCCCTGCATGTCTTTCCATTCTATCATTTAGCACAACTGTACATATCACTTATTTAGTTTTCAATTTATTTTACTATATATTTTTGTCTATTTATTTTTACATAAGTGTATTTTTTTATTCTCATCCTATTTTTATTGTCTCTGTGTTGTTGCTGTCTCTGTGTACTGGTAGCTAAAAAACAAAATTCCTTGCATGCACAAGCATACTTGGCAATAAAGCTTTTTCTGATTTTGATTCTGATTTTAGCATACAATGAAACCCCAAAAGATTTGAGCTCTCACATCAACTTTACGTCTCATATCTTAATTAGCTTGTAAAATCTTGGACCAGCAATCAGCAGCCATCGGAATTAATGTAGTTTCTTATGGAAATTGACAACAAAACAATAGTTTGTTTAAATTGCCATGAATTTAAATATTTAGAATTTACATGAGTTGACCACTAGGGGTCATTGTGCCTGTTTCACGTGTCCATCCATGGACATTTATGAAGTGTTGTCCTTTTTTCAAAACTGTCTTCCTCATCTTATAGTTGTCATTTGTCATGTGATTCATTAGTTGTAGTATAAATAACCCAGTGTAGGTTCTTATCATAGTCTGGTGTTGTACCTTTATGATCGTGTTTTCTGGTGAGTTATTCTGTTGTTTTTCTTGTGTATCTTGACATTATTTTCCTTTTTTTTTCTCTAAAATAACCAATTCATCTAAGCTTTTCAGCACCATGTATGTTATAATAATCTGGCAGTCATCATGTGCTAGTTTTTGTTTTAACATCTGCTCTTTTGACATTTGAGTGTATTCTATTTTATAGATATTAAAGTATTTTTTAAAATTGTTAAGTTGCTTTGATAAATTTAGTGTAAAAAAATGGCCTGTTGGATGAAGTTAGGTGAACAAACTCTTGAGTTTCAGAGTTGAGAAACTATACAAATCCAACCTGGGCTCATAATGCTTAATATAAATATTCTTTTTCATTTTATTCTTTTTTTTTTTTTTGGTTTGATCCAGAGTTAATTAAAACAAGCCAAGCATATTTTTTACTTTCTTTGATTTTTCTCATGAGAAAGCTGGTGCAATTCATGTTTTGAAGATTAAGAAGCACCATAGATTTTAGCTGATTTACATCACTGCTGCAAAAAATTTGAGAAATTTTTAATCAACTGATGGGTTTACAAGGAGCCTAATGGAAACACGTAACTTGGTCATTTTAACATTGAAAAAGCATTGAAATTGACATTGACATTGGTCAAAACATTGAAAAAGAGTAAAATTGCTTTTCGCTATTATAAGGTTCTATGTGCATTCTGAGCAGTTTTGAGGTATTGAGCTTTATACATGAAAATGAGACCCCTAAATGTATTCTAAAAGTACAATATCAAAACTCTCTCAAATGTGTAAATGGGGATTTTGGGAACAGGTCAAATGCAGATTGGAATTATAGGGTACTATCTTGCAAAACATGAATTTAAGCAACAAATTTTCTAGGGATGGGCGATATATATCGATCGATATTATGCGCATCTCATCAGTAAAGCCGGTTCTTTGATTAGCGGTAAATCTCCATCACCTGTTTTCAAATGGAGCGCCGGTTAATGCACAGAGCCGTAGATCACTGACAAAGCGATGCAATATCGGGTTCAGTTTCGCGGGTGATTCATTGGAGCAGTTTTTCGGTGATCTACGGCTCTGTGCATTAACTGGCGTGCCATTTGAAAACAGGTGATGGAGATTTACCGCTAATCAAAGAACCGGCTTTACTGACGAGATGCGCATGAATATATCGATCGATGTATATCGCAAATCCCTAAAAATTTCAAGAAATATAAACAGTTACCTTCTTCTTCTTCTTTTTTTTTAACATAACATTAGTTTTGTGACAATGTTTTGACATGTATGAGAAAGGTAAATTTAATGCTTCCTATGACATTTATTTCACATTTTAGGACATTTATTTATTTTTTATTTTTTCAAGTTAAGCATAAAAGGCTGTGCTAAATATTTTGTCCAGAACAGATATTAATTTCTAGGTAGGAATATGGTGGGTAATTAAACATTATTGCAGGAACTGTTTAAGTAGCTACTAATACATCTGACCAGGACTTTATTCCACAGAAAGTGGGACAGGTAACATTGCTTTCTTTGTAAAGATCAGTATGTCTGAGATAACCTGCTAACTTTTATTACTGTAATTAAGACCCCATCAGATAGATTGTTGACTGTTTGGCTTTAATGCTTAATAGGCTTTAAGGCTTAATATTGCAATATTTAAGACATTTTAAGATTTCAAACTGCAAGTTTTTAACAAACATTAACACTTAAATGCATGAATGTTTCGTCAATCATTACATATTCGGGTCTTTAGCAACTTGGACCAATCTCTATCAGCTGCAATAGCGTAAAAATCTCCTGTTATTTTAATAACAATTACAAAAGAACCTTATAATTTCAAGGCGACGATTTGTAAAGGAAATGAGTAAATTTAGCTGAAAGGGAATTAATTATAATTTTTATAGGGTATTGAACAGAATTCCTGTTTTATGGCTCATCAGCGATTCATTGAACAGGCCATATAACATCAACATTTAAATGGATATTAATATTGATCCAAATTATAGTACAAATACTACTTATTAGCACAGCAACAAGATCAGCAGTTTGAGACATTAAGCACAAACATAAGATACATGTCTTTTCTATATAAATAAGACTTTTTTTTATAAATCCAAGACACATAAACTAATCCAATGTGAAAATAATAAAGATGCTGTATGTCCTGTTGTCCTCTACAAAGGACATGTATGAAATCAATGCCTTGTTTCATAACAATCTCATATTCTGATTTGAAGAATATGAAGTTTTCCTGAGACATTTATGACAAACAATTTGACGATTAATCTGACTGAAATAACTACAAAACATTATACTGAACAAAACCCAAAGCAGCACTTTACTATTAAAAAAACAACATTGTAAATGAATAAAAATATTACATTTAGTTATATTGATCATTATAGTTCATGGTTCATTAACTAATGTTAACAGCTAAAACTTGAAAATGCATTAGTAAATGTTGAATTTAACAAATTAGCACTAACAAGGAAATTTGAAAACACAAAGCCGTAAAATCCTGTCTTTGGCGGTGAAGTATTATCTCATATAATATGAGACAATATGAACTTGTCTTTGGATGGGAAAAGAGTTAAAAATATCAGCAGATCAGAGCAGACTCAGCAAGGGAGGCCCATCCTCCTCTGCGACCAGATATTACACAACTGTACATGTTATCCAGTTATATATCATGTTGGACAGGTGACAACATTTATTTGGTGCCAAATTAAACCTGACATCTCTGAGAATGTAAATATTTATTGTAGGTTTACCATAGTGAATTGGGGCACATCAAGAACACATATTTTTACGTATTGGTTCAACAGAATAAGAAATTCAGCGTAGTGTACCTTTAACAGCAAAAAGCAGACAGTGTGTGACGTTACAAGCAGATTGTAAATTAAGCGGCACCGGCCCACATATATTCAATGATTCTAATTACACATTTAATGGCTTTTTTAACAGGTTAAGCTGTCATGGCTACTGGGAAGACTTTCCTCGCTATCCTTTATTTGCTTCTGTACAGCTGTTTCTGCACAGCTGAAATTAAAACCTCACAAGTCAACCAAGTGGAGAAGGGCCTAACATTGTCTAAAGAGTTTGTCAAAGGCCTCAGTGATGTGGCTGAATTTGTTTCAAAAAAAGCAGAAGATACAGCTCATACCTCACTCCTCAAAGTCCTCAAAGTCTTTAGTTCTCTTGGGAAAGTTGCAGCAAGTTTTGGCTTTATCGGGTCATTAATTAGCTTAATCTTTGCATTTATTCCTCAATCGAATCCGATGTTTGTGTTCATGAAGGAACAATTTGCTGAGGTCAATCATAAACTTGACTCCATCTCTCTTCAAATTTCCACTCTGCAAACAGAAATGGAATGGACAAACTATGCAAGCACCTATGGCAAAGACGAGAACGTGATCAAGAACTCCTGGGCCAAGTTAACAGAATTCATAGATACTGCTCCTTTTGCCTCCACACTGGAGCAGAAGACCAGGCTGGCTGAGAGGTTCACCACTTTCTATGAAAACACTGGCACAGAGAACAGTGTTGCAAATTTATACCGATACATCACTGAGAACAATCCTGTCAGTTTGAATAAGAACCTCTTGAAGCTCATCACTGAGAAATCTAATGGTGATTTTAATGTCCTGGTGCAATACTCCACATACTTCACTGCTCTGATGGTTTCAGGACTGAAGTTAAATTTGTTTTATTACAAATTAAAGGGCTATGATGGTAAAATAAAGGCACAAGAAGCAGTCACACAACTCTCCAACACTTTATCAGCCATACAGGACGCCTTGATTGAGTGTGCTGATGACTTTGAGAAATGGGCTCACAAGGATGCTGTGAAACTTAGCAGTCAACGATTCTCAAGTAATGAAAATCTAGCTTCAGATATTAAGAGTCATTTGCAGAGCAAGTTCCACTGGTTCAAATGGGTAGTGATTGCCCACTCGAACAATGCTGAAAATGAGTTTACATTTGGACAGTCAATTTACATGAATGTTCAAGAAAAGACATCAGTTCACATAATTCATCAAGAAAAGGGTCCTGCTGTTGATCAAAACATTAAGGACGATGTTAAATCCAGTTTGCAAAAAGAATTTTAAAGTCTGATTAACACTCATCAGTGTGTGACAATGAAGGATGAGCTGCTCCACAGGTTTGGTGCTAAAGTTACCAGCCACATACAGTTTCTTCATGCTCTTACAAAACCATCAGATTATGCACAGACAGATGTACCAGATATTAAGTTGAGTTGTCACTTAGAAAGACATCCTATCTTTCCCAGAGACTTTAATATCTTCCTCAGAAAGAATATTGTGTTGAAGCCTCCCTGCTCAAATGTGAATTGTAACCATGGAAAATGTAAACCCATTAAGGACACCACACTAGTGTTCTGCAAGTGCCAAAAGATGTTCCATGGTTCAGCTTGTGAGGAAAGCATTCAAAGTATTATTGACTATGCAGCTCTCGAAGGTGAAATCAATGGTATGCTCTATACATCAGTCCCTGATCTGACAAAAATTTATTTTAGTGTCAGGGAGCTGAAAGAGCACACACAAGAAATTATCGGGTCTGTCCGACAGGACATCCAGTGGACACAAATCTTTGTGAAATACAACAAAATGATTCAGAAGTTTCGCTACATCAATACATTACATTCACAACTTCAAAACAATAAAATAACCCAACGCCATTATGTTGATGAAGTTGGACCTCAGTTCAGAGGGGGACATTCATTTCAGTTTTATCTCACAGAATTTCACCACATGATGATGGGCACTGGATTAGTAGACAAACACAACATTCTGGATATTTTTCGCAAGTCTCTCGTCCAGGACTCTCAAAGACAGTCTGGTGAGCCTGTGGAGTGCACAAAAGACTACAGTGACCAGATTGATTATTTTCTGCGATACATGTTTGCTCTTGAAAAGGAATCTGTTTTAGCTTGGTCAAAATATTTACTGGTCACTGGAAAATCAGATAAAATACATTTTGTTGAGAAGAAAACAAAAGAAAAACAATGTTTGTAAGGACCATGAGGTCTGCACTGGTGCCTTTGGCACATGCCGTGACACATGCCTAGTTAAACCCTGTGGAGTGAATGCCAAGTGCTCCTCCTCCAATCACGACAGGAGCTGTACCTGTGTGAGCCCATGGAAAGGAGACCCAAACAAGGGCTGCAGGAGTCAGGACCTCCAGTGGGTTCAGACCAGAGGAGTGCCCAACAGTATGCAATCTCTTTTACTCTTTAGATCATACTGATTCTTAATTTTAATGTGCCTATGTTTTCAAGTTAATGTACAGTATCACAAACCATTACATATTTAAGCACTTGAGCACCTTTATGCCTAAGCTTCCCTCTTACAGTTTCATCTCTACCTGATCCTCTGTCATGGAATTCTAAATTCATGGAATTACAATGGAATGAACCAATGAGCACAGAAAAGTAAAGGGCAGGTCATTTTCTAAGAAAAATCTCTCAAATCTCATGGCTTGATTAACACTTGATTCTAAATCCATGTGGTTTACAGATGCTGTTCGTTCTAAAGCCCAGTTAGCGGTGTGCAGAGCCATTGGACCTGATGGCGGGTGGCACAGTGGATTTGTACAGTATCAGCTCTGCAACTATGAATATGACTGGAGAATGCATCAGGCCAAGAGCTACGAGGTACCTCTGTGCACTACATTATGTTTAGATTTATAACAGCACAGATAACAAATAAATGTGTGACCGTTAGCAGTGAAGACAGTTATTTGTTCAGAAATGACAGTATAAATAATGTGCAGGTTCTGGTTGACCCGTGTGGAGGACGTGGATGGAAATGGGTGGAGGGGGCCCAGTATAACATGTTCTCATATGACAAATCAAAGAGGTTTCAGGGAGTCAAATACTATGTGTGTAGGTTAGTATCAATATACATACAGTTCATAATATTTTTCTTGCCATAAAAGTAAACATTTATGAAAAGTTAAATCCATCTTAGAATTGAGATATCTCATTGTGAATGTCTGTGATTGTGTTCTAATGCACTCCTTCTCACTCAATAGTACACGTGATGGCCTTGTAGGGAAACTTTTCAACACGCGACAAGGCTTTCAGTGCCATATTGCCAGACGTTTATTTGGTACAAGGGATGGATCTTTCTATGCTCTGGTTCCACAACCATGTGTCTGAAGACACTTCACCATGATTCACAAGTTTCTCTAGTTTATTTTCAAGCTTTGCATTTGTAGTGGTGCTGTATTCATCTTTTGAAAGTCAGTACTGTGAGCTCAATGTCAATGTCATTGCCATTGCTGCCATTATGATGTAAAATGTAACAATGTAAATTAATGTGTTAACTAACATGAACAAACAATGAACAATACATTTATTACAGTATGTATTCATCTTTGTAATCTTTGTTAATAAAAATACAGTTGTTTGTTTTTTAACTTCATGTTAGTTCACAGAGCATTAACTAATGATAACACACAACTTTGGATTTTAATAGTGCATTAGTCAGTGCCAAAATTAATATTAACAAAGAATAATAATTGCTGTCATATGATTGTTTATTCTTGGTTCATGGTAACTAAAAATGTTTTACCATGAATGCTTTAATGAATGTTAACTAGATTGACGTTTAATGACTTGCTTCAGGGTTGCAGCCCAAAATAATGGTTGTGGCTTAAATACCTTGTTGTTGACATAGTAAACATAACTTTATAGTATAATGATGCAACAATTTATGATTCAATGTTAATATTTTTCATAAAAATCTATATTAAATGAATATTATTCATAAATCCAAATTATTAATACAGTTTTCTTATTTTTTCTTATTCTTTTTACTCTGGGTGCAAAAGACTATGCTTCTGTCCTTCACAGCCTTGTTTTTGTTCACATTAAAAAATTATATTAGCATCAACCTGACTGAGGTCTATTTATTCACAGCAGATTATATTACGAAATTTTTTTTTTGATATCTGAAAGTGTAATTTTGGATGGTGTAAGTCCTTGGCTTAGACAGAAACACCAAACTCGGTAGAGCAAACAAATTCCACTGATAAGAGAGATTTCCCCCACTGAGCCATTAATAGATTGTAAAACTTATCACAACAGTCAATGATGCTGTCATGAAGGAGTCATAGGCGTGTGGATCCATACACAAACTTTATTCTCAGAAACAATGGTAACAGAAAGGCGGGGGGTCAAACAGGGGCAATCGGGGTCAGCGAGGGAAGTCCAAGAGAGCAAACGATAGTCCAGGCAGATAGTCGAGGCGGGCGGCGATCAAAGGGATAATCCAGAAACAAGCGAGGGTCGAAAGGCGGGCGGAGAACAATCACAGGAATCAGGGAACAAGGGGGTCGACACGGGAAAACAAACACGGTAAAACGCTCGGAATTGACAGAAACTGAACAAGACTTCGCGATAAGGTGTGTGTGGGTGAAAGCAAGATGGCAGACAGGGGTGAGAGGTGAGAGGACACAGGAAGTTCATGAGAATGGGATTATGGGAAATGTAGTGAATGAATGGTCAGAATCAGAAAGAGCTTTATTGCCAAGTATGCTTGCGCATACAAGGAATTTGTTTTTGTGACAGTAGCTTCCAGTAGACAACAAAAACACGGACAATAAGAAAAATACAATAAGGTGAGAATAAAAAATATACATATTTAAATATAAATAGACAAAAATATATAGAAAACTAAATTAAGAAATAAGTGGTCCATAGTGAAATGAAGGCTCCCTCTAGGGATGAAGTGAGGGAGCCACAACGGCACAGTTCATGACAGACGCCTTGTTGTCTGAGTCACTTTCAATGGCTGTTTAATCTCCTCAGGGGTCGCAACACTGATAAAGGTGTATCCCAAACCCATTGGCCAAAAGACGGAATGCAGCATTGTGGGGCAAAGTTATAATACATGTAGGTATTTTACTTCTGCTTCTGCAAAGTTTACTTAAAGGTTAATTCACCCCAAAATAAAAATTCTGTCATTAATTACTCACCCTCATGTCTTTCTAACCCCGTAAGACCTTTGTTCATCTACAGAACACAAAACAATATATTTTTGATGAAATCTGAAACTTTTTAACCCTCCATAGACAGCAACGCAACTGAAATGTTCAAGACAAAAAAGGTAGACATCATTAAAATAGTCCATGTGATGTCTGTGGTTCAGCTGTAATATTATGCAGCTGGAGATTCAAGTATGAGACAAACAAATTAACCGCACACATGTAATTTAAAATTTCTGGACAATACCAGTTATTCAGAATTTACCCAAGACACATGGCCTTGCAAGTCATTTTATAAAAACCTTACAGTAAAGCAGTGGTTCTCAAAGTGTGGGGCAGGGGCAAGAGTATTGCAGGGGGGGCGCGGTCCATCTGCAGAAAAATTAAAAAATAAAAAAAAGTCGGGCGTAACTTAGAATGGGAGACGGATTGGTCTGTGAAAGCAACAAATGAAGTCGCACAGACCCAGGCAGGTGCTAGTCATTCAAAAGCTAAATGCAGAAAATATGAGGAGACGTATCTTAAACACAGCTTCTCTGCGTCTACACCGGACGCTACAGTTTTCACGTCGCAACAGCTCTAAACGGGACGCAACAAAACTACCATTGTAAACATGCTGTCTATACTCAATGTGGAGCGCGATAAATCCCCGACATTAAGCTGATGCCTTTTTTTGTTTATGACGTACTGACACAAAGTTAAAATGATTTGCAACGTTCGCTTTGTTGCGTCCAGTGAAGAGCTTTTGCGCTGTGACGCGACGCGACAACTGTAGAGTCCGGTTTAGACACGGTGACTTAAGTTTATAATGGGTACTGATTAAAATAGGTTCTACTGTATTTTGCCGCTCGCGTCTGGTGTAGAAACGGTGTTAATTGCGTAGGTGAGGAGGAAAGGTCTGTATGTGTGTGTGTGTGTGTGTGTGTGCCCTATGCCTTGGGGACAGCATAAAACAGCAAAAATAAAAGTAATACAGTTATTCTCTCAGTGCTATTTTAAGTTTCAAGTGTTGCAGATGTTTTTTTCCCTTTTAGATTTTTACAATTAAAAAAGCATTATTTTTTTTTGTAATGGTAATAAAATTATTTGTTAGTCTCGGGTGGGATGGAAATTCGGGAAGAAGGGGGGCGCCAGATTTTTTTATACGTTTAAAGGGGGGCACGACCAAAAAAGTTTGAGAACCACTGCAGTAAAGCAATCAGGTGTTTGAAATATATATATTCTGAGACTATATGAAAACTGAGCAGGGTTGGTTTAAATATTTTTCATTTGTCTTGGCCATTAATTTTTACTACAAGAGTTCAAACTACAAGAGTTCTAGTAGAGTTCAAACTTGCTCAAATAAACCACACTAACAGAGCAATCGCACCACAGTTTGATTTAATCTAGTCAAACATATCAAGCGTGTACACAACCTTATGTATGTTCATAGTTTTAAAAAAAGACCAATTATTCAATTCACTTTAAGAAATTAGTTTAAGATATTATAATAAACACAATTCAGGTTTAATGTCACAGCTAGACCCTCAGGGTTAATCACTGCTTAGTTTTCATATGGTTAGAATCAATAGGGTAAAAGTTTCAGCACTCAAGCTGTGTTGCAGTTTGTAAAATAGCAGATTCACTTTACAAAACTGACCATTTGTCGTGACAGAGCCCCCCCCCCTTAGGAGCGGCTTCCAGACGCTCCACACAGTCCAATAACACCAAGGGGAGGGGGGGAGGGACCGAGTACAGAAGGGAGAACCGGGTCCATGCGGGCTGATTGAGTTAGGCAGGGCAAATGATCCAGGAGCTGCCGGAACGGCCGCAGAGCAACAGAGCTGCCAAAAACGCTTAGGAGACCACCAAGATAGAGCAGACAGCCTCCAGGGCAGAGCCAGGGAAGCAGACGAATCAGACACCCTCCAGGGCGGATCAGGCGAGTCGGACGCCCTCCAGGGCGGATCAGGCGAATCGGGCGCCCTCCAGGGCGGATCAGGCGAGTCAGACGCCCTCCAGGGCGGATCCTTCGAATCAGACACCCTCCAGGGCGGATCAGGCAGGACTAGAACCCTCCAGGGCGGCACGAAAGCCCCCCAGGGTGGAGCAGACAGGACCGGAACCCTCCAGGGCAGAACGGGATTCCCCGAGGGCGGAGCAGGCGGGACAGGAACCTTCCAGGGCGGAACGGGATCCCCCCAGGGCAGAGCAGACGGGTCTGTAACATAGAACATAGACAGACACACACACAGAGAGAGAGAATCAGATGTCCTCCAAGGCGGATCAGACAGGGCAGGAGCCCTCCAGGGCAGAACGGAGTCCCCCCAGGGCGGAGCAGACAGGACAGGGGCCCACCAGGGCAGCGCAGAAGCCCCCCAGGGCGGAGCAGACAGGTCTGTAACATAGAGCATGGACGGACGTACACACACAGAGAGAGAAAGCTCGGAGCCCAAGCTCCTGGCCAGGTTGGGCTGGATACCCAGCATATAGGGGGCCTCAGCGGCTGAATTGGGACTAGGCAAAAGCTCAGAGTGGTGTGGGTTGCTGGGCGCTACCACCGTGCAGGGAGCAGGTGCGACCTCCCCCTCGGCTTGAGGATCCGTGGCCTCGGCCACCTCCTCGGGGGAGGCCACCCTCAGAGGTTCTGCGACGAGGCTTGACTCAGGAGGCGGAGCAGATGCGACGACGCTTGACTCAGGAGGTGGAGCAGATGCGACGACGCTTGACTCTGGAGGCGGAGCAGCTGCGTTGACGACGCTTGACTCAGGAGGCGGAGCAGCAGCGACGACTTGGCTTGACACTGGAGGCGGGGCAGCCGCGACGACTTGGCTTGACGCTGGAGGAACAGCAGTGACTTGGCTTGGCTTTGAGAGGACTGCTGTGACTTTACTGGGCGCTGGGGAAGTGGCTCGGCTTGACACTTGACTTGGCTTTGAAACGATAACCGGGACTGGACGAGACACTGGAGCGGCGGCCATCTTGACGTGTTTGGGAGACTGGGCTGAGTGGAAAATAGAGAGCGCTGACTTGACCGATATCACCGGGGAATCTTCCAGACAGGATATGAGTCGAATGTAGCTTGTTTGGTTGAGGTAGAGTGCTGGGAGGTCCGACATTTTGTGAACGCGCGCCGCCGCCGCCGCCATTTTGACATCGTGCGCCAGCGCGGCCGCCATTTTGACATCGCGCACCGGCGCGGCCGCCATTTTGACATCGCGCACCGGCGCGGCCGCCATTTTGACATCGCGCACCGGCGCGGCCGCCATTTTGACATCGCGATTCGGCGCGGCCGCCATTACTGTGGGTTCGCGGTCCTCCCTCGCGAAATCCTCAGAATCAAATAAGTCCCCATACTATAATGCATAATCCAGAGGGTCAGAAAAACAGGTGCGTGGCAAGATGTAATCATACGCTGCCTCACTGTAGTCGCATTCCCCTTCTGCGATAGCCACAGGAATGGTAGATGAACCCCCGCACCACAAAGCATAATCCACATAGTCAGAAAAACAGGTGCGGGGGCACTCAAATCGCAGCCTTGATTTGAGAGGCTCATCAAGAGCCAAACAGAAAATGTCCATAAAATAATTTTCATCATAGAAAGGCTGTTGATTCATGAGGTGACGAAATGCATCTACAAAATCCACTAAGGGCATACCGTGCTGTTTGAGTTGGAGTAGTTGATCAAATGGATCCATGGTTGAGCGGAGGGGAGGAATAAAGCTGCTGGATCCAGGAGTGGCGAAGTTTTCTGTCACAAAGGAGTCATAGGCGGGTGGATCCAAGTGCAAAGCTTTATTGTGAATACTCATAGTGGTCCAGGCAAGGTCGAAACACAGTTTACAGGAGTGGTGCAGATAATCCAAAAACGTGGTCAATCTGAGCAAAGTGGTCAAGGGGCAACTAGCAAACGTTCGTAATCCAGAAAACAGGCGAGGGTCAAAGGCGGGCAGAAAACGATCACAGGAACCAGGGAACTAGGGAGTCGGCAACGGAGAAAACAACCAGGTGAAAAAAAAAACGCTCAGGATTGGCCAGGGAATCTAACTCAAAACTTCGCGAGGAAATGGTGGGAGAACCGGTCTATATATACTGAGAGTGGGTGAACTAAGATGGCCGACTAAGGTGAAGGGTGACAGGTGACAACAGAGGGGTGATGGGAAATGTAGTGAGTAAATAGTCCATGATACATTGAAGGCTCCCTCTAAAGGCAGATGAAGGGAGCCATAGCAGCACAGTTCGTGACAATAATTGCTTTTTTTTTTGTTTGTTTTTTTACAAATAAATATTTTATAAATTTAAGTATTTAAATAAAATGTTTTTTATTATTATTATGAAGTTTATTATAATTTTTTTATTATTGTACAGTGCAATATGATTATTGCTGTAGTATTTTTATTGATTTGTTTAATTGGTATAATTAAAAAATAAAGTAAAATTATTATTACTACTACTACTAAAAATAATAATAATAAAATATATTTTTTATTTTACAGAACAATAGTATTATTGCGACCATAACATTTATTCATCGATTTATTATAATTTAAATAATAATAATAATAATAATAATAATAGTAACCAAATTATGAAATATATTTTAGTATTATTTAAATAATAATAAATCAATAAATAAATGTTATGATCACAATAATGCTATTGTACTGTAAAAATATATATTATTATTACTTTAAAATATGTTTGATAATAATTTTACAGTAGAATTGGATTATTGTAATTGTAACATTTTATTATTTATAATTTAAATAACAGGATAATTGCAGGTTTTGTTCATAAATATATTATCATTACAACGTTCATTTTAAAACTCTGAAAATATTTTCTAAACTATTATATCAAAAATATTCTAATATTCTTTCGCTGCTTAATAATTGAATACAGCTTTACTGTAGTTACAATAATTATATTTTATTAAATGCTGTGATTATATTCATGATTCAGACATTTCACATATTCATCATCAATTACAATCTGATCTCAAGATGATTTGACATTGTGTTTTATTATTTCTGCACAAACAACAGAGAAAATGAATGCCATGTTGTTCATGAATCATGTTTGTTAAAGCAATAATACAAATGATTGATGTGACTCTACAAAAAACACACATTTATTCTGACTATTTGAGTTATTTGAGTGACAGAAGTTGAGCTGCAGTATTAATGTCATGAAGAGACTCTCTAATATCTCACTGTTACTGATTCATCAGCAGCTCAAAGCATTATGGGTACAATCTCTCATCAGTCTATTCTCATTCATCAACACAGTTTCACTGATGATCCAGACCAAACAGTAAACCCAGGATAGAGCGTCTGAGTGAATGTGGTGTGTTGTGTGTGGATGAGGCTCATTGTGTCAGAGACGCTGAAGAAGGACAGAGTTCCTGCACTGAAATCCACATACACTCCTACTCTATAGATATCACCATTCACTCCTGTTCTACTGATGATGGGCTTCACAGGGAGATCAGTCTCTATGTTATTGTGTCTGAATGAGTAACTGGAGGGAGAGCAGTACAAACTCCAGGACTGATCATTACATCCAAACTCACACTCAACACCCGCTCCCTTCCTGCTGATGCTCTTATATGACACTGATATATACACATCTCCTCTGCACTCAATCTCCCAGTAACAGCGTCCACACACACTCTCTCTACACAACAGCTGACACCAGTCAAATCTGTCTGGATGATCAGGATACGGCTGTTTCTCTGTCACACGTGCCGCCTTTCTGTTGTCCTCAGACAGAATGAGTTCAGTGTGTGCTGTGTTTGGATCCAGTGTGAGAAAACAGGCATCTGTACACAAGAACAGAGACATTTACAACAACAATCACTACAGCTGTGTGTGTGTGTGTGTGTGTGTGTGTGTGTGTGTGTGTTATATATATATGTGTGTGTTATATATATGTGTGTGTGTGTGTGTGTGTGTGTGTGTGTGTGTGTGTGTGCACTTACTTATGTCGCTTTTGGGGACATTCACCAGAGTACACACCAGTAAATTGAGGACCACCTTGACAATTTTGGACATTTTGTTGGTCTCCATTTGTCTGACTATATAGTGGTATTCAGGATGCTCTAAAATGGTGTCCAGGCTTAAAATCTCACTTGTCCCCAAATTGTACTTTTAAATGATTTGTGTACTGAAAGTGTGTAAACCCCCTCTGACCAATCAGAGGCCAGGCACTTCTGAATATTTTACTGATCTGACCAATCAGAGGCTAAATACGTCATAAATAGGGATGACGGAAGAAAATTACTAATATTTATGAATGAATAGACGTATAATCAACTGAAATTAAATATAAATTTGATAATATAATCCAATAATGAGTGTTTAATTAAAAAAATAATAATTTACACCAGAAGCAGCTCTCATTTACATCCATGAGCATTAGTTTCTAACTTTGAAGCTTATATTGTCAGTTTATCAGTGTCTGTGTGCAGATCGCGCTGCCGGTCCGCCCCTCCCCCACATAACGGACACTTACCGAGAGATCAGAGAGAAACGGGGAACGGCTCAGTACAGAGAGACTTAAAGATCGTAGTTTATGGTCTATGAACAATGTGACACACGGCAGGAGGAGGACACTTCAAGGCATATAACTTTTAATTTAAGTTGTCTTTATGTGCCTATTAGTTTATTCATTAAAATAAACAAGCCACATAAACGTGTGGAAAAATGCAAATTGATTATTTTTTATTACATATAAAAAAATGAAATAGTTTTTCCTGGTTTGTTAAAACAAAAAAAACTAAAAATCTGCCATTGTCTCATATGATCGGTTCTGCTCATAGACTGTGGTTCTGCTGCAGGTGTGTGCCCCTCCCCCATCACCGGAGAACCGTTACAGCAGAGATCCGCTTATGAGAACAGCTTCTGTTATATATATATATATATATATATATATATATATATATATATAATATTAGTAGTAGTAATAAAATATTAACTTACTAATTAACTAATATTATGTTATTACTATTATTACTAGTATTATTACGTTTTATTTTATTTAGCTAATTTACAATTAACTGTGTTTAAATGTATCAGAAGTCAACACGTTTATATTTTGTTTATAAATGTATTCTTAATATGTTGAGTGTCAGTGAGACTGTATTTGCTGGTTCTGGCTCAGTCTGCGGTTTCTGCCCTTCCTCCAACTACAGCAGACACTCCAGAGTCCAGAAGAGACTCACATTCAGAGCAGCGCGAGAGTGGCACGTATACAAACTAGAAATAAAGGTGGGGCTTATAAGATGTATACAACTATTATAGATGTGTATATGTCATTTTACGACACCCAGCAGTTTTTCCTTACTTTTATTTTACGTAAAATATTTTAAAACATTTATTCCTATATTTACCATTAATTCATTAAAAATAGAGGCCTATTATAGGCCTATTTATGAGCAGCTTTGTATTTGCTGATATTGTTACTGTATTGGTAATTAAACAGAACTAGAAGAAAATAATATGGAGTTGCTATGTTGATGCTCATTTAGATGTAGTTGTGCGCATGCGTGCAGCTCCACGCGCTCTTTATTTACATTCCAGCTCCAGCTGTCCTGCGTCTCAGTGCAGGAGTAAAGCCAGATTCACCTATGTGCATATTTACATTACAGTCGCCATTTTACACCTATGCTAAACAATCTTTAAAACCCGTTGTATTCGGGGAGAATCGACTTTTTCCCTGCGGATATGTTTTTAGGATTTTTGTAATCGTATTTTAGTATTTAAATAATTAACTTTTTGTAGCTGTTCGCATATAATGACCTAATTTTAATAAAAAGCATGTTGCTTGCTATATAAAATTTTTTTAGGAAGACTTTGTTGATTATAATGAGTTAGAGCACTTTGTGTGAAGTGTCCTCGTTTGTCAGCGATCGAAACAGGGGTGTGTTCTATTCAGAGGAGCTCATAACTAGCTCTACCCCTAGTAAGGCTGTATTCTCCACAACAGCAGCCTCGAAGTGCCCTATGTAGGCGTCACTGTGCCGTTTGGAGCAGTGCAGGGTTTGCTGAACCAGTGATGGGATCAAAATAAGGTTCGTAATCAGATACATTTCGAGGTCTTTGCCAAAATATGTATTATATTTAATAAATAAATGGAGGCACACGTTTAAAGTGAAATCCAAATATGTCATTTACGCAAGTAAACGCAAACACGTTTTCCCAGGAAATGCAGACACGTGACAATGACGTCGTCAATCAGGGACACGTTTCCTGTGAGGCAAACCCACCCATCCCCAGCCCATGCATCATTAATGAAGGAAAGGTAAGATCAAGCCTTCTTCACTAAATACATAATAACTACATATAATAACTGTGTTCAGTTGGTAATATGTATAACTTTAGTAATAAAAATAACCTTTTTAGGGTTTTATTCATTTGTTAATTGTGTGTCAGTTTTCTGATAGCTGTAATTGAAAATATACAAATCAAAGTAATCAAGGTAGTGGTTGAACTATATGAACTACACTAGATTTTTGTATTTTTAAAGTGTGTCAAGCCCCAAAGCTGACAAAAAATATCTAAATCTAGCTCTCTATTTTAAATATACAATAATTCTGTATGATGGACAGATAAAAATTAAGTTTTTGACTGAAAATTTCCAATATGCTGTAGCTATTAATATAAATTTGAACTGACAATTTTTGTAATTTAGTACTGTTTTTACAACAACATTTGTGAATGTACTGTCATTATATTGAGAATAACTGCAGCCTAAACTGACAGTATTGGCAATTAACAATTATTTTTGATATTTCTGTAATGGTTAATCCAGCAGTATATGTAGCTCTTTAATTATTGTTATTATCCATTAATTTGCGAATTTACTGTTTTACAAGAAAGGCAGAAAATAGTAGTAAAGCAATTTATTATTTTTTTTTATTCAGATGCCCAAATATTTAGTTAATACTGTCTAGTAAATTTCTTAAGCACTGTATGTGATTTACAAATTCATAAGATCACCATAAAGTCATAATAAAACACAAAATTAAGCATCTGCTTTTTCCTGTGACTAAAGAACTACACATACTACTGTATTAACCATTACAGAAACATCAAAAATTATTTTATTTTTTATTATTTATTATTATTTATTGTGGTTGTTTATTTTGTTCACCTTATATTTCTTTTTTTTTTCTTCCAGTCATTACAGGAAAGCTGGCCTGTGTCACTATGCTGGGAATCAAAAGAAATAAAAGACAAAAAAGACCTCAACAGGATGGAGAGCATTGCATTGCTTGTAAAACCAATAAACCAGGGCTTCAAGAGCAATTCATCACATATAAAGGCAAGATATTTCATTATTTACAACTAAGCAAATTACAGATAATATTAACATGCAAAACTGAGAAGGTAATGTATATTTGTGATTCCTGAAAACAGTGCTGCATGAATGAGTCATAAAACACAGAAACAAGTTGTATGTTTGCACTTCTGGTTCATCATCACAAAGTCAGTGTTTTGTTTTTTAAGATCTGAGTTGACCAGAAGCTCAAGCTATTTTCACATTATATTCTACAACAAAACATACATCAGTAATAGCCCTTGTATTTATAGTGTTTATTGACTTCAGACACTAGTATTTAGGCTTCAAAATAAAAGTTGTGCTTATTTGTGAAGAGAGTATCACAATGAACAAAATGTGAAAGAATTCTAAACTATTGTTGTCACAGAGCTTATTTTCTACAATAATAAGTGGCATGTTTTTTAAAGAGTGTTGTTCTTTATAAAACTTTACTGCACAACATTCCAAAGCATAATATTGCAGTTTTTACTGCACTATGTTTCATATTAAATATCATTTAATACTTAATTACATTAAAAAATCTATTGCTTTCTTAATTCAAAGGTTTACTCGAGTACAAGAACTACATTTTTAATGTTCTTAAGAACTGAAGGTAAAACAAACAACAGCTTTTACTGTAGGACAGCTAAAGAAATGCACCTGTACTAGGTTTTCTATCCTTTACAAATATTTCTGATATTGAAATTTACTGATTTCTTTTTGACATTCAGTCCCATCATGCTGCTGCTTTTTCATCGCCTGACTTGGACACAGAGAACAGCAATGGTCCACATAAGAAAGTTGACCATTCAACAGTCAGACAAAGCAAGAGCATCAGGAAATAAAACGGTGACCATCTCATGCATGCATCTATTGATATCTGTTGATATGTATTGAGGATAGAAAAAACAATTCGAGACAGAGCCATTGACAGCTTTTCTTCTGTCTCGTCTTAAACATCCCAGACAGCATCTGACTCTGTGCCAGATTCGTTTTCAACCGGCAAATCCGCATTACAGTCACATCCGTTTCAGTGCTGTATCACAGTCCTAGACGGATCCGGCCCGTGTCTGGTTTCAGTGGGCACGGTCTACTATCGCAGAGCGGATCCGGGCCGAGTCTGGTACGGAGCTGGCCCAGTGCTGGCCCAGATGAGTGGAAAACCAGATGCGTGCCGGTATTGGCCCGTTGTGCCAAAAGACACTGGCCCAAGTCCGTTTTGCGGATTTGCAGGAGTGTGGGCCAGAATCAGGCCGGATGAAATTTGCTGTCAGGGATGTGTATTGGAAGTAGGGCTGAGCGATATGGGCAAAAAAAATATTATTGATATTAAGATATTGTTAATTATCACAATAAAATACAAATCCTTTTCACATTTTAAAGGCAGGTTTGTGCTCCTAAGTGAAAGTTGTAGAAACCAAATCATTAATTGTAGTTTTAAATGACTCTTTATGGTCAGAACATGACAAACACTTCACGTTTTTGAATTCTTTGAACTTTGAAATCTTAATAGAAAAAAATACATCTTGGTTTCTGCATATTCTAATGAGCGATATTGTTTCAAACTATGAAAGGTTTGTGTTGCCCGACTTTAAAGACGTGTGTTTTCAGCACAGTTTGCAGTGCAGCCTGCAATATTAATAATATTACATTTCCTTGTCTCTGAGAAATGCACATTTGGCAGTAGCATGAGTTGACAGCAGTGGTAGCTGGAGGAAGGATGCAGTTATACATTTATGTTCAAAACAGTGACATCTGTAGTAATTGTAGCAAACTTATTTTTATATGGTGAAATTGAAATATTCTCACTATTTATTTTGAGATTTATGAAAATTATACATTGTCTTCCATAGTAGCAACTAGATGGTTTATATGTATTTGAATAAAAACAGGTAGTTTTAATACATTTAGTATAACTGCACCAATGCTATAGTGTAATCACAGAAAATATTGTAATTATATTCTGTTACATCTTTAATTTCTAGATGGAAAAGCCTTCTGACTGTATCGTTGAGCACAATGTTTCTCAATGTTAGACAGCATTGTTTCATCTGCATTTAAACTCCTAAATCACAGAATCCAGCTCTTCACACTGGACACTGCTTTAAAGTGAACCCTGCTGAAGTCTGTCACTGATGTCAATCAAACAACAAAAGAAAAAGAGAAATCACTCGACTGCTCTAGTCACTGATTAACTTTTGTAGCTTCAATAAAGTTTAAAAATGGCTGAATGGCTATTATTAATAGCATTTAAAAAATGCATTTAATAGAGACACCAGTAGCAGTATTGTTATCAACACTACTTAGTAAAATGATGCCATTAAGCACATTTAAAATATGTTACCTTTATGTTGTTTCTACATTAATTTGGAGGTTCAATGTGAATTTATGACAATATAAATATGCAATTAATCATGATTAATTACAGAAAAATGAATCATGACCAAGTAAAAAAAAAATCAGTCTAGTAAAAAAAAAAATTGCCATTGGCAGGTGTGGCAAAAAAAATAGTTTTAGGCCCTGATTAAATGTCATCAATGAATATTTACTGAATAATACACTATTTTGTAGAGATTCAGAGTCAAGTTATAGGGACTAAAAATTACTTCAGAAAGATGGCAGCATTACAATGTTATTTTTACATAGATATTAGTAAAATCTGTTAACTTTAGCAATATTTGTTGCATTATGTGCCAATGGTGACCATTCAAAAATGGGGAAACAGCACTTTTCAAGTTTTTCTCCAAAGTTTGCATGTCTGTAACTCAAGAAGTATTAAAGATATCTTTATGACCTCTTAGATATTGGGTCTTAACACACTTTCCTTTTGGCTTTTTTTATTTTTTAACCTACGAGATTCGGGTCCAGAGATGTTGGAATGTCAATATGGGTCCAGGAGTAAATTGTTATTTTCAGTTGTCAAAAACCAATGTGGGTTGGTTTGCAGAAAAATAAATAAATAAAAAAAAAAAATAATAATAATAATAATAATTATTATATATATATATATATATATATATATATATATATATATATTAAAGAGGAATGTCTGAAAAACAAATAATGTTGAAACTAGAGATGTATCTCATTTCCTTCTGTGAAGACCGCTGCATTGAACATACCAGTCTGAGTGCCATAAATACTCTATAATACCATTGGCACATAATGCATGGAGCTTAGATCATGACAAAACTACCTGAATCTGAATTGTGTAAAATTGAAAAAGTGTCTTTTAACAAAACTGAATATAATGTGGCTTTTAACATAGCTCTGAATTAGATTTTTTTTTATTGAATATTGAACATTTGCAATTTAACACAAATTATTTTTTATGGTAGTTTTTTTTTAATAGATGTATTTTCAAACAGCAGATTTTTTGTTCTGAATTGTTAGACTGCAAATATCCATTTTTTTAAAAAATATAAGTTTTCAAGATGAAGAAGAAATTCAGAACATCAAATTCAATATTCAAAATGCAGAAATTCAGATCGTACAGAAAGAAGGTCAGAGGTTATCCACAGGGAAGAGTAGATGATCTCCGAAAAGTCGAACGAAGCATTTACTGTGAGCAGGAGGGGACATGTTCAGTTCACTTAGGCTAGTTTTGTCATGGTCACAACATATTACCTCATGGGAACATATTAATGTTAATATTTGATATTAATATTTCATATTAATGAAAAGTTTTATTGGTTGTAAATAATCTGCCTGGTAATAAGTTAAAGGCGATATAAAAGGTGGTCAAATGCTGTGTCTCCACCTGAATAATGTCTAGTCTATGTGTGAATGTCCACAAAACTGGACTTTCTGAATGTATATAATCGGTTGGCTATTTTAGAAAGGAAAATTTAAAAATTAAAAAGAGAAATTAGGGAGAACCTTGTACCTCATCCTCACCTCTAATTAGTTCATCACAGGTGTCTGAGACATTCACATTAAGGGAGGTGGGTAAATTAAAAATAAAAGGTCTCTGCATATAGGCAAACTAATATAGATGTAACTTAGGCTTCTCCTTGATTTTATTGTCTCAGGGGAGAGGGGTTAAATCTAAACAATAATAACTGTATTTTTGGGATGAGCAGCAGTGTGTTAGCTTTGAATAGGATGATGTGGAAATGTTTCTTTTTTCCGTTTAGTACTACACTTCAAAAGCTACATAAACACTTAAGTACTAAAGTAAAATTTACCCTGATTATTCAATTCAGTTTATACCCCCTGACTCTTAATGAATTATGTTGCCTTCTTGAGAATCAGTAAATGTTTTCACCTTTTGTAATAGTTGTGTATGAGTCCCTCAGTTGTCCTTAATGTGAAAGATAAATCTCAAAATCATACAGTCACTCTTGGAAAGGGGTCAAATAGTCTGCTCTGGACTCACAAAACATAAAATCTTCAAGTGTATGTACACTATTGAACAGGGTCATTTTTATAAACTCAGTTATTATTTTGTCATGTGGAGAATATATAAACATCTGGGCCTGTATTTAACTTTTTAAAGCTAAAAGTAACTTGCCAATTTAGGAGAAAATGTTAAAAATAATGAGCGTGTCAGTCCTAAATTTAAGACTCCTACATGTTTGCTCTAAGAGTATTTCACAAAGCATTTTAGCATTAAAACTAGAAACTAAATTTGTGAAACATTAGAAGTAGTGAAGAGGACCTCCTAAGTCACTAAAACCAAATCACAAACTATCCTCCCTGCTGACCATCAGAAAGTCTAATGGTTTCCACTACAAATACCATTACAAACATTTCAAAACATCAACTATTAACCATTAAAACTGTTGATTTATTTTTGTAGTGTTTTTTTGGGACATGTTCCTTTTAAGATTTAGTGGTTTTAACAAGCCAACAATAGCTGACCAATTACCAGTAGACCCCGACAGACACCATTATAGTTAGCATTAAAACCAGTACAATTCCCAGTAAAACCATAATACATTCTGTGATGGTTTCTATAGTTATTTTGCTCTTTGCACACATATGTTTTCCCACGCATCTTTTTTTGGTTTTGGAGAATATCCCAACTCCAAATTTCCCTTTGATTATATCCTTGTTCTTGCGTCCAGTTTGGTTTTCTTTTACGTTTGAATGTCTTACTATCAGCCATGATTATTCTACTCTTTTGATTTTGAGGCTGTTTATACACATTTCCGCTAATTGTTTACAAACAGCACTGCATGTTAAACAGTTAGCGGATATGCGTATACAATTAGCTGAACTTGCATTTAATTAGTAACACTTTAAATGTTTAAAAGGTCAACCCCATTCTTACTCTTAGCTTGAGGCTTTTCTCTATTCCTTAGTAAAGGTTTGTCTCAACAGCTTTGTGAATAGGTTTTAATAAAAAACTCTTAGCTAAAAACTTTTACTGCTATTTAGGAGAACTCTTAGTAGTAGGATAAAAAGTTTTGTGAATACGAGCCTGGTTATGTGAAATTCACATCATCAGTACTAAATAACACATTATTTCATGATCCCTCTTATTTTGTTAACATTACTAACATTTTGCATATTCTGCAAGGATTATGTAAGCTTATGATCACAACTGCAAATGCCATTTAAAACTAGTGCTGTCAAACGATTAATCGCATCTAAAATAAAAGTTTATGTTCACATACTATGTGTTTGTGTACTGTGTATATTTATTATGTATACATACAGTCAGGTCCATAAATATTAGGACATCGACACAATTCTAACATTTTTGTCTCTATACACCACCACAATGGATTTCAAATGAAACGAACAAGATGTGCTTTAACTGCAGACTGTCAGCTTTAATTTGATTTACATCCAAATCAGGTGAACGGTGTAGGAATTACAACAGTTTGCATATGTGCCTGCCTTAAATTGTGTCCCAATATTTATGGACCTGACTGTATGTGTATGTGTTATATATATATATATATATATATATATATATATATATATATATATATATGTATGTATAAATGTGTGTGTGTGTGTGTTTGTAGACATACATTTCTTCAGTCCTGCTGTAATCCTGTATTCTCCTCCATGATCCACACTAGAAAACACACACACACACACACACACACACGCACACACACACACACACACACACACACACACACACACACACACACACAGATACAAATTCAGTCAGTTAACAAACTGTTGCTATGCAGTTGCCAGGGTACTCGGATGATTGCTATGCAGTTGCTAAGATACTTGGGGTGGTTGCTAGGCTGTTGCTATGTAGTTGCTAGGGTACATGGGGTGGTTGCTAAGCTGTTGCTATGTAGTTGCTAAGATACTTGGGGTGGTTGCTAAGCTGTTGCTATGTAGTTGCTAATGCGCAGTGCATCTCAATAAAGAACTCTGTGAAAGATACCCAAGAGTCTCCTGGTTCTCTGCTTCAATGAAGAAAAAGTTTTCTACACCAGCACACAACTGTTGATCCACGACGTTGCCACAACATCGCAGTTACTTACTGGCAACGTCACAAAGTTACACTGTGGTGACGTATAGGCACCTTTCACTTTTCCGGTTACCACGACGTAACTAATTATGACGCCACGATGAAACTTTGGTCACCAGATTACATTGCAGTTACGTAATTTTGTTAGTAACCAATAAATGATTATTATTTTACCACTGCTGTCAGCATCCTCTCTGTCTGGGGTGCATGACGAAGCGGGCGCAATCATATTTCAATGGAAGTCATGATTTTGGCTAATGTATGTCACTACTGAATGATGCACATACCCTGCTCTACACCACTGACTATATCCCGTATAAATATTTGTTTTAAGATAAATCTACACTTACATCGAGAGGTTCTTGAGACTCCAGAGACGCCTGCAGCTTCAAATATGTTTGCTGCTCAAAAGTGGCTTTTTTATAGCTGCCCTTTTTAACAATATTACTTTGTCTGACAGAAACATGCCTTTATATGCCTTACTTGCATAATAATTTGGACCATATTGTATATTCCGGCATCATTGGGGACCCCCTTCAGCCCAGGTAAGTTTGTGCAATAATGTTGGCATAATGACTGGCATTTACTGTAAATAAATAATACTAGTAATAATAAAAAATAAAAACATTAAAAAAAAAAAATCTGTCATTATTTACTTACCCTTGTTGTTCCAAACCTTTCTTTTGTGGAACATAACACAACAAAGCTGTTTTGGTAACGACTTTCATTATATTAACAAAAAATACTGAGATGTTTCTCAAATTACCTTCTTTATGTTAGATAGTTTATGTTATGCTGTTGCAGCCTAAATGTTCATGTGTAATAAATGTTATTTTGAATCAAATAAAATATTTCTTCCTAAAGCTACAATTTGTTATTGTAATTTAAAGTACTTCATACTTTCCAAATTTACACCAAAATATCTTTGAATAATCTTTTGTGGGTATTTTCAGTCAAATCTATTTTGCAGTTAATTAGTTTAGTTATTAATCAGTTTAGTTAAGATTTTACTCCTCAGTCTAGTGCTCTTTAAATGCTTCATATTGTTGCATCCTCTAAAAACTTCTAGACTCTGTGTATATATGTGATGCCATCTGGGAAAACTCAACATATGGTGAAATTGTATTTTTTTAAGTTTTGATACCATATGAAAGCTGGGTTCAAGCCCTTTCCAAATTTTTATTTTGTCCATACTTGAACGTAACAAAAGTTATATCTATCTGAAGTTGGCTGATAGCTATGATTTTCAGGAATGGAATTTTGAGAAAAACGGATTTAAAGTGAAGACGACTTTCACTTTCACTTTGCATTATACTGCATTATTACACAAACAAACGTCTGTTTTCTGTTGTTTATCATGGGTATAGTCTCTGAACTTTTGATCACCCCTTGTACGTTTAAATAGCACCAATAATGTACCTTGTGGTTGTAGTTTACATGTAGAAATGCGAGTGGAGCACAACTGTTCGAGCACTGTTTATATAACAGACTGTCATCAGACTCCGATCCTTCATCTCTGGATGTGAAATAGTCCATTTTAACATCGTTTCGGGCACTGACATCACCAGGATTGAGCAGATTGAGGGAAGTTAGATCGTTTGAGTGAGCAGCTTCTTTTGAGTGCGTTGATCTCTAGCGCTCCACCATCTACTGCCCTACAAAGGCAAAAGACCCTAACTCGCTTAAGTGTGAAACTGAGAAAAATTACTTTAAATTTTTGTTATTTGTCCAGCCAAATTAATTATAGGTAAGACACTAAATATTTGGCAATTCTGTGTTTTAGCAATAAAAATGATATACATTAAAAAATTGTGAGCTCAGAGATTATTTTTACCCCTATTTTGAAGTTACTGTACTTGTGTCTGCAAAAAGTGAGAAGTCACACCAAGGCAAAAGGCAGTAACTCCCACATTATCAATATTTAGTTGCTGATCACCATTTACAAACTGGTTATAGTAACACCTGTATAAAATCTAGTGATCATGGGCAGTCTCATCGGCTATTGCAGTGGTTCTTAAATATTTTATACCAAGTGCCACCTTAAAAAGTAACAAGAAAAGGTAAGATATGGATTTAATTGCAAACTCTTAGCCTACTGATTTTGCTGAACTGACAGTATATCTGCATTATAAAAAAGGAAAGAAAAAAATAAATGATTTTTCACACTTGCGTATTGTTGCCAAGGTATCCCTTTACAGTGCTTAATATGGAGCTGCTTGGCAGATCACAATCTATCTAATTTGTTTGTCTAATACTTCAGTGACAGATCAAATGTATGGAAGTATACAAGTTACACCTGTAATTGAAATGCTTCATTGACTTCAATGGACAGTAGAACACTGTATAACTCCAAGACGGCACCATAACTTAATATTGACATGCAGCTAAACAAAGGCAGAATGCCCTAAATCAATTTTAATGTTCCAAACAAAGCGAAAGAGTGGTAACTGGTGTTCTAAAGTGTTCTGCCTTGGTTTCTCCAGAGGTTTTTGAAGTTACTGTTACAACAATACATCATTTTCTCTGAAAAACAGCTAAATTGACTCAATATACTGATGCACATGATAAAGGATGTCTTGAATGTCCCAAAAATATCAATAACTCATTTCGACCAAATCGAAGTTAAGGTCTTTTACCTTTGTAGGGCAGTACATACACATATTATATATTTACATACAGAGATGCAGAAAAGTTTAAATAGTAAACCCAAAAACTCCTCTATTGCTTGACATACTTGAGTTTGTCCAGTGAGCAGTTTGGATCCTTCAGTTTTTCAGAGAGCAGCTTGACTCCTGAATCTCCTGGGTGATTGTAGCTCAGATCCAGCTCTCTCAGGTGTGAGGGGTTTGAAGTCAGAGCTGAAGACACATAATGACAGCCTTTCTCTGTCACCATACAGCCAGACAACCTACAAAAACATACAAACAGTCCACATCACATTAGTTTGTTCTTCCCCTTTATATTAAACTCTTTATTCACGCCTGTCAGTTTACTTAATGTCGACTTTAAGTTGTTGTCAAAACTGTTATCAGTGCGACTGGAATCTACATTGCCATCAATTATATCTCCAGATCAGACTGGTTTTATATATACTGGTTTTTTATATTAGACGATTATGTAATGTGGTTTATAATTCTTCTTCCCCTTCTACCCCGGAAGCTGTAATAACGTTAGATGGTGAGAAAGCATTTGAACGGGTAGAATGGGGATATCTTTTTTACACTTTAAAGAAATTCGGCCAGAAAATTTTTTTTCCGGTATTTGCAGGTTCACAGATTTATTCATGATATGCATCCTCAATTTCCTAGTCTTCCTGTAACAACTCCCTTGGACTCGTTCCTTGAACCAAGATCTATCAGGAAAGGGATGAAGAAGACCTATCAGAAAATATTCCAAATGAATTATGGGAAAATATCCTAAATAGGGTCCATTCGTCATCTTTATGTGCCAATCATAGTTGGATCCAATGCAAAATACTGCATCGTATCCCGCTGTCGTCAGGATCCAGCAACCCTGGCACATATGTTCTGGTCCTGTCCAAGTTTACATGAATATTGGGTCCAAATTTTGAATTTTTGTAGCGATAACAGCACTCTTCTGTGTACTTCCCTTACCAGTTCACCTAGGTTACAAGGCAGACTTTGTGGCTTTTGTATGCCTCCTGGCGAGACGTTTGATTCTAATGCATTGGAAATCATCTGAGCCACCTACCCACTCAAGGTGGATTAAAGAGATTTTTCACTTTATCAAACTGGAAAAAATTAGGCATGCACTGAGGGGCTCTTCCAAGGGCTTCTATAAAATTTGTGGCTCTTTTCTTGAGTATATGGAAACACATGTGGAGGATTTATAGTGATATGCATGTTTGATCCAACTGTTAAATGCTCTCATTGGGCCTCATTTATGAAAAACTTGGAATTTATCAATATGGACATGACTGGTGGCTACAATCAAATCTCATGTCAGGTCTGAGCTTGTGTACGCAAGTTTTTGAGTTAGCCTGAATTTGCGTGCAGCCTAGAAACTTTCGGAGAATTGTATAATTACAGCAATTTGTTTATTTAGATTATTTACCTGACCGACAAACAAAACTCTTTTTTTTTATTCTTTTAGGGTGTTAGATTTGTATGCGCAAATTACAGCATAAACAACAGACCATGAGGATTCACACGTCTTCACAATCACCCCACTGAACGGAGAAACAGAAATTATAAAAAGAATAAATTAAATAAAGAGGGCTAGTCTACACAAAATGTATTTCTCTTAATCAATTAACAGATTGATTTTCTTTATATCTTTGCTTTATTACATGTAACTGATCGCGCAGGCGCCTCACGCGCACATACACTACATTTCAGCATTGCTAACTTGACATTTTAGCCAATAATCAAACTAAAATGCAGTCACCCAGACTTAAAAGTTATTTAAAAGGTAAAGTCAGCACATGTGTAGGGTGTTTTACGTGGATATTGGAACACAAGTGAAGTACAAAGATGTGTTTAGCAAACAAATGTTACATGGCAAAAAAAAAGGAAACATTTGGATGTTGATGAGAGGCTAAGAGCACAATGCCATTTAGTTTCACTTTGCTTATTTATTCATTTTAGCTCAATATTTATATTCTGTAATTGGTGTTTTACTTTATAGTTTAATATACAATTTTATAGCTACTCATTTTTCATTCTTGTTCTTTAATACCTTTAAAATGTTGTGGATTAAGGAGAACTAAACAGGCTATAATTAGGGGTGCTCCGATTGATCGGCTACCGTTCACTATCGGCCGATAATCTCTTTGGGATGTTTGATCGGCGGTCTCTAAAAAGGCCGATCACATAAACCCATCTAAAGCTGATGATGCACCTGCCATGAGAGGTTTGGCACGACATTCAGCGGGACCGTCTCAGTCTCTGTCCGGCGCGGGTAAAACAATTATAATGCTGACGGTGAGGTACAATTCATATTCATTCATTAAATAACATAAAAAGTTAATTTGAAAATCTTATATGAGCCGTAATTTCACAAACAGCGCGAGTGAATGACCACACTCTCTCTCTTTCTCTCTCAAAGTGCGCAAATGGCTTCCGATCAGCACATCGCGTCTGACTATAGCGTTGCACAGTTGACACAGAAATTGTTGCTTGCGCAATAGAGGCAGTGTCGCATTGTCGCTAAAGTTTATAAATTGCATTTCTTTTTAATTATTTCCAGTATTTAACCATCAACCACGCGCTCTCCTGAAGACTGGCCGCTCATGCGCACTCAAAGCGCACACACATAACGCCAGCTTCACATAACTCTGTTTTCAGTGCATATTTTTTCCCACGCTCAACGGATTAAAGCGTTCAAGCTGCGCACGGTTGCGTTCTGGCAGTGCGTTTAAAGAGCGGTGCGTCTGAGAATTAAAGACAGAATTAAAGCGACAGCGCATTGTTTGCGGTAAATATGATCAAGAATTGACACGAAAATGCATATTTACACCATAAATGCATATAAATAAAGTCTGCTGTTTCACAGTTAACACATGTTGGTTTTTGGTTAGGTTTAAAGGAAAGGAGCACTTTTAGATAAGCATGGCAATCATAGATGGCACTAGGTAGGAAAACAAAGAAAAGAACAAAAAATAGTTTAAATGTTTTGCCACTTGCTTGAGCAACTTAATATCTAGAAGTAAATGCAAAAGTAAAAAGCATTGAATAATGTGCTGTACTGTACTGTGTAATAAAAGAATCACAATGCTGAAAAAGCCTTTCCAGTAACAATGTTTGTTAAATGTGTTTGTGTAAATCGGGCTTGTGCAGTGTGTAAGCTATAGTGCAATAGTTGCACAATTCTAAAAACAAAAATGCACTGCATGTTCAAACATTTAGGTGAGAGAAATATATATTTTTGAAAAATGTCAAAAAAAAAAAATTTAATTAGTAATTCTGCTCTCACAAGAGCCAACTAAGAGGCGAATTCCCCTATTTTCAGAGAGAAAAAAAAACAGTTGAGACCCTGAATAAATGTCTAACATCCTGAGTGGAGTATCACTATAAATAATTCTAAAAAGAAGGCTTTAAAAAGATTGGTATCGGTGATCGGATCGGCAGATACTGCTTTCTGTGATCGGCCTCAAAAATCCTGATTGGAGCACCCCTAGCTATAATGTTTATAAATATTTTGTTATATTTATTGGTATTTAATATAGATATAAATGAATGTCATTGTTTGCAAATATAAGGTTAAAGGGTGTTTCAGAGTAAGATACATTTTTTTTCCTTCATGAGTTTACTTTACTTCCTCTCTTTGGCCGGGTTTCGTTTCTCCGTGTCGTAAACTCAAGGCCTCTAAAGTGGGGTGTTTTTAGGGGTGTGATATTTAAATGACGATCGCTTTCAGCCGCCAAATTTATCAACGTGCGATCATTTGTATGACGGGATTGGGGGCATGTTTCATGAATCACACGTGAACTCTGTCGTAAGTTGATTTGTACACTTGAATCTATGCTCGTTTCTATGTTAGATTGATAAATGAGCACAATATTAGGAAGGTGGTCATAATGTTATGCCTGATCGGTCTATATACATACACATACATATATATCAGAGGTCGTGTTAACCAGAAATTTTAGTGTCCTCCGCTGTCACTTTCATGTTGAACATGAAAAGTGAAGAAGTCTCTGTTCATCTGTTCTCTTCATAAATAGATGCATAAGCCTATACAGTAGGTTCATGATTAAAAATGTGAACAAAAATAAAAGCAATTAAATGTGTTGTTAGAATTAAAATATGAAAATTAAAATGACGGGTAATAATAGATTATGACAAAATTTTGCAATCAAACATGAATTACAGTGAATTGATCCTGCCTTTCATTTACATCTGGAAGAGAAATTCCAGGTGCTTGAACGAGACGACTGATTTCAGTTTAGAAATAATCCTTTGATAAGTTGAGTTGATAAAATGCAGGCTTGACAACAGTAGTAACCAGTTTATCTAAAACTAAAGGTGAATTCATTATAACACCCATATTCTTGACATGATCTGAAACACTTATCTTCATAGAGGCCAACATACTTATGACAGTTATGAGTACTTATGACATACTTAGACAGTGTGTCATCTTTGGACCCTCATCTGCTTCCAAGGAAATTATAAGTATTAAGGTGAAGAAAAGTGCTTGCCATCGGTCTCTTATCTGACCTAAACACTGAACAAGTCATCAAACAACTGAGAGCCATTTGGATTTATTGAAATATATAACTGGGTGTCATTTGCATATAAATGATACATAATGTTATATTTAATGTTATATTAAAAAACTATGATGACATATATAATGAAAATAAAACAGGCCAAAGTACAGACCCCTGCGGCACAGAGAGTTTCCTGCAAACTGAGTCATTCTGAGATGTTAGTTTCTTGTGTGTCAGTGAATACAGTGTCACACTTCACTTGTATATTGTACGTGTATAATCGAAGATTTCTATACTCAGAGTCATGTTAACTTTGGACCCTAGTTAGGGTGCATCCTGCACACAGCCTCTAGATAGTGCTGCTAGCTTGTGCAGTGCTGTCAGAAGTTATTATGTATGCCAACCAAACAAACCAAAACTGGCCCTAATGTGGTCCACATGCTGAATAAAATTGTGCCATTTTGGCAGTGGTCCACAAGCAGGCCACTGCACAGCCACATTTTAGCTAATAATGAACCAAATAAAACAAACATCTATCTGGGCCACACTAAGCTTTAAGTGAGTTCAACAATACATGAAATATTATGAAAGCAAATTTTTAAATGTCCTCAATAAATGTTCAAATAAGTTGATCCAGAAATGTGTCCTACTTGGTAAAATCATCCCGACACAAATTTTGCCCAAGTAGCAATTCAGAATTCTCAGAAAAATATCCAAAGACATTCCAAGACTTCAAAAACAGTTCTTCACAAGTTTGAACCTAAATGGTTATAGCTCAGGCTCTACCTACATAGTAAGTCTGTAAGAGCTATCATTATAGTGCACTTCTGTTTTTATGCTGCACAGCACACATATAAAAACTAGCATAATAAATAGCTGGCTATGTAGCCTTCTTTAGACTCATATCCAGATCAGCCTGCATCAGTTAACGGTGTTGGATCCTACTAAAAGTCAGGCACGTGCACACAGACATCAAAAGGGCCTTGAGCACCTGCCCTTTTTCTTTCTCGAGAGAAAGTGCTCTTTTTTTCTTGGAAGTTTTGTAATAAATGAATATATGTCAAACAGATAAAAAAAAACAAATTTTCAGGTGGGGAAATGTTAAACTCTGTTGAGTTCCTCTGTTGAGATGCGTTTCTCCCCTCTGTGTCTCCGCACAGGCGCACATTGCACACAGCACAGCATACAATCAGTACATGACAGAGAGACAGAACCTCAGAAGTAAAGCCCTCCCTCCCTTTCCAGTTGTGTTTGTCTTGGTGTGGAGGTGAGTGGTGATGAACAAAAGACTAAGCTACCTGTGCCTCTAATTTACAGCTAATTATCCAAACAACAAAATGCAAATATAGTTAATTTGTCTTGTTAACATGGACATAGCCAGCTATGATGTCACCTGAGTTCCACTAATTTTCAAACCCTGGTTATGGCCATGTTTGCTAACATCCCTGAAGTTTAGCTAAGGCAATATATCATGGGCATACAGGCTATCTTAATGGAGAAATGACAGCTGAATACAGTAAAATTATTAACGTGATCAGAATTGCCACATCTAAATATATACTTGAAACTAGTAGCATAGAAAACATGTACATAGTGGCTTAGTTTCCTTTGTTGTTTCTGTTCTTGTGATAAAATTAGTGAATGCTAAAGAAGACCATTGTCTCTTATGTGAACTGATTATTTTGTAGAAATCTGTTGAAAAATGAAACATGAAACAATTGGGTGAGTGTGGAAAATTAATATAATCTGATTAGTAAGTCAGAGTTGTGATAATATATTTAACGTTTTGAAAAAAAAAAAAACAGATATCAGAAGTGCCCTTTTTTCACTTGAGCCCCTGCCCCTTAAAATGTCTGTGCACATCCCTAATAAAAGTAGCCAAATTCTATTAAAATATTTAGGCCATATTTTCAATTTACATTTCAATTAGCAAGTGTCAAGTGCTACATCCAAACCAGCAGATGCCCTCATCTGTTTTATGATATATGGGGCATATTTGCCATGTCAAATGTGGGACAGGTTAGGCTTACAGACTGATTAGCCAATGCTGACTGTGCTGTATATTTGCCAAATTGTTATTAATTATTTTATATGTGCGCCACTTTAGGCTCACAGCCACATTAGCTAGTGTTTACTATTCCATATCTTTGCCAAAACTGGCCCAGGTACATTTTAATATACCTCATTTGGACCAAATTTGGTTTACACCCTGATTACCGTACGAGTAACATTTTGTTAATTATTTTATGGAAAACCAGTTACCTCAGTATCTCCATCTGACAGTTTGGACTCTTTAGTCCTTCAGAAAGAAGCATCACTCCAGAATCCTGCAGGTCATTGTTACTCAGGTCTAAGTCTCTCAGGACAGTGTTTGAGGATTTGAAAACTGATGACAAACTCCCACAAGACTGAGCAGTGAGATTACATGAGGAAAATCTGAAAAAGAACACGGTAATTGCATACAGAATTAATATTAATAGTGTAATTTATTTATTAATTCATTTATTTTTGTTTTCAGAAATAAATAAATAATCAAGTATTTCAAACTCAAACCTCAACATCTCCAGTTTAGAGTCTGCACTCTTTAGTCCTTCAGAAAGAATCTTCACTCCAGAATCCTGCAGGTCATTGTTACTGAGGTCTAAGTCTCTCAGGACAGAGTTTGAGGACTGTAGAGCTGAAGACAAACTTTCACAGGACTGAGCAGTGAGATGACACCCACACAGCCTGTGAAGAGAACAAAACAAACAGCCATATTAATGTGAATTTATCAGATTTATCAGGTTACATAGTTTATAATCTGCAGTGCATGTTAGTACTAAATAACAATTTATAAAAAGAATACAATGACAAAGCAGTTATAAATAATTTCAAAACTATTTGTCAGGGTGTCGTGTGGAGGAGGATTAAGGAGGAGCGGAGAATGAAGGTCGAGTGCAAAACAAGTCTTTTAATAAATCCACAATAGGTAATCCAACAGGCAATGACAGGGAAGGAGACACGCACACATAGACGAGAACGGACAACAAACACTGAACAGAATCCAACTTAAGAAGTGTGATTAACGAGACACAGACACGTGATGGTGATTAACTAATAATGACCTAATGAGGGCAAAACCAAAAAAGGGCAGACAGGAAGTGGAAGAAACCAAACTCAAAAAGGACTAAACCAATGTGAAACAAAACAAAAAAGTTAATGTTCAACTGTGACACTATTATAGTTCATTAGTAGTTTATAAACTGTAGTTAATGCATTAAAAGACTGTAATTAATGCGTTTAATTACTCATATGTAAAGAATTAGATAATGCTTTGTTGACAACTTATTAAATACAGATTGTTCTCACTTTAGATTAGGTCACAGAAAATCTGAAAAATGTCATAAATGAAGTGCTTTAAACCAGCCTTTATTGGACATTAATTGCATTAATATTAAGTGTTCCTTAAAATGTTTACAAATACATTAAACACACATAAACACATTGGGTTTTCATGTTTTATAGGGACATTATATAGAAATAGTTATTTTTAAGCCCAACTCCAAGCCTACTCCTAATCCTAACTGGTATATTTTAATATATTATAGTATTTGTATGCATTTCATATTTCTATTTAATTTTTTAAGTGGTTATGTTTAAGTTTGGGCATACGCTTAGTGTATTTGTACATTTGAAGAAAATCTGAATACTACTGCAATTAAAGACCAAAAAAGGTTCATTTAAAGCACTTGATGACATTTTTCGATATACCATGACTTAATGTAAAGTGAGAACTATTTGTGGTTAAGTTATTTACAAAGCATTATCTAACTCTTTATACATTAGTCAATTAAATAATGAAAAAAAGGTTTAATTACATTGAATGAAGAACTGTATATATTCTGTTAATGCTTTAACAGCAGTTTATAAACTATTGATTTACTGTAATTTGCAAATATTGGTAACTACTTTATACTTACTACTGTATACTTACTATAAAGTGATATCACTTTCTCCATTAAACGGGCATAAGTTACTTAAGTAAACACAAACGTCACAACAACTCCAAGGCCTGAAAACTCCTCAGGGTCAACTCCTGTTATAAACACAGTGAATCTGTCCTACTAAAATGAGGCAAGAACCAAGAATACTATAATCCTCAGAGCTGAGGATTTTACTGATGAAGTGAAAATAAAGGTATTGTAATAATCAAGTCCATAAGGTTTCTAAATGAACATGAAGTCATTAATGAAGTTTAGGTATTATTTTGTTCTTGATTACTTTATTCTGATGCAGGAAAGTTAGTTCATGCATTTCTGACCTCTAGACTGGACTATTGTAATGCACTGCTAGGTGATTGTCCTACATCTTCAGTAAACAAGCTATAGTTAGTCCAAAATGCAGCTGCAAGAGTCCTTACCAGGTCAAGAAAATATGATTATATTACCCCAAATTTACAGTCTCTACACTGGCTACCTATTTGCAACTAGTCTTGGAAACACTTCATTTTACAGTCTCTTAACTAGTTGCTTATTAGCATGCATATTACTAGAATATTAGCCATTTATTGGTAGCATTTAAGCACATATTAAACCTTAAATGCATGAATGTTTCACCAATCATTATTACATATTCAGGTTTTAGCAACCCCAGCCTATTTTTCCAGCACGGATGGACCTCTAACTTCTGCAATAGCAAAAAACTTGCTTAATATTTTAAAAACAATTACAGAAGAATAATATAAAACATATTTTGTTACCTTTTTGAAACTCATAAGGATTCAGTCTAAGCAGATGATTTTACTATCACCATCATCCTCAGAACACACAGTATATTCAGCATCTGGCTCATATTCACGATCGCAACCATATTCTCAAAGCTATTGTTTTCAATGACTTCACAAAGTAGGATTGTTCCGATTCCGATACTAGTATCGGAAATGCCACCGATACCACAAAACTTCAACCCACGTACTGATCCGATACCATTTTCTTAAATAAGACCTAGGCTGCGTCTGCAAGCTCTAAAATGCTGCCTTCAGAGGCAGCAGCAGAATTCCAAGGCAGGAAGGCATCAAGGCGAATACTGCTTCTAGAATTAGATCTCGCAGCAACCTTATTCAGTGTGCTGCGAATTTAAACGCTTGGATCTCGCAGCAGTAACAGTGTTGTGAAGTCAACTTTAGCTCCCGAATAAATCTGGGCTCGCTCTGCAGTCCAAGCTGATAAACGGTCAGCGCTGCGCAGCTCAAGCGCAGCTCGGTTTAGTTTCACTTTTGTTTCATTTTCGTTATGATAATTAATCATAAGTAGGTCATTACACTTAAATCAATTAATATTTATAAATATTAAGCCGCGTTTAAATATGAATTCTGCGTGTCTCTGTGTTAATGAATGGCACAGACATGCTTTTTTGTTCACTGCTCCATATTACAGGGCTCCAGAGTCCAGACTGACACATTTTTCTGCAGTGCGACTAGTTTTTGTGAGCGGTCGCACTGGCACAACCACCGCGTTGTTCAACTCATAAGCGCTTTAATTTCTGTTGCATATGAGAAACATCAAACGGCAAGCGAAAAGTAATGAAAGTGAAACTAAACAGAGCTATGTTTGAGCTGCGCAGCGCTGACTGTTTATCAGTAGGGTTGTTCCGATTCCGATACTAGTATCGGAAATGCCGCCGATACCACAAAAAATTCTAGCATCGGTATCGGCGAGTACTTGAATCCACGTACCGATCCGATACCATTTTCTTAAATAAGACCTAGGCTGCGTCCGCAAGCTCTAAAATGTTGCCTGCAGAGGCAGAATTCCAAGGCAATTAGATCTCGCAGCAACCTTATTCAGTGTGCGGCGAAATTAAACGCTTGGATCTCGCAGCAATAGCAGTGTCCTGAAGTCAACTTTGGCTCCCGAATAAAGCTGGGCTCGTGCAAGTTAGCGTTGCGGTCCAAGCTGATAAACGGTCAGCGCTGCGCAGCTCAAACGTAGCTCGGTTTAGTTTCGCTTTTGTTTCGTTTGTCATTTGATGTGTCTCATATGCAACAGAAAATGAAGCGCTTATGAGTTAAACGACGCGGTGGCCGGAGGTACCTACTACTTAGCAAATTTTAGATTTCTGACTGGACCAATCTGCCAGTAAAACGGCGATATATCTCGTATGTTGCAGGAACCTATGATTTCTGCGATGCGGAAAACGCGGAATCCAGTCACACAAACGGAGAATGTACCGTTTAACTCGGAATGTCATTGATTTTGTCAAAGTTTGGATTATTTAATCATAAGTAGGTCATTACACTTAAATCAAATCACCATATGGACTAATATTTATAAATATTAAGCCGCAAAACGACTATTTAAGTATGAGTTCTGCGTGTTTCTGTGTTAATGAATGGCGCTTTTTTTGTTTACTGCTCCATATTACAGGGCTCCAGAGTCCAGACTGACACATTTTTTTCTGCCAGTGCGACTAATTTTTGTGAGTGGTCGCACTGGCGCGACCACCGCGTTGTTCAACTCATGAGCGCTTCAATTTCTGTTGCATATGAGAAACTTAACGTCAAACGAAACGAAAGCGAAACTAAGCCGAGCTACAGTTGAGCTGCGCAGCGCTGACCGTTTATCAGCTTAGATCGCAACCAAACTTGCACAAGCCCAGCTTTATTCGGGAGCCAAACACACAACACTGTTACTGCTGCGAGATCCAGTGAGAAGCGTTTAAATTCGCCGTGTGGGACCTCGGTCGAACAGATCATCAAACTGCAGAGATCACCACATTCCAGTCAAATCTAAAAGAGTCATCTCCCTGGCCATGTGCCTATTGTAAAATGGGCCAGACCAGCTCCCCCTTTTCCTGGTCACTATCTCTTAGGGAATTTAAATAGCTAAAACCCTAATTCAATCGATGGAAGACAAGAACTCCCCTTTCATCTAGGCTCATTCAGGCAACCAGAGCATGCAGTGTATCTCTTACCAGGTACACGTGAATTGACAATCAAATATACAATGAAAGGTTTATAATGATAGGAACCAGCCGGTAAGGTTCAAAGGGGCTTCACAGCATGACCTCCGGACACTCTGGTCACCCAGACCCCTCCTTTCTGCATTCTACTAAACTGTGGACGGCTATTCAGAATACACAAACTCTTAAAACAGACTATTTCTACCACAATTAGAGTAACAGTACCGATGAATAGTATGTTCTTTACCTTTCGATATGTGTGGTGTGTTTTGTGTAATCGAGTGTATGTGTATGAGTGAATATATTCCCCTTTTATGTGTTTACATTATATTTCCTTTAGTAGATAAGGCTACAAAATGTATTTGACTGTATGCAAGATATCTGATGTTTGGTGTTGACCAGAAGCTTGTTTTATTTCCAATATGTTTAGATGAATGATAAGTTACTATTGGTTACAATATTCGCATCACAAAAGTTTATTGAAGTTATTGACAAAACTCACAGATATACCACGTGTGGGACACAGGTTAATTTATGCAAGGAGGAACCACCTGAAGCATGGCTCCGCCCCACAACCCGATCTGATTGGAGCAAACCTGAATGGGGACGGACCAAGATGGCGGGTTTAAAACCCTTTGTGCCTAACAATGCCTTGCCTTTCGCTTGCCTTTCGCTGTGCGCCTTTCGCTGTGCGCCGTTCGGTTTCCACCTGGCGCCTTTCGCCGCGTGCCGCCATTCCACCGCGCTGACCATCACGCGATCGTGCCATCCAGAACTCTACAAGAAACAGACTCCGCTCCGCTCCGCTAACCTGCCGAATGCTTCAAAGACTTTGCGTCTCGCAACTCCGACGGCAGAAGAAACTTCCCGCGCATCACGTTACGTAACCCGGGAACCAATCGGAGCCATCCGGCCAAGCAGCTCACTCATCACTGACGTGTTTCCCAAAGACATCATCTACCAGCCACCAATCAGGACACCCGGACACCAAAGTCACGGAGGAAAACCCCGGCTGTTCAAACAGCACGCAAGTAAACAAGGTCTCCTTTGCTCGCTGAATTGGTACACAAGATCCTTATTAGCAGCTAAAAGCCGAATCTCTGCTTTTGTGGTTCTACCAGGTTGCAATCTGAGAACTATAGTAGCAATTGCTAGTAATGTTGTTTTGGGATTCCGTTTAAGCTCTGTTAACCCCATAACCCTCTAGAACAGTATGAATGTGTGTGTGCGTGTGTATGTTTATGTGTTAGTAGTTTAGTTTGTGTGTCTTAGAGTAATTCGAATAAATTCGTGTTTCATTTATAAAGAAGCATTGTTTTGTGTTGTGTATTTTAAGGTCAAATATGCCAAGATCTTGTTACCTTGCTCTTAAGAGTTAACAAAATAACTGTTTGTAGCACTGTCGGGCCCAAGAAGTGCTATAAACCTCAGAATTGGTAAGATGTACTAATTTAACCATTTCGCTGGACGAACAGTTAATGGGTGCAAATTATTGATTCTGAACCAAGTTAATTTAATCAAGCTGAATCGAATCGTTAGATATGATTCCCATTTGATTCCCTAATAATAATAATAATAATAATAATAATAATTTGAGCTAATATCGTACAGCCGCATGATGAATAAAGTTGCTGCGAGATGTAGTAAGAATCTTTCAAATTCTGCCCAGAATTCTGTTATAAACAACGCTGATGTACGTCAGAAAATTAGTAGTATTAGTAGTAATGCTAACTATAAAAAAACAATACTGCCAAATGTATGTCAGATAATAAAAATAATCTAGTTCACTGTATGTATTTGTTCATGTTTTATTAAGGGAAAAGTCTGAAGCACATCATAAAATAACAGGCTAATATAATTTCATACTAGTAGTATCTATAGCTGTATATACAGAAACAAACCCAGGTATCGGATCAGTACTCGGTATCGGCCGATACCCTGAGCCCAGTTATCGGAATCGGTATCGGGATGGGAAAAAGGGTATCGGAACATCTCTATTTATCAGCTTGGACTGCAATGCAAACTTGCACAAGCCCAGCTTTTCAGTAACAAAAGTTGACTTCATGACACTGTTTCTGCTACGAGATCCAGTGAAAAGCGTTTAAATTCTGCCCAGAATTCTGTTATAAACACTGCTGATGTACGTCAGAAAATTAGTAGTATTAGTAGTAATGCTAACTATATAAAAAAATAATCAAATGTATGTCAGATAATAAAAATAATCTAGTTCACTGTATATATTTGTTCATGTTTTATTAAGGGATAAGTCTGAAGCACAACATAAAATAATATTTCATAGTAGTAGTATCTACAGCTGTATATAGAGAAAAACACCCAGGTATCGGATCAGTACTCTGCATCAGCCGATACCCTGAGCCCAGGTATTGAAATCGGTATCGGGTTGAGAAAAAGGGTATCGGAACATCTCTACTTCAAAGACAATATTTTGATTGCTGGCAGCTTATTCACCACATCCACAATCAAATACCAGTGGCATTCATATTTTATTGCGTACAGAAATTGCTCTGCAGTAAAGCCATTCAGACCAGTTACATTTTTGCTGATTATATTCTTTTGTATTATGCCTGTGAAAGTGAAATTTGAAACTTCACGTCATTATTGTCTATTAAACAGTGCCCTTCTCGAGGAATAAAGGTGAATTGCACATATTTAGTAATCAGATATTTACATATTTTTGCACACAAATGAACAAACTATTACACACCTCGAGTCTCTAGTGACCCCATACACTTTTTACAAAAAAATAAATAATAATTATTATAATAATAATTATAACAATAATAATATATATATATATATATATATATATATATATATATATATACACTACCGTTCAAAAGTTTGGGGACAGTAAGACTTGCAATTTTTTTTTATGAAGTCAAGGCTGCATTTATTTTATCAAAAATATAGAAAATAAACTGTAATATTACAAAATGTTATTACAATAGAAAATAATGCTTTTTATTTTCATATACTTTAAAATATAATTTATTCCTGTGATGCAATGCAGTCGCTAAAGACCCAAGGTATGCATTTAAGTGTTAATGCCTTATTCTACATCCCTAATCCTACCAAAAACCTAATCTTATCAACTACTTTAATAAACAGCAAATTAAGAATTTATTGAGGGAAATGTCATATTTTTCCTTGGTTGGAACAGCAGCTATGCTAATTATTTAATTTAATCATTTAATTTGTTTCTCTGGAAATTACACAAGCTTCAGTCTGGATTCAGAATACCAGAGAAGAGATGAAGCCAACCCCTCAGAGGACCTCTGATGATGCCATACAGCACTATGTACATCACATATGTACATCAATTTGACAGTCACCACTAATAAGCTACTTCTAAATATATTGTAGAAAGTTAAATTTAAAGCTGCATTGCAACAATTTACATCATGAAAAGCTCTATACAAATAAACTTGAATTGAATTCTCATAACTGGAAAACTGCATTACAAAATTCCAGGTTTTCCAGGATGGTTGGGAACAAAATAATTGTTTTTTTAATCAGGTTTTTGAGTAGACATTGCCTGCCTTGTGCTCCTGGAGAAAATGCCACTGATACAATCATACTACAATACAGACGGGAAATATCTGCAAGCTATAGTTATGAAACACTTATTTATCCACATATTTGAACATAGTCATTCAGTGAATGTCAAACCTCAGTGTTTTCAGTCGACAGTGTGAATTTTTCAGTCCATCATAAATCAGCTTCACTCCTGAATCCTGCAGGTGATTGTTACTCAGGTCCAGCTCAGTCAGATGGGAGTTTGATTGTAGAACAGAAGACACAGTTTCACAGCATCTTTCATCAAGACCACAGCCGTCAAATCTGTCAAAACAGAATGATTATCCAGATTATTTTCTGATATTCATTTCTGCAATAACCAGACAATAGTTCACATATTTTCACATTTTGACATTTAATTGTTTACAAAGCACGAAAAAGGTAAAATCTGGTAATATTCTGGCCATGGTAAACTGCCATGTAATTTCAGGTTTGCCAATGTATGTGGAAATTACCTGAGCCAAGTTACATAGGACAGTACATTTCCAGAAATACCCAGATACTTGGCATACACTGACATACAGCTGAAACACTGCTGGTAGTGAGGACTGATGGCTGTCAGGTGTGAAGATCTTTTATATGTTAATGACTGGCACTTAAGGTGCTTGCTGTAGAGATGGTCTCAGATGGAGGGAGGGGATTCTTAGAAGCTTTAAGACTACAGGCCCAGAGCATCTACTTTTAAACTATTATTATAGCTTATTTTTATAATCTTTTTTTAATCAGCACTTGAATGTAGTTTTAAAAAGCAGAGAAAAATCATGTATTTATCAAATACTGCATCTGAAATTACATTTTGTTTTTTTTCCTTCTTTTTTTAATTTTATACAAATGTTTAAGTGATAGCTATCAGTGTTTCCACAAAAATATTAAGCAGCAAAACTGTTTTTTAACACTGATAATAATGAGAAATTTCTTGAGCAGAAAGTTTTTGTAAACAACAGATTTATAAACTGTTATAATGATGAATGCTGCGTTCCCAAATGCAAACTAAAGCGGTTCGAACCAGTGATATACCAGTGAATCGAAACTGAAAACAGTACTGTAACAGCAGACATGTAGTGATTCAGACTACAGTCTATTATATAATTACATCACAACCGTTGAGATTTTGATGACAGCACTAGTCAATCTCAAATTCTCACTGCCATTCATAAAAAGTTACCGGGTTGAGTAACACGTTTCAGTGCTGATTCTACTCACATTTGCTCAGGACCACTCTGTCCATGATGTTTTAGAGAACAGTCTTTCACAGTTTAATTAATTGCTTAAGACCATTTGCGCAATTTCAATCACACCCCCCTCCAAAATAAATAAACTCGGATCTACGCAAATCAGATCGTCCCTCAGAGGACAGAAAATACGTAAATCCATATTTATACTGAAAAATTACATCCCTGCAGTCAACTATATGAACAAGTCTGGGTCAGGGCCAGCACATTTACTGCATTAAAATATTTTAATCTTGTTATTTTTGCATAATTAATTAAGTTGACCCGTTAAACTGACAGCCCTAAAAAGTATTTAAGAAAATGTGTCTCTTAGCACACTTTGAAGACTTTCTAGGCATGTTTCCTGAACTATACCTTAGGACAGAAGTTCCCAACCCTGTTCCTGGAGATCTACCTTCCTGCAGAGTTCAGCTCTAACCCTGATCAAACACACCTGTCTGTAATCATCAAGTGCTCCTTCAGATCCTAAATACTTGGTTTAGTTGTGTTTGATCAGGGTTGGAGCTGAACTCTACAGGAAGTAGATCTCCAGAAAGAGGATTGGCACCCCTGCCTTAAGCCTTCTAACACACTACACGATTATAGCAATCCTATAAGATCATTGCTGATTACACTCTGCAACATGGATCTAATAAACTTGGGTACGACATGCAAGTAAAACTGTACGATGATGACACCTATTGTCTCGTAGGCTAGGACACACGTTACTACAGAAGAATAAAATGTCTTCAGCATGTGCTAGAGTAGCTTCTGCTTCACTTAGAAGGTATGAATCACAATTGTAAATTAAGCAACACATAATTATTAGAGATATTTTGTTGTTAAACCTGTTTCTGTTCCCTGTGTTTCTGTAATAAGTCGATAGCTATGTTTCCATCACCCTGTTTTTATGCGCAGTTTGAAGTATTGCATCAGAAACGTGTGATGGAAAGCCACCCTTTGAATAAAAATCCCTTAATTCTCAAAAAAGTTTTTACGCTCTCTTGAGGTGGTTTTTGACTTGTGTGAAAGGGTTAATGCGAATAATGGGAGATGGAAACACATTTGCCGAATAAATAATCACACTCCGGCTCGGTTCAGGGCAACCATTCCTACTGTGAGTACACCCTTAGTTCATTATTTTGTGTTGTGCTTATAATGAGGATTGTTACTATATTTATGGTAATTCAAATGAATGAGGTCATAAAAATTCATGTTTAGAACATATCCACAGTGACATATTTACAGATAAGATTTTAGTTTGTTCTTCATTCCTGGAAATCTTGAACACCCTTTTTACTGCTGTGATATGTTTAGATGTTTTCAATTAGATTTCAGCGAAAAAAATAATAATATGTATCCCTTAGTTTTAGAAAATACCCAGTTTTTTGAGAAAATATTGAATTACCCTTTTTTTCTGACATAGTGGACATAGTTATTTTGGTGGGTAAATACCACATTTACACATGCAAATGGAAGACATGTAAACCATATTTTACTATATTTCATACATTTTGTGAGAACATTTCAAAGAATCTGTGATTTGTTAATTCTATTTAACTGATATTTAATTGACAAAAAAAATATTTCAAAAGTTTTCTCTGACCAACTTAAATGTATTTTGTAAATATAAACAAACAACTCCAAAAAAACTGGGACAGAGGCAAAATAAACATGAAAAAAGTTAGAATAACCACATAAACTGTTGAAACAGTTGACAGCAAGCAGGTGGATTGGTAATAGGTGAGGGTATCATGTTTGGGTATCAAAGGAGCTTCTCAGTCCTTGCAAGCAAAACTGCATCATGGCTCAAAAATGTTTAATATTAACAACAATAATATTAAGTTGGCCAGTAAAAACATTGGATTTTTTTCCCTTTGTACTTCTGTCAATTAAATAAATGTTAAAGAGAACAAACTTCTTGACTTTATGGCATTTCACAAAACATTTTCTGGAATTGGGGCTGTGGAAAGAATATACATACAAACATATGCTAATCATTTTCAAAATATATACTATTTTAGTGCTGTTCTGATTTATATATTTGTTATAGTCAATTAAATTTCAAATCTTGCTTTTTTTGTCAGTGTGGTGCGCCAGCTATAATAATGAGAAATGTTTCTTAAGCAACAATCAGAATTATTTCTGAAAGATCATGTGACACTGAAAGATGGAGAAATAAGCTTAGCATGAGAGGAAAACATTTTAAAATATTCAAATAGAAAGTTTTTTTTTTTTCAAATGGTAGATTTAATGTTTTTACTCTATTTTTTTAACAAACAAATGCAACCTTTAACAAATTTCACTGAGCTTTTTTAATGGTACTGTAGGCCTATATTATAGGCTACTTTATTTATAATATATATTTTAAAAGCATGTGTTTTACTCCAAATATAACAGCCCACATTAGCCCATACATCATTTTATTAAAAAAAAATATGTAATTGAATGCCACATGACATTCATCACATATGTGATTTGACTGGACTTTAAATGTCATTATCATTAGTTTCCCAAGGAGCAAAAAAGCCACTTTTTTTTTTATAAATTAGGCTATATTTATGAGTTTGAACAAACTATTTAGAAATTTGGCTTTCAAACCAACTGCAGCCAAGCAGCAAACAAAAAGCGTTCATATTAATGTTTCTAAACAAGAAAAAGCATCTCATCTTTACGTGTTTAAATGCTTGTTATTGTTGTCTATTGTTTAAACTCGCCTTAACCAAACGCCCCCAAGAACAGCTCAGCGCCCCCCTTTACAAAATATTGCTTCCAGCGCCCCTCGATGCTCTCCGAACGCCCCCTTTGAGAAACACTAGTCTAGTGCAAAGATGATCCCTCTCAGAGGATCGTCTCTGGTTCAGGTCAGGAAAACACTGACAGCAATCATAAACACACACAAGAAACCCAGCCTTGCAAGACACAAGGAAAAAACAATAATTAATTCTCAAATCAAATAACATTATCAGCAATCACACGCATACGTTTCAAATCACATATTAAACCAACATTTTAACGGATATTAAACACATTAATATACTTTAGTATAATTCATTAACTCCTTACATTTCCAATCGTGGATTACTTCTAACTAATGTGCAAATTAGCTTTAGCACATGTGCTATGCATGAGGGCTAACTAGGGTTCAGTATAATACAGAATCATTCCAGATTTAAGACATAAAAGCAGCTTTCTATATGAATCCCATACGGAGCGCAGTTTGTCCCGTATAATCTACATGCAGACTAGAGATATATATATTCTCTGAATGTGGAGTTAATGTCTGAGCAAGGTAGCGGTATACAGTTGCTTAATTAAAGAGTGAATCTAAATATTTAACCGTTTCAAGCGATGTGTGTGTGTCTATGATCTGTTTGTGTGTGTCTATGATCTGTTTGTGTGTGTCTATATATATAACAATAATAGCTGTTAAAAGATTAACACACTTTTAAATAAAAATTACAAAATGCATTTAAAAGAACAATTTGTTTCTCGTCACTGTTTCACAATTTTATGGTGTTAAAATGATTTACTTATATATACCTGGTTTGTGTGTATGGTGTGTGACATTTTTATATGACATAATTCTTTTTAGAATTCAATTTTAACATTTGATTCAAGCAAAAAAGATACTTTTTTGAGTGTCCCTTATATAGAGGGTATGCATGTGATGTCACGGTCAGCTGGAATGAGTTCGGCTCCGCCCACTGAGTGGCGGCACTGGTTTCAGCGTAAATGCTGCGACAGAACACACTGAACACCTCTAAAACCAGAAGGAGCTTTGCGATTGACTGTACAAAGCGATTTGACAAGAAACATGAGGTATATTTTTACAGGCTGCCGAAAGCTACAAAAAACAAAAGCAAATGGATCGCTGCAATTCAAAGAAACTAATGGATTCCAGGCGGTGAAACACGGATTTGCATTTATCACTTCATGTTAATATGTGCAATTTTGCTGTAAAAGCATGCCCAATATATTGTTTTGTTATATCATATTGACAAATCATCAATTAAATATTGACTATCTTAAATTATGCATACCTGGATGTTTTTTTTTTTAAATAAACACTGACAGAAAACTATGTAAGATTTCAGGCTAGACGATATAACCATATATATAACACTGATGTAAGTGATTAACGGGGTTTAGACCAACCTAATTTGTATTTACAAAATGTGTTCGCGGGCAAATCTGCTTTGTTTATTTCCCCGGCGTTGAAATCAGGCACATATAAATGTCATGAAACACGATTCCTGGCTGCATATCAATATCCATGGACCACTGGACATTTGGTAGGTAAGGAACATTATATCAAGTCCAGCAAATGGATTATCGTTTTGTTTTACTCGCGTTTTCGCAGCTTCCCTATTTAAATCCATTCACGCAGCCGCTTCTTTTGCCACTCAGTCCGGCTGAGGGGGGCGTGTTCCGGCGGGGAAATTACGTCAATGCATACCCTCTATTGTCCCTTATTTTCCTTTGCAGAAGTTGGCTAGGGCTAACTAAACACAATTTAATCGATTATGGATTTCACAATGCTTCCTTTGCATAATGTGAAATAAATATCATACTTAAAATAACACTCACCAAGGCAAACAGTTATTATACTATTTGGAAAAGAAAGGGGGAGAATTCATTCACGATGCTCCGTGAATCTGCAACACGATCGTTTACTCGCAATTCTCCGTCTTTTTTTCTCAATCAGCTCCAACTCGATCAGCACTATAATTCAACTTTTGCACCATTCATTCACATTTCTCTATGAGCTGACGATCTGAATACGGAGGGTTTCCGAAAACCACTGGACACAGCTGCCTCTAATCTCTTCCTTCTCTCTCTCTGCTCATATGATGCTGAAAGCAGCAGCAGCGCCGGCGCGACATGTGGGCGGGGCTTATGAATATGCTGCTACTATTGGCTGCAGGAGAAGTCACTCAAGTGAGATGAGTGATTATTAAATATTTCGTCCTTCTGGAACTTTCTCCTTTTTTTTCTCTGTTTTTATTTTCCTTACATTTCTGAATTATTTTTAATCTCTTTGCTAGTAGCCTGGGTTACCCGAGTTCCCAGCAAACAAGGGACCTTCTCTGGACGTTGCAAACGTCCATTTAGGTCCGCTGTGCGTCCGCTTTGTAACGTTATTCTGAGGACATTAGCCCGAGCCAGTTTGCGAACGTCCCTATTTCGTCCCTCATATGCCATTTTATAACAACACTTGAAAATCTAATCTCTTTATCATCAGATCTGGCACCTTGCAACTCAGACAATGTTCATTACATTAAAGACAAAATTAAACTAAAATATAAACCCATATTGGATTTTAATGGGTATGGTTAAAACAAAACGCCTTTTATATAATGAAATGCAAAATGCACACAAAAAACATTGAATATATTATTATATATAATATAGAATATATAATTATATATATTTTTTACTATATTATAATACATAATAATATATATAACTGACCCTTTAAGACTGTAAAAAAAGAAATAAAGTAACACTAGCTTTTGTATTTTTGCATTCTATTTTTTGTTTTCTTTCTATTTATTATATGATTAACAAAACAAGGCCTCTAACACTAGCTTGCTCTATTCTTTTTCTATTCTATTTCTATTAAAATGTAAATGTAATAGATTTGAATTCATTGTGTAAAATTAATAACTTTCATTTCTGGAAAAAGAAAATAGGAGTAACTTATGTCATCAAATCATGAGTCTGTTTTTAGCAGTTAGCTGTTATATGAACATCAAAAACATGATGCCCTTCAGTAATATAATTGAACACATGCTACAATTATGCCCTATGCATTCCCCAGCATTAAGAAAATTAGGTTACTGTAAAAGTATGTTATAGAGTGATGAATGCAGCCAAGATGGAGAAAAGAAAAGAAAATGGAAAATAACACAGGTAAGACAAATATTTTTTTTTCTGCCTATTTACAAACCAAACTGTCGGTAAGCCAACCAGAAAAGTTATCATTTAGTTCTGAAGACAGAAGACAGAAGTAATTATCATTTTTGCATTTAAGACTGCTATACCACACTCAGACCAAAAAAGTGTATTACAATATAGCCACATTGCGAGATAGGCTTCAAGCAAGTATAGATCAAAGGACCGCATGACATCCATTGAGGGTGGTGCATGTGTCCATGGCAACGCTCAGGTGCGGAGTATTCGTTGAAAAGTCACTAATTACATTTTAGATGTATTATTATTTGTCATGTGTTGAATTTAACTTTTTAAAAAGACGTAGAGCATGACATCATATCAGGACCGTTGCAGCATTCGAGGGAATTTTGCTCAAAGTCTAGTGTGACTGTGGCTTAATTCCAGGCAAGTCTTGACTGCAATACATGTCCATATATTACTATACCAAATTATTTAATTTAAGGTCTTTACAGCTTACAACATCAAAAGAACCAAATCAAACAATGACACTGACCAAGCAAATACATTAACAAACAATAGGCTAAAAATTACAAATTACTTTTATGCTGATTATTAGCTCTAAAATGTTTTGGAGTTGGCCGAGTCTTGATATGTGATGCATAAGGAATTACTGAAAGAACAGAACCTGACAAATGTACTGAAATAACTATTTTGTTTTGTTGCTTTGGTAAGAAAGCACGTGGTAAAATCATAAATGTGATCATGTTTTGAAAGTGATGTGATTGTTTTCAGTTTTACTTACCGAACCGATCTGGAGTCTTTGAACACAGGTAACAGATACTGAAGAACTTCATTTCCTTTATGTTGTTTTCCAATGAACTGTTTTAGATCAAACACATCCATCTTCTGCTCTGATGTCACCAACACAAAAACCAGAGCTGACCATTGTGAAGACGAGAGTTCGGTTTTACTTATTTCTCCAGATTTCAGATAACGCTGGATCTCCTTCATCAGTGAATCATCACCCAGTTCATTCAGACAGTGGAACAGATTGATGAATTTCTCTGCAGAGCGATTCTCCATGATCTTCTGTTTGATGAACTCAACTGTTTCCCAGTTGTTGTAGGAGCAGCTTCCTGTCTGTGTCAGTAGTTTTTGTAAGAGAGTCTGATTGGACCTCACTGAGAGACCCAGAAGAAAACGCAGGAAAAGGTCCAGATGTCCATTCTTACTCTGTAAAGCCTCATCCAAAGCTCTCTGATGCAGCTCAGATATCCTGTTTAGACTATGTTTGGATTCATGAAACACATTTCTCTTCTTGACTGTAAAGGAGAGGTGCACATATAGAGCTGCTAGATGTTCCTGAAGGCTCAGATGAACAAAGCAGAAGACTTTCCCCTGATACAAGCCCAACTCCTCTCTGAAGATCTGAGTGCACAATCCTGAGTACACTGATGCTTCTGTCTCATCAATGCCACACTCTCGCAGGTCTCCCTCATAGAAGATCAGGTTTCCTTTCACAAGCTGCTGAAAAGCCAGTTTCCCCAGTTTGAGGATCATGTCTTCATCTGTCAGCTTCTTCTCATAGTCCTTCTCATGTTTGATGTTGGTCTGAAGGATCAGGAAGTGTGTGTACATTTGAGTGAGAGTCTTGGGAATCTCTCCAGTCTCTGCTGGACTCAACATCTTCTCTAGAACAGCGGCTGAGATCCAGCAGAACACTGGGATGTGGCACATGATGAAGAGGCTCCTTGAGGACTTCAGGTGTGAGATGATCTTGTCGGCCAGACTCTGATCACTGATCCTCTTCCTGAAGTATTCCTCCTTCTGTGGCTCATTGAATCCTCGTACCTCTGTCACTCGATGGACACACTCAGAGGGGATGAGATCAGCTGCTGCTGGTCTGGAGGTGATCCAGATGAGAGCAGAGGGAAGCAGATTCCCCACAATGAGGTTCATCAGCAGCACATCCACTGAAGCTGATTCAGATATATTACACAGTTTCACTTTACTCTGAAAATCCAGAGACAGACGACACTCATCCAGACCATCAAAGATGAACAGCACTTTATACTCATCACTGGATATTTCAGTTTCTTTTGTTTCAGGGAAAAAGTCATGAAGAAGATCTGAAAGACTGAGTGTTTTGTCCTTCATCAAGTTGATTTCTCTGAAAGGAAGTGGAAATATGAGCTGGACGTCCTGATTCTCTTTCCCTTCAGCCCAGTCCAGGATGAACTTCTGCACAGAGACTGTTTTTCCAATGCCAGCGACTCCCTTTGTCAGCACAGTTCTGATGGCTTTGTCTTGTCCAGGTAAAGGTCTAAAGATGTCATTGCATTTGATGGCTGTGTCCTCTGTTGCTGTTCTCCTGGATTGTGTCTCAATCTGTCTCACCTCATGCTCATTACTGATCTCTCCACTCTCACTCTCTGTGATGTAGAGCTCTGTGTAGATCTCATTCAGGAGTGTTGGGTTTCCCTGCATCACTGTTCCCTCATACAGACGCTCAAACTTCTTCATCAGATTTGATCTAAATAAGTTGAGGACTTCATTGCTGTAAAATAAAAAAGTAATTAAGCATAATGTCTTATATATTCTGAATCATATCTTTAGATCATATAATTTGCAGAATTGTTATACCTGAGACCAGGCCATGTATCTCCACTCTTGAATTGTTCTTGACAAACCATAGACTCATCACTCTTCACAGTCACACAGCTGAACTCTGTTTCTAATGTCTTTTGCTGAACTGAACTATAAGAGAGAGAGAGAAATCCTTTGAATTATTGTATGCAACAAATTAACTATTTATTTATTATCACTTCAAAAAGAACTTTACCAATTTATACACTGTTTATAAATACATATGTGATAATATAAAATGTCATGCTATAGGCTAATCATATTTTTATACAAATGTTATACCTGAGATCAGGCCTTGTATCTCCACTCTTAAACTTCATTGGTAGATCCATAGACTCATCACTCTTCATAGACACACAGCTGGGCTCTGCTCCTGATCTCTTCTGATGAACTGAACTAAAACAGAACAGATTTAATCCTTTATGATGAGAATCATTTTAATATATTTTTAAAAAAGTACTTTTATGAAAACCAGTCCTTGAGGACATATGTGTTATTGAAATTACCTGCATCCTGGGAAAAAGTCTTCATCTCCAGATGTTTGAGTTTCATCCATGATGGATCTGAACTGTTTGACCTCCACTGACTCTAGATAAAAGAGACAAACAGCCACAAAAACTACAGTAATTAAACCCTGTATTTATGTAAATCATTCTATTAAACATGTAAATATATTCTGTATTGTAAAGAATCAATTCTGTTTAAAATGGCCAAACATCTACATTTACTTTACAAAACATTTACATTCACTCTTATACCATTATTATCACTTCACTTTACTGGATCTCAAGACGAATTCTCACATCAGTGATTCAATTTCTGCAGTTTATTAGTTAATAATGGTCACTATTTAATGGTTTACCAGCACAGACAGTTCAATGACAGATACTGATGGACTCGTTCAGTAGTTGAACAGTCCTTTGGTGAGTCTGAATGAGTCAGACATGATGCTCTCAGGAAATCAGTGTAATATGATGGGTTTATTTATTGTAATTATTTTATGAAATGCACAATGCGTTTAAAAGTTTCTGAAAGCAAATATTTTGAAACAACATAAGGGTGAGATATTCTCCTTATATTTATTAAAAGGCAATGCATGAGTAATATCTATGACTGAAATACATTTATTATTTCATATTACTTGCAGTGTAAAACAACCTTTAAAAATGTATGGGGTAACAACAGTTGCTACTTTCATTTTCATTCACACTGATCATTATATGAATGATATAAAAATGTAAAAATGTGTTTAGAGAACATTGAAATGAAACATGTTACAGTATTGTCTATCTATATCTCTGTCATATTTAATCATGTTTCTTGAGTGATTCATGGTTAAGTCAGTATCTTATGTTTACTTACAGTAATAAGGAAGTGCCTTTCTGCTCCACATTGAAGACTCGCTTTGATCAAAATGTTCGGCTACTAGACAGACTACATAGTTCTCCAAATGTCCTCAGTTTCCCATTACATACATGTAAATTACCCACATAATCAAATACAAAACACAGTTTGATTATCGGTTTTCAAAATGATCACCTGTGTTCAAGTGTAAACGTTGTATGTAAAACTATTTTGGTTTCACTTTGTCAGCAAGGTTGCCAAATATGTCTGAAAAAAAAGTTTACACAGTTCAGTTGAGACTAGAGACTTTGGTAACACTTTATAATTTTTTTTTATTTAAATTTTATTTTTACACTTTATAATAATGATCAATTTTACAACATTTAAAAGTGTTTTGCTAATTGTTAACAAATCATTTCAACATTAATATACATTTATGGATGATTAAAAAGTGATGTTTAAAGTCAGCCAATAATGTTTTGTATGTCAAGAAATGATCATATCATTAGTAAATGATTATCATATCATTAGCTAAATAATTATTGATGTTATAAATCACTTATTTTCACAAATTTGTTGCTCTGTTATTACAATACATTATTCCAACATTTTTATTGTGAAGTTTTCGATGCTGTTCAAAAATAGTTTAATCAATTTTAACTTTAACACTGCAGAACAGACTTATGGACTAACAATTCATGTGAATCAAAAATAACACATCCAATCTGCACTACAGACTTTACTAAAGATCTTGAGTTTGTGGCCCAAATAAAATCATTATCATTTATTTAATCTCAAATTAATTATCTATTAGTTAGTGTTCTAACTGACACCGACAGTTAAAAAGCAGCTCCATACCAATACACTCACAAAATGATGAACATTTGCTTAAGGATGAACACTGTGAGGAGATGATAATCAGACTCCAAACTTTGATGTGTCACACAACACAGACGCTGAGATGGGAGTAAAACAGAAGAGGTAGTTTTATTGACAATGAATGTAAGTGAACAGATGAACAGAACAGTGAAAGGCAGTGGGCTTATCTGACGGTCCTTGATGAGTTGTAGTGTAAGCGTCCAAACAAGAGTGTCGGTAACCAGAGTCCAGAGTTTAGGAGGCGATGAGCGCATGGAGAGGTCGAGAGCTACGCAAGGGGTGCGAACGGTAGATCCGACAGGGGTAAAGTGAGCAGAGGAGTCTTATAAAGGGTGGAGTCTGATTGGAAACAGGTGGTGATGATTAGAACTCTGGTGATTGGGATCTGGTGGGAGGTGCTTCTGAGGGAGGTGGCTGTGGTGAATGCCTGACATTACCCCCTCCTCCAAGGGCGGCTCCCGACGCCCAATTACGGCGCCGAGGGCGGCCGCGACCACAAGGGGCCGGACGATCCGGGTGGCTGTGGTGGAATTCCAGCATAAGTGTGGGATCTAAGACGTCTTCCCGTGACACCCAGGATCGTTCCTCAGGTCCGTACCCCTCCCAGTCGACAAGATATTCCAGGCGGCCCCCTCGACGTCTGGAGTCCAGGATCTCGTGGACGGTGTAGGTTTCCGGTTGATCCAGGACTTCTGGAGGAGGGGGTCCAGCTTCAGCTCTGGTGGTCTCTGCGGCAGAGGGAAAGAAGGGTTTTAGAAGGGAGACGTGGAACGTGGGGTGAATGCGGTACCTGGGTGGGAGCTGAAGCTGGTAGGTGACATCGTTGATCTGCCTCAGGATCTTGAAGGGACCTATGTAGCGGGGACTCAGCTTCTTGCAGGGCAGTCGTAGGCGTATGTCCTTGGTGGAGAGCCATACCCTATCCCCTGGATGGTACAAGGGCGTCGTCCTACGTCGAGCGCCGGCGAAGGTCTTATGACGACGGACTGCCTGCTGGAGGTGGTGATGAGCTGAGTCCCACACTCTCTCGCTCTCTCGAAACCAGTGGTCTACAGCTGGAACATTCGATGGCTCCTCCGTCCAGGGAAACAGCGGGGGCTGAAAACCGAGTACGCACTGGAAAGGTGTTAATCCGGTGGTCTCCTGACGTAGGGAATTCTGTGCGTACTCGGCCCACGGGAGGAACCTGCTCCAGCTGTGTTGATCCTCAGAGCAGTAGGACCGGAGGTAACGTCCAAGCTCTTGGATCTTCCTCTCAGTCTGGCCATTGGTCTGTGGGTGATATCCTGAGGAGAGATTAACAGAGATACCCAGTAATTTGAAGAAAGCTTTCCAGACGTGAGAGATGAATTGAGGACCCCGGTCCGACACAATCTCCTCTGGGAGGCCGAAGTGACGAAACACATGGTGGAATAGGACCTCCGCCGTTTCCATGGCAGTAGGCAATCCCTTAAGAGGAACGAATTTACAGGATTTGGAAAAACGATTCACAGTGACCAGTATACAGGTGTTACCTTCAGAGTTGGGGAGGTCCGTGACGAAGTCTACTCCCAGGTGGGACCAGGGCCTCTGGGGAATGGGTAGAGGAACCAGTTTGCCTGCGGGAAGTTGTCGTGGTGAGTTAGACATGGCACAGACTGAGCAGCTTTGGACGTACCTGATGGTGTCACGGTCCATACTGGGCCACCAGTAACGAGATTGGAGGAGCGAGAGGGTCCTTCTGCTGCCCGGATGTCCAGAGCCCGGAGACCGATGAGCTGTGTCCAGAAGGGTTAAACGTTGGGAGCAAGGTACATAGATCTTCCCTTCTGGACCCTCCGGCGGAGCTGGCTCCTGGAGGGTGGCTTCCTGGATCTGCTGATCCAGGTCCCAAGATATGGGGCAGATGAGAAGTTGAGAGGGGATGATAGGATCGGGTTCGGGGAGAGAGTCCTTGGCATGTTGGCGTGAGAGAGCGTCTGCAGGAATATTCTTGGAACCGGGACGATAGGTGATCTTGAAGTTGAACCGAGTGAAGAAGAGGGCCCAGCGTGCTTGACAGGGGTTGAGTCGTTTGGCTTCACGGATATATTGTAGGTTCTTGTGATCTGTGATGATGGTGAATGGATGAATGGCTCCCTCTAGCCAATGGCGCCACTCCTCCAGGGCCAATTTGATGGCCAACAGTTCACGATTTCCAACGTCGTAGTTTTGCTCCGCCGGAGACAGCTTACGGGAGTAAAAGGCACAGGGATGGAGGAGGGAGGAGTCGCCGACCGCTTGGGAAAGCACTGCCCCGACGCCGATGGTGGAGGCGTCCACTTCCACGAAGAAGGGTCGTTCTGGATCCGGGTGATGAAGTAAAGGGGCAGTGCTGAAAATTTGCTTCAGTAGATGGAAAGCTTCGTGGGCGGAGGGGTTCCAGGTCAGGTGTTTCGGTTTGCCCCTCAGGAGGGAGGTCAATGGAGCTGTGAAGGTGCTGTAATTCTGGATGAAGTGTCGGTAGAAGTTTGCGAAACCAAGAAACCGTTGAAGTTCTTTAATGCTGGTGGGTTGTGGCCAGTTCATGACTGCATCGACCTTCTCTTGATCCATCTGCACACCCTCGGCACTGATGTTGTAACCCAGAAACTGTACTGATGGCTGATGGAACTCACACTTCTCGAGCTTGAGAAACAGATGATGACGACGGAGCTTGTGGAGGACCTGCTGGCGATGTTCGGCCTGGTTCCGGGAGTAGATGAGGATGTCATCAATGTAAACTACGACGAACCGGTGGAGGAACTCCCGGAACACCTCGTTCATAAACGTTTGGAAGACCGAGGGACTGATGGATAACCCATACGGCATGACTAGATATTCATAGTGCCCAGCAGGTGTTATGAAAGCTGTCTTCCACTCGTCTCCCTCACGAATACGAACGAGGTTGTAAGCACTCCGCAGGTCCAGCTTCGTGAAGACCTGGGATCCACGAAGCTCTTCGAGGGTGGCAGGGACCAAGGGGAGCGGGTAGGGTTGTTGGATGATTTGTGAGTTCAGCTGCCAGTAGTCGATGCAGGGACTCAGACCTCCATCCTTCTTACCCACGAAGAAGCAGCTAGAAGCGGCCGGCGAGGTAGATGGACGAATATACCCTTGATGTAATGCCTCCGCAATGTACTCCTCCATCGCCTGGCGCACCGGGATGGACAGGGGATAGACACGTCCTTTAGGTAGTTGAGCACCGGGCAGCAGATTGATGGCACAGTCCCATGGCCGATGGGGTGGTAGTTGGGTGGCAGCTTGCTTACTGAACACATCCTGGAACGCCAAATACTCCGCTGGGATCTCGACGGGGATTGCTGGCTCAGGGCTTTCAACCTGGGTAGATGCGAGGGGAACTGCAACAGATCTAGGAAGAGGTAGGTTAGTCAAACATTGTTGGTGGCACAGTTCACTCCAGCGACTGATGTCGCAGGGGTCCCAGCGGAGTTCTGGGTGGTGTAGTTGAAGCCAGGGGCGTCCCAGGATGATGCTGACGGTGGAGTCCTCCAGTACCAGAAACTGAATATCCTCCATATGAAACAGTCCAACTTGTAGGGTGATAGATGGAGACTTATGACGAATTTTCCCACGCCCCAGTGGTTTTCCCTGAATGGTAGTAACTGAATATATGGTGGGATGGCGTAGACTTCTGAGTTGTAGTTGTCTCAAACAGTTCGAGGAGATGAAATTTCCTGATGAACCTGAATCGACCAAGGCAGAAACAGACAGCGAGATATCAGCAGTATGTAGCGTTACGGGTAATAAAGTTAAGGAAGCAGTATTGATTTCTGAGCGGATGGTACTCACCACGGGGCGTGGGGGTCGAACAGGACAGTTGCGTATGAGGTGACCAGGGTTCCCACAGTACAGACAGAGTCCAGAAGTTAATCGACGAGTGCGTTCAGCTTGCGTTAGGCGGCTTGAATCCACTTGCATGGGTTCTGGTACTGGAGGCCTAGCTGCCACCGAGGTCGGCTGAGGAGCGGGATTTGAAGGCTGGCAGGCGGCCAGTCGCTGGGTAATGCGGGTGGTTTGTTGCAAGAATGTCTCAAGACCGATGGAATCATCATAGAACGCCATGGCGGCTTTGATGTTGGAATTCAGACCATGACGGTAAGCGCCCAGTAGCGCTACTTCATCCCAGCCACTAGCCGCCGCCAGCGTGCGGAAATGGAGTGTGTAGTCCTGAATCGAAGAAGAGCCCTGCTGCAGACGAAACAACTGATCTGAAATGGTTAGTGGTCCGGTAGCGGTGTTGAATACCTCGGAGAAATGGCCGACAAACTGATCAAAAGAGTGAATGATAGGATTATTGTTAGTCCAGATGGCTTTAGCCCATTGAAGTGCCTTACCGGTGAGGAGGGATATGAGGAAGGCTACCTTGGCGTTCTCCGAGGCGAACTGTTGCGGTTGCATTTGAATGTACAATTTAACTTGAAGGAGGAACGCGCTACACTCAGCCGCCTCACCCGCAAAGGAAGCAGGCATGGCCATGGGACATCCTGAGGCAGATGGCGGTGTCGGAGGTGGTCTCAACGCCGCCGTCAGGGCATTCACCAATTCAGTGATGGGGCTGGGTGATGCGGTCTCATCCGGGTTCATGATCGGTAAGTAGGTCGGATCTTCTGTCACACAACACAGACGCTGAGATGGGAGTAAAACAGAAGAGGTAGTTTTATTGACAATGAATGTAAGTGAACAGATGAACAGAACAGTGAAAGGCAGTGGGCTTATCTGACGGTCCTTGATGAGTTGTAGTGTAAGCGTCCAAACAAGAGTGTCGGTAACCAGAGTCCAGAGTTTAGGAGGCGATGAGCGCATGGAGAGGTCGAGAGCTACGCAAGGGGTGCGAACGGTAGATCCGACAGGGGTAAAGTGAGCAGAGGAGTCTTATAAAGGGTGGAGTCTGATTGGAAACAGGTGGTGATGATTAGAACTCTGGTGATTGGGATCTGGTGGGAGGTGCTTCTGAGGGGGGTGGCTGTGGTGAATGCCTGACATGATGAAATGTGTCTTTGAAGCAAAAACACACAGCACTGATCATTGATATTAATTATTTAAAGGACTAAATTAGGATGCAGTTTTGTAACTTTCTCAGAGTGTTTTTCTGACACTGACATTTCATTATCCAGATAAACCTGTTTTGCACACGTCACTCAAACACAGAACCAGGAACAGTGTTGCCAGATTGATCATATTCATGTCCAGTTGGGCTTCTTTTGATCAGGTTGAACCAGAGAAAAATGCATTGGGTGGGTGGAGAAAATTACAGAAATTATGTCTTATAAATAGCAAGTGGGATTTTTATTCACTTTATTCACTTTTCATAGAAAAATAATGTGCAGCGCAATGAAGTTTAACCAATCATTGTTGGGGTGAGGCAGACCTGTCAATCAATATGCTGTCTTGTGCTGGTGATGATTCGTGACAGGTTTTATTGTGATAAGGGACTGAATTTGAACTGTAAATAAAATCAGAAAACAGTTAAATAACTGATGGAAATCACATATACTTCTGTCCATCGACTGCAACATACAACAGTCCTGACTGCACTCTGGTTTATTCATCCTGACAGCTTCTGAAAGACGTCTGGATCTAATTTTTTACCTTTCAATGTGTACTTTAATAGCATTTCATGATTTTGCATTTAATTAAAAACATTACACTGTTGTGTACATATTTACAACTGCTTTGTAAAAGTGTCATTACTTGCTTTTACACAATTTTGACCAGCAGATGTCATCAGCGTATGGTGTTTCGAACACTTCTAAACAGTGAATCATTAATTATAATTATACGAAGCTACAAGAATACTTTTTGTACGCAAATAAAACAAAAACAATTGCTTTAGTCAACAATGTCTCCTCTATGTCACCGTAGCGCCATTTTGGAAAGTATCCACAGGACGTAAACAGCGTACACTGTTCTCTGTCAGCCTGTCTGGTTCTGTCTGGTTTTCTTCCAAAATGTCTAAATTGTGTTCCAAAGATGAACAAAGCTTTTACGAGTTTGAAACGACATGGGGGTAAGTGATTAATGACAAAATTTTCATTTTGGGGTGGAGTAACACTTTAATTCTACACAACATACAAAAACAGTTCTCTCATACATGAATACTCATGTGGTACTCAAGGGCTGATTTACTTCCGTAACTTTTTCCACAGTGTCCACATGTAAACGGCTTCTCTCCAGTGTGAACTCTCATGTGCCTGTGATGGTTTCCTTTTCGGTTGAAACCTTTTCCACATTGTTCGCATGTGAAAGGTTTCTCTCCAGTGTGAATTCTTTAAAGAATGTGCTCTTTAAAGTGTCGTTTTTGACTGAAACTTGTTCCACACTGAGGACATGTGTAGGATTTCTCTTGAGAGTGAAGTGTCATGTGGTATTTGAAGGGTCCTTGTCGACTGAAACTTTTTCCACACTGAGTGCACACATATAATTTCTTTTCAGAGTGAAGTCTCATGTGAGCTTTAAAGTTTTTATGTTGATCAAAACTCTTTCCACACTGTTGGCAGGTAAAAGGCTTCTCTCTAGTATGAATTATAATGTGTCTGTTAAAGCTTTCTTTCTGAATGAAACTTATTCCACATTGTTTGCAGGTGTAATGTGTTTGCTTTAGGGACAGTCAGGATGGAGGAAGAGTCTCTATACATTCTTTTGGATCGTAAAGTTTAGCTGGTCGGCCAGAAGTGTCCTGGTTGCCATGGCAACCGAGCCCATCTAAGACTTTGCGGCACCCAGTGTTGGTTTGGATGAGGGGAAGTCTGTGCTTACTTGTTAATTCAATAAACCACTGATTTGGGTAAATCTAATGAACCATTGTCTGATTGGTCCATACCCTACATATATCAGACATGGTGCAGACATATTTATACTTTGATTCCTGAAGTCCACTCTCATCTCCACTGTTTTAAGCATGTTCAGCTCCAGGTTTCTGTGACTGCACCAGCTGCTCATGTTGTCTCTCCTTAAGCAAATGTTTCTCATTTTGTGAGTGCATAGAGCTGCACATTAAATGTGTAAAAACTATGCTGATCATGAGGTGTTTTTTCCCAGACAGATTTGGCAACCTTGCTGACAAAACAGAAGTGAAAGCAGATAGTTTAACATGCAGTGTTTCCACTTGACCATTAGTCTTCTGGTGTGGAGCACAAAGGCACTTCCTTATTAATGTAAGTCAGCATAAAATACTAACTTACTACTAAAATACTACTCAAAATGAATACATTTCAACACAAAGTTGATTGAAAGAATGCTTCTGCTTTTCTTTTACAACAAATATATGTTTTAAACAGCTAGAGAAAAACTAACATCGAAAAGTCAAGAGTCAAGTGTGCATACAGTATAAATGTACAATTAAATGCACATACAATTAAATGCACTTAGCTTGTATGTAGAAAGTTATCTGAAAGAGAATGGGAAAGAGATAGAAATAATGTTTAGCTTTATAAAAGGAGATTCAGGAGATTTAGGACTTATGGCGCATGCAAAGAGGAAGAGAAAAGTCCCTGTCAGGGTTCTCAGAGATAAAGGACTCAAATGCAGAAGTGTGACTCAAACTGATTTATTCACTATTGTCAGAAGTTTAGAGTCCCAGCAAAATTCAAACAGATGATCACACCGCACAAAATAGCTTGGGCTAAGGTTGAAATCCAAGCTAAATGGTGACTATTGCGAAGAACAATCCTCAAGAACAGAATAAGATTCCAGGTAAACAGTCTCTCCACACTGGTTAATGAAGTTCTCACACAGGAATGAGTGAACACAACGTTTATAAGCGGCAGGTCACAGATAGCAGAGTAGTCATCAAAATGAATAACTGGATAAACAAAACATAACAACCAACTGGGACAACTGAAAAAATGAAAAATCAAAGAAACAAAACACACTAGCAATGGAAAAAAATAAAATCAGCGGTATAAATAGGAAGAAACTAGATAAAAGAATGAGAATCAGCTGATTGCAAAAGACAATGAGCTGCTTGCGGCCGACATTCTGAAAAGAGAAGCAAAAACAAAAGACACCTGCAGGAAAAGTGACAGATTAAACCTGTGACCTAACAGTCCCAAGCAAAGAGCCAAAGAAACACAGACAAAAGCAAGAGATTTTCTTTTATCCTTATGGGGTTAAGTCATCTGATAGTAAACGGATGACTGATTACTATCAGTGCCTTCTGGAAAAACAAATAAGTCGTTTGGTAAGAAACAGGGTGTTGTAACAAAAGTACAAATGTCTTTGTTGATTTTGAACCCTACAGATCCATTATAAAGCTGCTGTCAGCCAGACTGTATACCTGATACCTGCATTCTAGAGTCATGCAGTATTTCCACCTCCAAACACCATAAGTAGAGGACCGTTTGGTCTGGTGTGTCACATCAGAGAAAAGCCTCTGTTTTATAGGATGATGAGCAGGTGCATGTGCATCGCTTAAGCTTAAAGGAGACCTTTTGTGTCCCTTTATACAAGATGGAAAATAAGTCTGTGTCTCTGTGTCCCCAGAATATGCCTGTGAGGTTTTAGCTCAACAGACCATTTATAACATTTTGAAAATGCCTATTTTGAGTAAAACAGAAACACACTATTTTTGTGCATGTCTCTTTAAACTTGTGATGTATGGTTTTCTAAATGCACATATGCAAAGCACACACACAGAAACTGGCAGTCACACTGCATGTGACACTGGTGTTAAACTGATAAAATGCTAACGAGAACAAAATTGTAGAGTATTTGTGGTATAAGATGATCAGTTGAGAAACTTGGTCAACCTCCCCCGCTAGTTTATTGCTTATGGCTCCAACGAGTCTGCTATCCTGGCAGTTTTAGGCCTCAAAAGATGCTGAACATCCCCTTGTCCTTATCTGCTTCAAAGGGTGTACTAAGGAAAGGGTGCAGCCCCCACTTTCACCCATGAACACACACACACACACACACACAGACACACACGGACTCCACTCCTAAAAGGACATTTACATTCAAGCTAGAAAAACCATAGTCAGACTGTAAATAGCGTATTCCTGAGTTTGTGTGTAGGCTCACAGCCACCATTGTTCAAGCACAAAGTCATAATCATGACAAAACTGTACACTAGTAGAGTTTTTGTTGCTTTTTGTGTCTAACTCTTGTGAAATTGTACAGTACCTGGCATGTTTGGTGTCCACGTAATTCTCTTTCCATTTCTGAACTGATGATGTATAGTACATGACTTTAATGTGTAGTGTATGGTTTCATCACACCTTTGGGCAAAAGTTACACAATCTCATTCAAACTATCAAGATGCAAATCAGATGGTCTGGTGACACAAAGGAACTCTTCCCGCCAAAAGGCCCTCGCACTGTCATTCGCCAACTCCCCAGGGATGGGTGTTTACTTTTGCCTGAACTTAAAAGTTGCCAGACACACCTCTGGTCAGTTCAGTTTCTTTCTCCTTGGGTCAAAACTCCATGCTCCCCTTCTGGGGAAAAACCCCCGCCAAAAGGGGGGGGGATTCAGCATGAGGCTGGACTCTCTCTCTCTCTATCCTGGCATCTACAACTCAGCCCCCTTTGTAACCATCCGATCAGCGGAACAACGAAGGCTCCGACTCCATGAAATCATCAGGACTACCTTTGAGCTGGCATCTGGACACTTGCGTAAGCACCGCACAAAAGGAAACCAATGCAAGTAACCATTTAACTATTAGATGCAATAGCGAAGCTGTGGCCCTTGTGTATCAAGGAGATTCAAGTTTCTCTGATGATTTGGGATGGGAATAGCTGCTTGGAAACTGCAACTCTCTCTCTCTCCCTCTCTCTCTCTCTCTCTCTCTCTCTCACTCTGTTCGTTTATGTTTAATGTGTTTTTTGTTTAGTGTTCGTTATTTGCTAGTTAGTGTTTATTTTCCCCTTTATGTAATCATTAAACCCACATTTTGTATTCATGTTTGAATCGTTGCTGTGTTCATTGCTCACAAATATCACGTCACTTAAACTGTTTCGATTTCATTACGAAACTGATCCAGTCCTGTAACTTAGCCAATTACAGTGGGGAAAATTAATTTTCAAGGCTAGGAAATAGATTTTTCGTAGAGTTGGAATAAAGGCGGCTAATAGCCTACTCGCGGGAGTCAAATGCCCTCGCATTAGTTTGGTATATTTTTGACTCGGCTGTTTCAGAGAAGTGTATAAAGTATGTGTGATTAATAACCATTAATTATACATAGTTTATTGTGCTTAAATAAATAACCTTTGTTACAAAATGAAGGTGCCATTGGTGGAAACATGCAGATTAAGGGGTGGTAATATTATAATTAGAACCCCTTTCTACATCACAGAGAGAGCAAAATTTGAGCAGCCCATTTTTTCACAAGCTTGCTGAGAAAAGGACCTAATTATAGCATTTAAACATGGGGAAAAGCCAAGAACATTGACACATAATGATGTATGTCATGTTCAGGTCACAATTATGAACAGCATAATGCATCACTGCTCTTTCTGCCTGTTTTTCTTTTAACTGTATATTTCAGTGCTGTCTGTCTGTCTGTCTGTCTCTGTATTACACACTCAGAAAAAAGTTTCAAATATGTACTAATATGTACATTTAAGGTACCAATACCAATATTTGGTATTTGCCTTATACAATGTTAGAAAGATTAGACCCTTTCTATCAGAGCAGGCTGCTCAACTCCTTTTTCAAGCTCTTGTGCTATCCAGACTGGACTATTGTAATGCATTATTGGCGGGCCTTCCTGCATTCACTTTTAAGCCTCTGCAACTGATTCAGAATGCAGCAGCAAGAGTGGTCTTTAATGAGCCGGAGAAAGCCCACATCACACCACTCTTCATCAGTTTGCACTGGCTGCCAATAGCTGCTTTCATCAAATTCAAGGTATTGGTGTTTGCCTACAAGACAACCACTGGCACTGCACCAGAATACCTAAACTGTCTAGTTCAAACCTATTTACCCTCCAGAAGCTTGCGTTCTGCAAATGAACAATGCCTTGTGGTGCCATCCCAAAGAGGCACAAAATCACTTTCACAGACGTTTTTCTGGACTGTTCCCATCTGGTGGAATGAATGTTGCCTTCATGAATAAAATGAATCCACTGTCCTCAGAGCATTAGAAAGTTAGAGTTGATAGAGAATATGTTCTTTATTACAGCCAACAACAACAGCTATAATATTTAAATAGCTTAACAATAGCACCAGCTGCTACAGCAATGATGTTAACATATAAAAGATGTAGATCAAAAACAAAGTTTACCAAAACAAAGTTACTGGGTTGTCCTTTTTCACATTTTCTGGGTTGGTAGATACAGGGACCAAATTACAGCTTTTAAATATTAAAAAAGGTCAGATTTGCATGATATGCCCCCTTTTATAGTGAGTATTAGTCCTGTAAGTGTTACCTGAACAACAAATACATTTGTTTAAAAGAGAGAATGATCAGCGCTCTCTCCACCCTCAATACCGGACCCTTGAGCAAGGCACCAAACCCAGGGCTCGCAAAATCGCTAGCCCGACGTCCCGGGGCTATTGTGTTTTCCAGTCGGGCTACCAAAACTTTTCACCGCCCTGCCCGACGGGCTATCTTAAAAGGGCTCCTGCAGATCCTTAAATACTCCTCAACTTAGTTGTATAAAATTGAAGGCCATAAAAAGTTTTCAATACGTTAAATAGTATAAGAAAAGTCTTTTAATCATAATTTTAAAAGGTCTTACAGTTGGGGATGGAAAGATAAGAATCACGATAGGGCTGGATTGAACTTCAAAAGGCAATGATGTTACTGAATAAATTTGCATGCTGCCCATTTCAAAGTCAAAACGCGGCACAGATGTCTTTATATTGATGTATCTGAAGGGAAACGACTATCTTTAGAAACGTGTCCTTTGCATTGTCATTTCATCTTACCTATAATGCCTGATAAAACAGCGTTAATGAGCGTGGTGCTGCTTTGTTTAACCCCAGATACTCTGTAAATAGTGAAATAAAATTCCTTCTTTGATATTTGTGTATTGAAAATATTTTTGATTGACATTTAGAATCCTATCTTATTTTCTATATTTTTTTTAAATAGTTTTTTTTTTTTTTTTTGGGCTAGTTAAATTATTTTCGGGCTACCAAAATCTAAAGAGTACCTGCCCGAAGGGCTACCAGAGATTTAGACATTTTGCGAGCCCTGAAGCCCCCCACTGCTCCGGGTGTATGTTCACTACTGTGTGGGTGCACTTGGAATAAAGTTGATAAATTAATAAATTTGGTTAAATGCAGAGCACAAATCCAGAGTATGGGTCTCTGGCCATGTCCTGTCCTTTCCTTTACTTTCCATCCTTCCTATTATCATTATTTATAGTTAGTAAATAATACTGTACTACTTTATGAGATAACGGAGATTTTAGAAACGGAAGTTTCACGTACATTTGAGCACTTAGGTCCACATGTTAAGAATTTAAGTACTCTTCTTTTACTTGACCTGCAGCTGTAAATTGGTGAAAGACGATGGCATCTGTTAAAGAGCTGCTCATGGACTCACTGAAGGAACTAGTAGAAGCTGAACTGAAGGAGTTTCACTGGCACCTAAAAAATGCATATAATAAGTGCATATCAAAGTCTGAAATGGAAAAGGCAGATATATTTGACACAGTGGATAAGATGGTGGTGTGTTTTGGACCAGACAAAGCTGTGAAGGTCATGGTGGACATCCTGAGAAAAATGAACCAAAATGATCTGGCTAAACTGTTGCAGAATGAACACAAGCAAGGTAATATTTAATTCACTGTAAGTGTAACATGATTGAATATTTACAAGTGTGATGGTTTTACTTAAACTGCTTTTCCTCTTTGCTCTGCTAGTGTGTATGTGTGATAGATGTTTCCCAGTGAGCATTTCTCTGTTTCTCTCTGTCACAGCTCAGGCTGAGGGCAATATGAACATATCTGTCCCTGTTGAAGATGATTCACAACAAATATGTGGTAAATATCAATCACTGTCGGTAAATGTAAATGTAAAGCAACAATTGCAGGGCCAGTCACATCAGCAGCAGATTTTATACAGATATATAGAACAGAACAGAGTGTCCTCAGTGATATCCAGTTTACAACAATTATAAAATCTTAAAGGTACAATAGGAGATTTCAGGAAATGCTAACTTTAGCCTGATAACACTGAAAGCTACAGCCCCTGAATGTATCCAACATTACCCACACAGACCTCTTATTAATGTCTCTTATTAATTTGTTTTGATTATAGAGCTGCAAAACTTCTTGAAAACTCACAAAAACAAAATGAAGCGAAAGGCTAAATATATTTTTGAGGGCAACAAAGAAAATGACACAGATCTCAAAGCTGTTTACACAGAACTGTTTATCACAGAGGGAGATATGGAAGATGTCAATCAGGAACATGAGAATTTGAAGATTGAAGATGTATTCAAGAACAAAAAAACACATGACAAACCAATCGAATGCAATGATATATTTACTGAACTGAGGAAAAACAATAAGGAGAAGATTGTGCTGACCAAGGGAATTGCTGGCATTGGAAAAACTGTCTCTGTGCACAAATTTATTCTGGACTGGGCAGAAGGAAACACCAATCAGGATATAGACTGTGTGTTCCTGCTTCTATTCAGAGAGATTAATGTGATTAAAGACAGAGAGGTCAATCTCCATGAGTTTCTACTGAAATTTTACCCTGAATTGAAAGACCTGGAGAAATCAAAGTTATATAAGGAACGTAAGCTGGCTTTTATATTTGATGGACTTGATGAGAGTCGAATGACATTAAACTTTAAAAGTGAAGCATTGAACACTGTTGAGGAAAGAGCATCTGTAGATGTGCTGTTTACAAGTCTGGTCAAAGAAAATCTGCTTCCATCAGCTCTCATCTGGGTAACCTCACGCCCAGCAGCAGCCAATCAGATCCCTCCTCGGTATGTGGGTTTGTTCACAGAGGTGCGAGGGTTCACTGACCAACAGAAGGAGCAGTATTTCAGAAAGAGAATCACAGATGAGACTCAGGCCTCCAGAATCATCTCACACATTAAGATGTCTCGTAGTATCTATATCATGTGCCACATTCCTGTGTTCTGCTGGATAACGACCACAGTACTTCAGGATATTCTCATTGAGAACAATGGCGAGAACATCAGCACAACACTTACTGAAATGTACATTCACTTCTTGCTGATTCAGATTAACATGAAGAACCAGAAATATGATGAACAAGAAGAAAGAGAATGTACAGAGCACTTACATTTAAATAGAGAGATGATTTTAAAGTTAGCCAAGTTAGCATTTGAACAACTGAAGAAGGAAAACATTGTGTTCTATAAGGAAGATCTGAAAGCATGTGGTATTGATGCAAGTAAAGACACTGAGTTCACAGGAATGATTGCTGAGATCTTCAAAAGGGAGCACAGACTTCATAGAGCAAAAGTCTACTGCTTTGTGCATTTGAGTGTTCAAGAGTTTCTTGCTGCAGTTCATGTGTTCCTCTGTTACCTAAACAAGAACATGCAGGAGCTTCAGTTTTTCTTTGACAAGCCAGAAGAAAATATCACATTGCGGAAGCTACTGCAGAAGGCCACTGATAAAGCCATTAGCAGTCAGAGAGGACATCTGGACCTGTTTCTGAGGTTTCTGATGGGCATTTCACTGGAATCCAGTCAAAACCTGCTCAAAGGTCTGATCACACACACTGAAGACACCACAGAGAGCATCATGAAAACAGCTGAATACATTAAACAGGTACAAAACAGGAATATATCAGATGAAGCTTTAGTCAACCTATTCTACTGCTTACTTGAGCTCAAGGATCATTCATTATATGAGGAAGTCATGAGTTACCTCAGATCAGATGCACATCCAGGAAGAGACCTCTCATCTTCAATGTGCACAGTGCTGACCTACATACTGCTCATGTCAGAGAAGGTGTTGGATGAGTTCGACCCAAAGAGGTTAACATCACCTTCAAAGTACAGGAGACTCATCCCAGCTGTGAGATGCTGCAGAAAAGCACTGTGAGTAATTTCAGTGACTGCTTTTCAATTAAATGTTTTGTTCTACATTACTAAAGAATTAAATCTCAAAATGTTATGTGAAATATTTTCCCTCATTATGAAGAGTACAATAACTGATTGCCAAAAAATTGAACATTAGAAAATAATCTGGCTGAACATTCTGTTCTGGCAGATTTGACAGTTGTGGTTTTGATGAAACATGCTGTGAAACTGTGTCTTCTGCTCTACAATCAACAAACTCCCATCTGACAGAGCTGGACCTGAATAGCAATCACCTGCAGGATTCGGGAGTGAAGCTGATTTATGATGGACTGAAGAGTCCACACTGTCAACTAAACATACTGAGGTTTGACATTCACTGAATCACTATGTTCAAATATGTGGATAAACAGGTGTTTCTTAACTATAGTTAATAGATATTTTTCCATCTATATTGTAGCATGATGGTATTATGGCATTTTCTCCAAAAAAAAAAAAAAAAAAATGAAAAGAATGAAATAATACCTAAACTTCCTCAATGACTTCTTTGCAGTGGCAACTTGTGGATTTTAAAATAGAGGAGGCACACTAATTGTGTTTGTCTGGGGATTCCTGACGATTATTATTATTATTATTATTATTATTATTATTATTATTATTTACTGAAACATTTAAAATGGATTTTTGTCAAAATACCTCAGTTAGGGAGAGTAGGCTTAGAGTTAGGCTTAGTGGGGACAAGAGTTTATACAGTACAACTATTTCTATATAATGTCCCTATAAAACATGAAAACCCAATGTGTGTATGTGTGCTTAATATATTTGTAACCATTTTGAGGAAAACTAGATATTAATGCAATTTTCAGATTTTCTGTGACCTAATCTAAAGTGAGAACAAATGTATTTAATAAATTGTCAACAAAGCATTATTAAACTCTTCACATATGAGTAATTAAACATTAATTACAGTGCCAATTAATAAACTCACTATTTGTATTTAGTCTGGTGAATTCACATTAACATGGCTGTTTGTTTTGTCCTCTTCACAGGCTGTGCGGGTGTCATCTCACTGCTCAGTCCTGTGAAAGTTTGTCTTCAGCTCTACAGTCCTCAAACTCTGTCCTGAGAGAACTGGACCTGAGCAACAATGACCTGCAGGATTTTGGAGTGAAGCTTCTTTCTGTTGGACTGAGGAGTCCAAACTCTAAACTGCAGATGTTGAGGTTTGAGTTAATTTTTTTTTTTTTTTTTTTTTTTTTTTTTTTTAAATCACACTGTTAAGATTAATTCTGTATGCAATTACTGTGTTCTTCTTTTTCAGATTTTCCATATGTAATCTCACTGCTCAATCTTGTGGGAGTTTGTCATCAGTTTTGAAATACTCAAAAACTGTCCTGAGAGACTTAGATCTGAGTAACAATGACCTGCAGGATTCTGGAGTGATGCTTCTTTCTGAAGGACTAAAGAGTCCAAACTGTCAGATAGAGCTACTGAGGTAACTGGTTTTCCATTAAATAGTTAACAAAATGCTACTCATACATTAATCAGGGTGTAAACAAAATGTGGTCCACATATGTTTCAGCAAATGTGGCCCAGGTATATTAAAACATATCTGGGCCAGTTTTGGCTAAGATATAGAACAGTAAACACTAGCTAATGTGGCTGTGAGCCTAAAGTGGCCAGCATATAATGCCACAAATGTGGCTCAGTTATCCTATAACATACCTGGCTAATCACTGGGTAAGCCTAACTTGTCCCACATTTGACACAGCAAATATGCCATGTATATCATAAAACAGATTAGGGCCACTTCTGGTTTGGAGGTAACACTTGACACTTGCTCATTGAAATGTAACTATGAAATTGTAAATATAGCCTAATTATTTTAATAGAATTTGGCTACTTTTAGTAGGATCCAACACAGTTAACTGATGCAGGCTGATCTGGATATGAGTCTAAAGAAGCCTGTATAACCAGCTATTTATTTTTTGAAACATGTTTTAATGGTAGTTTTTATATGTGTGCTGTGTACTATATATACAGAAGTGCACTATAATGATAGCTCTTACAGACATACTGTGTACATAGAGCCTGAGCAATAAGCATTTAGGTTCAAACTTGTGAAGAACTATTTCTGAAGTCTTCTAAGACATCTGAATTGCTGCTTGTGCAAAACATGGGTTGGGATGATTTTACCAAGTAGGACACATTTCTGGATCAACTTATTTGGTACATTCAGGTGAACAATCAAGATTATTTTGAATTGAATAAGAGCATTGTTGACATGGTGGTCCAGAACAAGACCACCAGCCACAAAGGAATAGGCCTGTGGAGATGATGAGAGGAGCTTGTCAAGCATGGACCTCATTTAATTTTTTGTTTCCTCTATGGTGTAAGCACAGCAGGTATGTAGTGTAGATAAAATGCAATGCAGATGAAATTCTCTTCCAGATACAAATGAAAGGCAGGCATATGTATATGTATATATCAGAGGTTGCGTTAGACTTTAACGTTGTCTGTCATTTTGATGGACAGGGTTGTAAAAATTCTATCATTAATATATTATTACCCATCATTTTAAATTTCAGATTTAAATTATATGTAACACATATAATAGTTTTTATTTTTGTTTACATTTAAATTTTTTATTCCATGAACCTACAGGGAGTGCATACTGTATAGGCTTATGCATTTATTTATGCAGAGACCAGATGAACAGAGACATAGGACATGAATGTGACAGTGGAGGACACTATAAAAAACAAAACAAAGCATGCTAGGACTGGGTAAAAAAATGTACTTTTCGATTTTAATAGATTCTCATTTTTATGACACAAAACCTATTCTTAAATCCCAATCAATCTTTTGAACTATGCTATTTTCAGTTGGTGAATGAACAGTAGGGTAGAGTGGGGGAAAACACCTCCCCTAAGGACTGTGTAGATTTTTAACAAAAATTACATTTGAACCTTATTAAAATTAAAAAGAATAAAATCAATAATTTTAAATTACAAAATAATAATAGCCTATTTGATGCAAACTGGCTAGCTAGCTAACTTCCTGATGTGCTAATTTGAGGTCATTTTTAAATCTAAAATCCAAATATTTTTATTCAACCAACTAGTTCGAATTCATTTGATGTTCAGGGGTGCGTTTCCCGTACAACGACGTAACTCGCTGATTAACCTTCATAGTACAATGCATTGTTGTGGAAACAAACTAGCTAGTCAGGATTGTTTCCTGAACACGGTCGCATCTCAGTTGTTTGAACCACATTAGTTCAACAATGTAGGGCCGTTGTTAATGATGTCACCGAGCAATAACTTCCGCTATTTAACGGATTATAAATCTTAGAATGCCGCTACATTAAACATACCACCTGATGACTAATTTACTATTTTTTTGTTCCTTGTCATTTCACTTTATTTGACGTTTGATTGATCACGGGTTCCCTCTTACATCATACTCTGGGGTTCCCTTTAGGCATTTACGCACATGCGCACTACTAAAAACGGCGCATATAGAGGATGCACAAAAATACATAGATTAAAATGCATTTATATGTAGGTTGAATGGAAGATATTGACTGTACTGCATGTTAGCTTGCTTATTGGGCCCAAGAGCATAATTTATTGAGCCCATCCCAGATAGCAAAACTGATGTGGCCCAGATCTGGCTTACATCTGACACATCATCAGGGCCACATTTGGCATGGAATGATGGCACTTGAGCGGTCCACTCCTGTTTGCCAGACCTCAACCACAAGAAAGCCATAACAATGCCACACATCAGCCAAACACAAAACAAATAAAACAGATCTGGGCCAAAATTAATATTACTGGTGCCCAGATTTGAGCCAGATCTGTTTTATTTGTTACTCAAAAAAAGAATTCAGTCTAAACATAAACTTTATGTATTTAAATTACATGCAAAATTTACATCCATTTAGATTACATAGCATTAATATAAACAAATCAATAAACTTAATGATTCATATGCATCAGTCGTATGTGAATGAAATAGGTAAAATTTATGTAAAAGTTCCCAGTGTTTTCACACTACAGAGTGTTCAAGTAGCATTGACACAGTGTTGGAGTTAATTATGTGATGATTGACCATTAATGATGAACAAGCACAATCACTGATGGAAAAAAGAAAAACACAAGAACTATGACTTCAGCCACAAACAAGATGAAATCAACTGAAATAAAACACATCTCTTTAAACATTTTTTCTGTCAAACATCTAGAGAAGCTCTATTGAGAATTAAGAAAGGTTTAGATGATTTATTGAAAACATTTCATTTGACCTAACCATCATAGCGATCAGGGGTCACTTTAGTTGGCCCTGAAATGAGTTTGTGTAGGTTGGGATGTCTGCATGTCAACAGCATGATTAATAATCATAAATTTCTAATATGTTTGAAATTTCTGATTTGGGATCTTGCAGGCTCTGATGTGATCAGGAGCAGTAAATTAATCATAATGACACCACACAATTGAGGATTTATTTGGACAAAATGTCATTTGTGACAAACCTTCAATCTAGCTATTCCCCCTGATTGCTTAGGGGTGAAAATCAGGCTTAAAATCTTAAAGCGTGGATTTCGGTGTTGTGTTTACAAGTGAAACTGTGAGAATCTGCAAACAGCTTCTTATTTAATTTCAGTACATGAAGTTTTGTTTTTAAATCTTATCTTTATTTTTTATTTTTTTTTTACTTTGTTAATGTAAGATTTCAGGAGCAGTATTGTGCCACTGTTGTTTGTATGAGATCTAACACTTTATTTTGCATTTAAATGCAAGATATATGATGTCCAATGATTTGGGGGAATATTTGTTTCTTCCTGAAAATGCTAAATAAGCACAAAATTATTTATATATAATATATATTTATTTATATTATATATTTATTTATTTATAAATTATATATATATAAATAATTATATTGTGATGTTTGTTTTTACTGAATAAACAGTTGATATACAAATAACAACAAAACATTAATGTGATGTGGAGTGTTGTTGTATGTTTTGTAGGTTGTCTGGCTGTATGGTGACAGAGAAAGGCTGTCATTGTTTGTCTTCAGCTCTGACTTCAAACCCCTCACACCTGAGAGAGCTAGATCTGAGCTACAATCACCCAGGAGATTCAGGAGTTATGCTGCTTTCTGAGAAACAGAAGGATCCAGACTGCTCACTGGACAAACTTAAGTATGTCAAGCAAGAGGAGAATTTGGGTTTAACATTTCATTGTCTCTGTATATCTATAACACTCTAGGTGTTTCTAGAGGATGCAGGAATATAAAGGATTTAATAAACCCTGCGGCTCATCACGATACACTCGTGCTAAGACACGAAACGATTAGTTTGTGCAAGAAACTTAACAGTATTTATATAATTTTTATCTCTGATCCACCGCAGTATCAATATTGATTTATAGAAAATAATGTTTGATTAGCTTGTTCAAATGTGTTTGATTAGGGTTATAGTGAAACTGAACCACAGTGACATTTTTTTTATTTTAATTTCTTAATTTTAAAGGTTAAAGTAGATTATGGGTTTCTGTCTGTAGTCATTTTTGGTTATGTGTAAATATTAGGGCTGTCAGTTGATTAAAATGTTTCATCTAATTTAGTACATGACGTGTCGATTAATTTACCTAATTAATCATGAAAAAGATTTGACTGAAAATACCCACAAAAGATTATTTAAAACTATTTTGGTGTTAAATTGTAAAAGTATCAAGTACTTTAAATTACAATTACAAATTGTAGCTGTCAGGGTTGCGTAGAACCACAGAGAATGCAGGAGGCGCAACTTTAAGTAAACAGAATTTTATTCAACATGAACACAGGACATAACAGAAGACATCTAAGACCAGATGCCAGACACGGAGAAACACGGGGCTTAAATACTTTATGACAAACAGGATAATTAACAAGGCACACCTGGGATCAAATTAACTAGACAGGAAACATTACCAAAAAAAGAAAACAGCCTTTTTGATCATATTTACAAAGGGTACCAACAATTCTGACCATGACTGTATATATTTTTCATATTGAAGTTGTGATGGCAGAAGTTTCAGGAATGTTTAATATTGCGTGGAAAACAATTCTGCAGCATTATCATGTGTCTTGTTGTACAGTTCACACAAACAGTAGCCTAGTACTTTGTTCAAAGTCCCTTTAAGGAAAGTCATTCCATTCGGTTGCCATATTTGAAATGCCTCTCGGGCATGCAAGTGCAGCTCTTTGAATGGAGAAACATCAAATTCTCTAAAACTGTTAAAAACTGCCTCATAAATTATGTTACTTATGGAGTAGTAGTGTTAAAAAAAAGCTTGTTTTTGAAGCTAGACCAGCCAATGTGCATGCACAGCCATGAGTGTGAGTTTGCAAATGCTGCCTGTTTCTATAGAAACTGGAGTTTCTAACATTAGGTTGAAGCACGGCTACAGACGGCAGTCAACAAGATCAGCCGGTTGCAGTCAGGGGCAGAGTTGAAAACAAACACGTCCATTCGGACACTTTCTGCTCTCGGTAGTGATTCTCAAGCTGTGTTTGCGTACTCTATATCACAGATGAAGTAAATAAAATGTAATATTTGTCAAATACACAGATGTTTCAGAAACATTTTCATGAGCAACAGAAACACTTTTTATATACCTCTTAATACAGTGACATCTGTTCAAGAATAAACCAGCATAAACATTTATTATTTAAAACTAATAAAGTTTGGGTATATATGCTTGTATCCCATTTTGTGATAAACGTGACTCAATATTAGGACTGGGTGATATATATATATATATATATGTATATATATATATATATATATATATATAATAGATAGATAGATAGATAGATAGATTTTATGCACATCTCATCAGTAAAGACAGTTCTTTGATTAGCGGTAAATCTCCATCATCTGTTTTCAAATGGAGCGCCAGTTAATACACAGAGCTGTAGATCACTGACAAGCTACGCAATATCGGGTTCAGTTTTGTGGGTGATTCATTTAATCAAAGAATCGGCTTTACTGACGAGATGCACATGATGTATATCGATTGATATATATTGCCCAGCCCTTCTTAATACAACATTGCAACTACAGTATAAAAAAAAAAGAAAAAAAAAAGCATACACTGTTCTAAAAACACAGATTTGTGGCCATTATTGGAATTAAAATGTTAGAATAAACACAAAACACACGTGATCATTATCATGCCGTGAAATTTAGGGTTAGGGTTAGGGTTATGTTAGGGTTATGCAACTGGCCCCAGGTCATCCTACTGAATATGAGATATATCCAGATACACAGCCCGACTAGCGACCACCCCATGTACCCTAGCAACAACATAACAACCAAGTATCTTAGCAACTGCACAGCAACACTCTAGCATCCACCTTGCGTACAATGGCAACAACATAGCAACAGCCTAGCAACTACCCAAAATACTTTAGCGACTGCATATCAACCATCCAATACCTTGGCAGCTGCATAGCAACAGTTTGTTGACTGACTGAATGTGTTTGTGTTTGTGTGTGTGTGTGTGTGTGTGTGTGTGTGTGTGTGTGTGTGTGTGTGTGTGTGTTTTTTCTAGTGTGGATCATGGAGGAGAATCCAGGATTACAGCAGGACTGAAGAAATGTATGTCTACAAACACACACACACACACACACACACACACACACACACACACACACACACTCCTCATAAACCACGTATTTAAGAACACACAGCTTTAGTTATTGTTATTTCTCTGTTTTTGTGTTCAGATGCCTGTTTTCTCACACTGGATCCAAACACAGCAAACACTAAACTCCTTTTGTCTGACGAGAACAGAAAGGTGACAAACGAGGACAAGAATCAGTTGTATCCTGGTCACCCAGAAAGATTTGATATTTATCTTCAGGTGTTGTGCAGAGAGAGTGTGTGTGGACGCTGTTACTGGGAGATTGAGTGGAGTGGTGAATGTGTGCTCATATCAGTGTCATATAAGAGCATCAGCAGAAAAGGGCAGGGTGTTGAGTGTTGGTTTGGATCTAATGATCAGTCTTGGAGTTTGTTCTGCTCTTCCTCCAGTTACTCAGTTATACACAGTGACATACAGACTGAGCTCCCTGTGAAGTCCATCAGCAGCAAAATAGGAGTGTATGTGGATTTCAGTGCAGGAACTCTGTCCTTCTACAGCGTCTCTGACACAATGAGCCTCATCCACACAGTCCACACCACATTCACTCAGACGCTCTATCCTGGGTTTGCTGTTGATTCTGGATCATCAGTGAAACTTTGTTGATAATTCAGAATAGAGTGACAAAAGATTCTACACAAAGTTCTTTGAGCTGCATGATGAATCAGTAACAGTGAGATGTTATAGAGTCTCTTCATGACATTAATACTGCAGCTCAACTTCTGTCACTCAAATAACAGTCAGAATAAATGTGTTTTAAAAAAAAAAACCTCATATATGCAGTAAGGTGTGTGTGTGTGTGTGTGTGTGTGTGTGTGGGTCATGCTGAGTAATGATTGTGCTTTTGCCAACCTACATTTGTGTTTTTATTGTAGTCACATCAAACATTTGTATTATTACTATCAAAATTACTTTTCAATAGCAAATTGCTTATCTCAAACATGATTTGTTAAGATAATGTAATTCTTATATTTTATCATTCATTTGATTTCACTCTATTGTTTTTATGCAGTAATAATTAAACATAATGACAAGTTAACTTTAGATCAGATTTGAATTCTTGATGAATATGTGAAATGCCTGAATGTTCTTTGTATTATGAATATAATAGATTTCACACAAGACTGAAACAAGCTTCAGGAGAGTTTGTAGACATTATAAAATATGACATTAAACACAACATTTAATAAAATCCATTTATTGTAACTACAGTAAAGCTGTATTAAAATATTATGGGATCTTTTTCAAACAGATTTTTATTTATTTATTTATTTTTTAATTCAACAGGATATGTCATGCTTTACATTAACTTGCCAAACATGCCATTAGGGCTGGTTCGAATACCATTTTTTGCGCTTCGAAGCTTCGGTGGTAATCAATATCGAATATTCGAAGCTTCAGTGGGAGGGGCTAAGCATACAATAAAGGCAGAAATCTCTGTGTTGTCTGTTTGCATTATGTCGGGAATCATTCATCCAAAGGACTTCACGCTTCAGGAATGTGTTTTCTGCAGACCCAAGGGAATTCCGCTCCAATATGCTCACACAACGAGTCTAGGGCAGTGGTTTTAAAACCCTGGGTCGCGACCATCGGGTGGGTCGAGGAACTTAAAAAATAGGTTGCCAGGATGATTTCCGGAAGATGTATACATGTATGTAACGAAGTTCAAGACTCTGGGAAGGATGCAGGAAACTACGAACGTACTTTAATATTAAAATAAACATTAACAAAACGAAAGTAAGCGGCAGCCGCCTCACGCCTGACTCCATCTGTGTTTGAGTTGATCTGTCAGAATCCACTCACCGCTCAAAACTAGGCTTTATAACTGTTGCTGTGAGTTCTTTATAGGATACAGGCTGTGTGGCGGACACGTCGCATGTTGATTTTTTTTTCTGCGCCTATGTTAACAGATTAGAGCAGCCACACTGTCTGCGGAATACGCGCTTATATCAGGTGCGGTCCAACCACACCGCAACCGCGACCCTGCGACAGAATAGAAGTGAAGCGGATTTTTTCGGCAGCAGTCATGTAACAAACCTGCTCCACGTCCGCCACGCAGGCAGTGTGTCTCAGAGGCTCTCCACTCACATGCTCTGTTAGGCTATAGACAGCTCACATTTCAATCAACAAAAATATTTCTTTATATTTCAAACTTTAAAATAAATCACAACCAGGTTGCAAGCTATAGTGACACTGGTACACTCTTTTCTCCGTGGCTTGCTGACAGCTCTCCCCCTCCCGTTCACTAATGGGCCATTCAAGCGCGAATGAGAACTGTTCGCGGCGGAAGTCACGTGTTGAAAAAAAAGAATATTCGAATCTCAGAATTGAAAATCGAATGCCAACCCACCAAACGAATATTCGACTATTCTAGTACAGCCCTACATGCCATGTTCTGTCTGCCCCAAACTTCATATGTTTGATAAAAGTTCTGGCCTGAGGCCTAAAACTAACTTACCAACTTACCACACCTACCAATGGCCGGTAATATGATCAAATTTATTGGCCTTTTTTTTTTTTTTTTACCTGGTCGTGATTAATTTTTCTGTAATTGATCCTGATTAATCACATATTTATACTGTCATAATTTCACACTGAACCTCCAAATGAATGTAGAAACAAAATTAAAGATTGTATAGTTTAAATATGTGTTTAGTGGCATAATTTTACTAAGTAGTACTGATACCAAAACTGTTACTGGTGTCTCAGTCTCAAAAACTATACAAATCAGTCTTTATTCAATCTACAAATGTTAATCGGAGACTAGAGCCATAAAGTGATTTCTCTTTTCCTTTTGCTTTTTATTTACATCAGTGACAAACTTCAGCGAACGGTGAGTGAACTACAGTGAACGGGAGGTCATATGTTCCGTTCACTTAATTTTGTTGTGGCCACAAGATATTAAAGGGGTCTTATTATGGTCTTTTACAAAGTCTTGATTTTGTTTAGGGGTGTACTAGAACATGTTCTCATGCTTGGTGGTTGGAAACACACATTATCTTTCACATAATTTACATTATTACAACAGCTTTTTCCCCAGCCTGGCACAAATGGCTCAATTAGTTCCGGGTTTGAGGAAGGCCTGCCTTCTGAAAAACAAAGTGTTTTGTGATTAGTTAGCTTTCACACTGCTTTATGATTGGTGAACAGTATTGTCACGACCCTTGCCAAAGCATCAAGCTCTGACTTGGTTATATTTAAGGATATGTGAAGGTATAGCGGATGCTACAGCAGTGATGGGTCCTATCGTCAGCCTGCCAGACTGACAATACATAATATTGTGCTAATTTGTTAAATTATTTACATGCTTTCATTGTCTGAAACCAGCTCCAGCATAAGGCTTAGTATGTTAATGTTTTTAATGTGTAACCCCTCATGCTAAAAAGGCAGTTACTCTGAGGGGGTTCACAGATTTTCGATGGGTACTGGATAAAAGCATAAAACCACTCCTTAAAACAAACATATGTTTTCCCTTTTTCATTCTCCACAGTGTATATAACATTTGATCCATTTATCCACCAATAAATGAATAGATGTTTTATACCATTTGGCAGTCTTTGTCTGCATCAAAGTCAATGAAATAAATACACTTATCACGTGAGTCCATGCAGTCGATGCGATGAATTGAAGAGGATGAGTATGAATCCACAAGCTTGAGTGCGATGCAATGTAATAATCCAAAAGGTCAGATGAATGAGATAATTGTTACTGGCGTTGGCGATTCAAATACCGCGCTTTAAGCGGACTGCAACCCAAACGAACACAGGCCAGACTCCTTGTTGCTCAGCGGACGTGCAGTGAACACGGCCTTAGTGCTTAAGTGATCCGAATGCAGTGAGTCAAACATCAGATGGTGGTCCAAACCACCTGAGTTATACAAGTGTTCATACGGTGAAAGAAAAGAGTCCTTTATTTGAGCAGAAACTTAGAAAGTTCTCAAACAAGGACTCTGAATCGGCAGGTAGCATTTGCCACGCTGTTGCTTAAAACCAAACTGACTCACATTGAAATGGTCATGCTTAAATGAGGAATACACTAGGCCTTAGCGCCCTCTAGCGGCTCCCAGCGATATTTCACCCGGCCATGAAAACTAACATTTTTTATACATTTTAGAAAAAGAAAAAACAACACATCAGACAATAAACAAAAGTAGCGGTTACATCGTTACAAATGACTTAATTTGTATTTAACATGACAACAATTGAATAAAAACATTGTAAGTTACTAATTATAATGCTTACATTTCCTTAGTTATTCAAAAAGCAGCTACATAAAAGAACATTAACAATTTTAAATAACATCACTGATTACTGTAGCCTAGTCTAGTGCAAGTATATGCATTAAAAAAAAAGTGAAGCTATCTATACTGTATAATGAATAAATCTCTTATGGCTTTGATATCAGTCTTGCCTCAGCATGTGTTTTGCCCCCCATACTGCACATGTCGGCAGCGCACGGCCACCGGAGGAGATCGTGTTCACTGTCGTCAATGCTTGAAGCGCTGCGGATCATTGAAACATTTGCTCAACCTTTGGAACGGCATTTCTTTTTTCTATAATGATGCCCTCAAAATGTCCGTAATGCTGAAACTCTATACTGACGCGGCACCTTCTATTGGTTTTGGGGGGGTTTTCCAAAAGGAGTTGTTTGCCGAAAAGTGGCCACACAAATTCGCGAACCTAGCATCGGGTTCCAATTCGTCTGCCCTTTACGAACTTTATCCTATCGCGGTAGCAACCATACTCTTGGGATCCGCCTGGTCTCATAAACGCATCATATTCTGTGATAATGAAGCCACCATCTCTATAATAAACAAAGGATGATCTCGCTGTCTGACTATTGTGTCCGACTATTATGCAAGCATACTCTGGGGATCCGCCTGGTCTCGTAAACGCATCGTCATATTCTGTGATAATGAAGCCGCCGTCTCTATAACAAACAATGGAATATCTCGCTGTCCAACTATTATGTCTGTACTAAGACGTCTAATATGGCAGTCAGTCATTCACAATTTTATCATCAAAGCTGAACACATTCCCGGATATGTTAACACTGTTGCTGACTCACTCTCTCGTTTTCACCTACAGACATTCAGACGCCTCTGCCCAGCGGCCAATCTGGATCCAACATCCTGCCCGGCCTTATCCGAAATAGTGCTCAACTAGCGCCTTCATACAACATTTTATTAAATTCAGCTAGACATTATATCACTCAAGGAGCGATCCTTCCACTCTTAAAGCATATAATTCTGCCTGATCATTTTTCTCGACATTTTGTTTTTTCTTCCAAATTCCTCTTTTTCCCATCTTAATTTCAACCGTATGCTCCTTCTTAGTTTGTCATTTCGATTCAAGGAACTTCAAAGTTTCTACAATTTGTAAATCGCTTGCTGACATTCAATTTCACGCCAGATATAACAACCCAAACTATCCCAGTTTGTTTTCTGCTCCGTCAGTTTGTCTTCTTCTTAAAGGCATGACCAAATCCGTAGGAAAAAATGTTGACAAACGCTTATCAATTATGATATCGCTATTAGAAAAGTTAATCATCTCCCTGCGCAATTGTCTATTTACTGCATACTATAATACCCTCCTGGAAGCCATGTTCCTAACTGCTTTTTATGGTTTTATGCGACCAGGAGAATTTACATCTGATTCTTCACAATTTGATCCTTCTAAAGGTTTAACGATTTCTGATATGTTTTTCTCCGAATTTCTACACTGTGTTCCTTAAACGCTCCAAGTCTGATTCTTCAGGCTCAGGCGTCACCCTCACTATTTCTAAAATTAACAGCCACCTCTGTCCCTTTACGTCTATGGTTCAATATCTCAAAATTCGTCCCCATACTCCCAGTCATTTCCCTCTCTTTATGTTACCTGATGGCCTCCCTGTTACAAAAGATTGGTTCAGAATCCATCTCGCTGCTGTCGTAAGAAGTTGTGGTCTTCCTTCTCATCTCTATACTGGGCATTCATTCAGAATTGGTGCTGCTACTACTGCTGCCAAACGAGGGATGTCAACCTTATCCATTAAGTTGCTCAGCCTTCGAAACGTACATTCGAAGCGATACGCTTACTATCCTGAATGCTCAGCAGGCTCTTTCAAGCTCTATTAAGGTAATACTTACAGCATATACTGGTGGTGGTGTTTTCTGCATTTGCTAATTGTGTTAAGATTTATGTTACCCTCTCTGTCTCTATAGCCTATCATGGCTCTCTCGCTGCCTGTATGTGGCCTCTGTCTCTATAGCCTATTGTGGCTCTCTCTGGCCTATTAGCAACCTCTGTCTCTTTAGTCTATCGTGGCTCTCTCGCTGGCCTATGCACGGCCATAGTCTCTCTAGCCTATTGTGCACCCCTTCTCTTCCTCTCATCTATCAACCCTCACCTTCTTATCTATGAGCTTTCATATCTTCTTTCAGTGTACAAAACCAAGTGATTCATGGATTAATTTGCTTATTTTATTTTTCTTTAATATTTCAGGATCTTCTCCAAAGAATCTACTTTCATGGTGGATACTAGCTTGATTCCTCAAATCTTTGGGCATAGGCTCCACCCCCGCCTTCATCTTCAGGCAGGATCTGCAAGAATCCCCATTCACCTGATTCAAACCATGGACAGGGCCTACGCCAAAGAACTTTGTCATTCATGTTTCCAAAATTTTAATAGTTTATTAATTAAATACTAATACTAATAAGTAAGAATGGGTCCCAGACAGCATCTGACTCTGTGCCAGATTCGTTTTCAACCGGCAAATCCGCATTACAGTCACATCCGTTTCAGTGCTGTATCACAGTCCTAGACGGATCCGGCCCGTGTCTGGTTTCAGTGGGCACGGTCTACTATCGCAGAGCGGATCCGGGCCGAGTCTGGTACGGAGCTGGCCCAGTGCTGGCCCAGATGAGCGGAAAACCAGATGCGTGCCGGTATTGGCCCGTTGTGCCAAAAGACACTGGCCCAAGTCCGTTTTGCGGATTTGCAGGAGTGTGGGCCAGAATCAGGCCGGATGAAATTTGCTGTCAGGGGTTTTAGCAATGAATCAATAAGTATTACTGTACATACAACAATCAATGTTTCAACTCAAACATCTAAATAACATCCTTACAATCAAAGGTACTTTACCAACTTTACAGTCTGAATTAGTACAAATTTGAGGTATTACCCAACAGTTAACAACTGATTCAATACCATTTTTCACATTTAACTTCTATTAACTTCAAATAGAATAACTTCCCAACAAAACCCTGCATGTTCACATTTTCACACCTCACGTTCACATTTGATTCAGTATGTACACACATCACGTGTTGTATTAGTCTAATTAATTATTAGTGTAACTTCATAGCATTCATTATTATTATTGTTGGAACCTCATGAGCTGGGGATGGCTGCTCCTTGCATGGGGCCACTGAGACCATCTATGAACTTTTGGACTATTTCACAATGTCTCTGTCTCTGTGTTCCTGCTCCATCTGAGCAGCCCTTGTGGGCTCCTGCTCCATCTGCACTGCCTGTTGTGCTCCTGCTCCTGTCTACATTGTGCACAGAGATTCATGTAGGCAACGTGGCATGTGGTTAATATAATAATAATAATAATAATAATAAATAATAATAATAAATTACATAATAATTAATATAATAATTTTTGAATTAAAAATGATTGGTTAATCCATCTCTGATAATCCCAGGTTACTATGGTCACAGGTTTGCTTACGCATTAAACTCATGGCCTCAAGAAAAATATACTGCTCCCTCACCATAAGAACTGGTGGCCATGAGAAATGAATGTTGTTCCCTTATCATAGCATCTTGAGGTCACGACTTCACAGTGTGTGGACAAAACATAAGGATGTCATTACCTCAACAAAATCTCATGGCCAAGACATACCGTTCCCACAAGTTAATATGTCATGGCCATGACAAAATTAAGGAAACAGTAGTTAACCAAAAAAAATTCAAAATGGCACTATATGCCCAAAAGGTTGCCGACCCCTGTATTAAGCCCTGACAGCAAATTTCATCCGGCCTGATTCTGGCCCACACTCCTGCAAATCCGCAAAACGGACTTGGGCCAGTGTCTTTTGGCACAACGGGCCAATACCGGCACGCATCTGGTTTTCCGCTCATCTGGGCCAGCACAGGGCCAGCTCCGTACCAGACTCGGCCCGGATCCGCTCTGCGATAGTAGACCGTGCCCACTGAAACCAGACACGGGCCAGATCCGTCTAGGACTGTGATACAGCACTGAAACGGATGTGACTGTAACGCGGATTTGCCGGTTGAAAACGAATCTGGCACAGAGTCAGATGCTGTCTGGGAGGTTATATTTTTACAGAATGTTCCTATGTAGGATGATTTTATGTAGAAAAGAACAGTGAACCACAAGAAAGTCACACTTTGAGCAGCTACTTTGGTGTTAAAGGTAGCTATATGCATGATTCCCTCATTTACTTCCATCCAGTTATGGGCTTTCCTCCTGATATACTACATCAGGGATGCAAAACTCTGGTTCCAACTCTGCTCCAACACACATACCTGTGGTTTTTAAATAACAGGGACTTGATTAGCTGGATCTGGTGCATTTAATAGGGGTCTATAAAGGGCTGTTGAAATAATTCCCTCTAGCATAAAGTTTTATCTCAAGTCAGCTTTATTTTTGTAATGCTTTATATAATACAGACTGTCAAATCATTTGAGGCAATTCAGATTCTGCTGTAAAGCACGTCTAAAAGACAAGAGTGTCATTTTTCTCACTAATGTCAGTTCAGATCAATAACTGTGAAGTTCATCAGTTTGAAATGACATCAATTCAACTGCAAACAGTTTTGACAAAAGACAACAATGTAGTTATTCAGTTAGAAACAGTTCAGTGTAAATTCAGTTAGGTACCAATGTCAATGTTGCAAGACGCAATTCAGCTGTCAAACAGCTCTATGGAAGATAGTATGCCATTATGAAAATTAAGGTTTGCTTTGTTTCTGGAAGTCTTTCCACAGTGATGGCACATGACAGCTCAGCGATGTACCTGTGTGATTTCTGGGTTTTTCTTGTCTGTAAAACTCATTCCACACTGATGACATTTAAACAGGTCTCTTTTGAGTAAATCTTCATGTAGTACTTAAGGTTACCTTTTTGGTTGAAACTTCTCTCCAGTGTGAATTTTCATGTGTAAGGTGTTTTGTTTGACTGAAACTGTTTCCACACAGAGGGCATGTGTAAGGTTTCTTCTCAGTGTGAGATCTCATATGCCTGGTAAGGTTTCCTTTATGAGTGTAACGGTTTCCACACTGTTGGCAGGTGAAAAGCTTCTCTCCAGTGTGAACTGTCATATTCAGGGTTCTTACAACTTTTCCAAAGTAAAATTCAAAAACTTTTCAAGCACTTTTAAGGTGCATTTTCAAGATTTTCTAGCACTTCACAACTGTGGTAAATTACATGTTTACATTCATGAGTTCTACACTTTAAATCAGAGGTTAATGTGCTATTAAAAACCGACGGTCTGGAATGTATATAACATTGCCTAATATAAGTAGCCTACATACAGTATACAAATTATAACATTTTAATTTTACATTAAAGAATTTACAGGGTATCTGCAGTATTTTTTAAATAAAAATTAAAGGCTTTTTAAGACCTGCACAAATAAAATAAATACTGTATGAGTGGGGTACGGCAATGTCTATGGTAACATATTAATCACTGGTACAAAAAAGTTTAGTATCATGAAGAAAATAAGTTTTTCACAAATACATAAAGTTTTATTTGAGAGAGTGCAAGAACTGAACACAACTGTAGCGTTTGTGGATTTTTCCTTACTGGTAACCAGGGGCGGTTCTAGCATCAGTGGATATCTGGGGCTTAGCCCAGATGTCCTTCAAATAAAATGCTTATTTTATATAATAATGGCTAATTTTTAAAGGAACATTTTACACAGGCCTGTAGTTTACACATATTTTTGATGAGCTCATGCATGCATTTACATCGCATTTTCAAATTGCCTAAATAATATTATGAAATTAATGTTTTAAATATAAAATTTAGAGCACAGATATATGAAATGATAAAAAAATACAATGACACTTTTAAATGTGAGGTTGAAATTGCCTCTAGGCGACTGTCTTAATGACTGAGTCGCTGTCATTCATTCAATCGATTCAAAACGGCTGATTCATTAAAAAACTAAGTAAGAAACTGTTTTTATGAATGGGCCAGTGAACCACTGATTAAAAACGCCTTCAAATAACACTGCAGTGTGCGAAGGACACAACATGGCTTTGCTAATTTAACTAATCTAAATGCCTCTATTTCATGCATTCACAAAACACAAAGTGTGATTTTTTTATAATGCTCAACGCTGGGGAAATACACGCAATAAACACTTCAATCGCTACACTCTTATAAGATGAATTAGTTTAACTGAGCAGGGGCTTTTTGTTTACCTTTTATATGCAGACTCTTCCATGAAAACACAGACTTTACAGGAGGCTAGTCAAGTATTTAGTACTCGTTGTAACCAACCAACTTGTATCTGCTGTTTTCAGACCAACGTTCACTAAAGCGGCAACCTCCAGGTTTTTTTTTTCTCTTTCAGTAAGACAGCTAATTATTATGAAACCAATGTAACTGCATTTGCAAGCACTTTATACAAAATCCAAGCATTTTTCAAACCTTGAAAACACTACTTTGAAATTCAAGCATTTTCAAGGAATTCAAGCACCCGTCCAAACCCTGCATATGGTCATGAAGGATTCCAGATTGACTGAAACTCATTCCACACTGTTTGCAGGTTCTCTCCAATGTGAATTCTCATGTGGACTTCAAGATTTTCATGTCTACTGAAACATTTTCCACACTGAAAGCAGGTGAAGGGCTTCTCTCCAGTGTGAACTCTCATGTGGACCATAAGGTTTTCATGTTGACTGAAACTCTCTCCACACTGAGAGCATGTGTAAGGCTTCTCTCCAGTGTTAGTTTTCACGTGCCTGTTAAGGCTTCCTTTATGAGTGAAACTCTTTCCAAATTGCAAGCAAGTGAAATAACTTAGTTTCTGTCTTTTGAACTCTTTTTTGTGTGTGAAAGTCTTTTCAGACTGTAAGGAACAAAAAGATTTTTCTCCAGTTATGAAATCATGAAGATTCTCACATTGATCTTTCTCTTCAATTTTGTTTAGTACTTCCCTCTCCTCTTTCAGGGCAATTAGGTCTAAGGTGAAAAAACAAACAAAAAATGTAACCTCAATTTTTATGGCACAAAATAATCAACATCAAATCATGTAGAAACACAATGCATGTATACTAGTCCCCCTGCAAACAAGCCAGCACCGGTCTTTTACGGGCCCACCTAGGGCTAGCCTAAGGGTCCCCAGCAGGCTGCCAATGCAAGCCCCCTGAGAATTTGCTCATTGGCAAAGCGTTGGCCCCTTAGCGCTGGCCCTGCATGGGCAGCCCTCACTTAGCCCCCAGGAAGTCCTCACTAGGCCCACACAGGGCCAGAACTAATAAACTACTACAACAACAAAACTGTTTTACTTTAAATACTTAAGTCTTTGGGGAAAAAAAAAAAAAAGTTATTCTGAAATGGATGCAGTCACCACATAACTAATGTCTGTATTGCCAAAAATGTACATTAGTCAAAGGGATTTCAAATCAATGGATATATTAAAAACTAAATAGAAACAATGAATTCAAGGTAAAACAGCTATAGCCAAATATGTAAATACACAAAAGTACAAAAAAAGAAAGCAAACAAAGTGACTAAAGAATGGCCAGTCAATGTTGTTAGTATTCTCCTTGCATTGGGGGCTGCCTACACACAACCTGGATGGGCCCAAAGGATACAAAAGTTGCTCTGGGCCTGAGCGGGCTGGTCCACACTGGGCCATCATGGGATTATTGTGGATAGTCCTCTAGTGTGACCTGACCACAGTGAGCACAAAGCTGTGGGCTTCGCCTGGTCAAGGGTATGTTTATGATTGGTGTGGGCTGGCCCTAGCCCACTGTGCCTGCAAAAAGCCAGCATGGGCCCCGCAAAGACATCTTTACAGGTCAGGTACATGTTAAAATAGCTACTTTATGTTCGAAACTTTGATCACATGTAAAGGGTTCTCTCCAGTGTGTATCTTAATGTGTTTTTTAAGGTTTCTTTTGTCAGTGTAGCTCTTTCCACATTGTTGGCAGGTGAAAGGTTTCTCTCCAGTGTGAGTTCTCATGTGGGTATTGAGGTAATCTTTTTCTGTAAAACTCCTTGGGCATTGAGAACATATGAAAGGTTTCTCTCCAGTGTGAATTCTCATGTGGTTTTTAAGGGTTTGTATTTGATTGAAGCTGTTTCCACACAGTTTGCAGGTGAAAGGGGTTTCTCCAGTGTGAATTCTCATGTGGTTTTTAAGGTTTGCTTTTTGAGTGAAACTCTTTCCACACTGTTGGCAGGTGAAAGGGGTTTCTCCAGTGTGAATTCTCATGTGAATAGTAAGGTTTCCTTTTTCAGTAAATCTCTTTCCACACTGTTGGCAGTCAAAGGGTCTCTTTCCAGTGTGAATTCTCATGTGATTAGTAAGGTGTCCTTTTTCAGTAAATCTCTTTCCACACTGTTGGCAGACAAAGGGTTTCTTTCCAGTGTGAATTCTCAAGTGGACTTTAAGATTTCCCTTTATATTAAAACTTTTTCCACACAGGTGGCAGGTGAAATCTGCAGTCTTCTGAGCTCTTTTTTGTGAAGGTTTTTCAGAATGTGACTGACTAAATGATTTTTCTACAGTCATAAAACCATCGTTCTCAGTCTGAAAATTATCTTCATTTTCATTGAGTTCTTGACTCTCCTCTTTCAGTGTCATCAGCTCTAATGCAAAAAAGACAAATCCAAATGAACCCAATTTTAAATGGCTCAAAGAACAAACATCAAAACCAATATGTAGATCTCATACACACTAAGATATTAAAGGAGGGGATAAATGAAATCTCTTACCATTATTCAAAGTAATGATAAAAAGAGCAATCGTATCTTAGTTGCATGTGTTTTAATGCCCAATTCATGTGATCTGAACATGTTTGTCCACATGAGGCAACCCGCTCCATGTCAAATAAAACCACTTTAATCACTGATAAGACATTGTTAAAAATATCATTAATTTATATAGAGTTGGACATTTTAATAACAATCAGATACGTTAAAATATCTTTCAAAATGAAACAAACCTGTTTGTTCCTCAGTATCTTCATGTTTGACTCTGAATGCTGCTTCAATCTTCATGTCTTCACTCTCCTCTTTAATAAACGCCATCTTTGTTTGTTCCTCAGTATCTTCATGTTTGACTCTGAATGCTTCTTCAATCTTCTCATCGTCATTCTCTTTAATAAATTCCATCTTTATAATTGTGTCCCATGAATCTGTAAGAGATGAATCATAGATTCCTAAAGTGATCAGTAACACAGATCTTCTGTCTTTTATAAGCAAGTGAGAAATGCTCTCAATTGACTACAGAGCACTTGTGATATTTTCAGTTAAGAATTAATTCAAGTATCTTTATAAAAGCATTTTTTTCATAAGAAAAAATTATGGTTCAGTGATTAAAGCTGTATTCATCAACTAGCAAAAATATGACAGCATACTCAGGTGTTACTCCTCATCTATCATTGTTAGGACTGAATGATCTAAATTTCTACATTTAAGATGCGTCAAGCAGTAGTGATGTATGGGTCGTCTCATAACCCACGGACCCCCCGGGTAAAGAAATAATTAACACAATAAATATATAAAAACAAAATGAATTGTAAAAATCCATGTATGCTGCGTGTAGTTCATATAGCTATATTAAATATTTGTGAATATGTATTTTCAAATTTTATTAGGTTCATTCATTAGGAAGCAGAGTCTCAAAATTATTGGTGACCCAAGTCATGTTCTCCATAAGGAATATGAGCTGATGCCTTCGGGCAAGAGATATAGGGTACCAATTTGTAAACTGAATAGGTATAAATTTTCCCTAATTCCGTTATCTATTAAATTGTTGAATAAGTGATTGTAATGTGTGGCTAGGGGTAACGGAATGAGTACCATGTAATGTGGATGTATGTGTGTATGTACGTGAGTGTTGTATGTTCGATCTGCTCTCCTGATTGCCTAAGACAAATTTCTCCTAAGGGAGATAATAAAGAGGAACTAACTAACTATCTCCCTTTGGCGTGATCTCCGAAATGCCTCTTCTCCCCTGGGGGAACAGTCACTGGCCTGATATTACCAATGGCCTGCCATGCAAATTTCTCATAGCTTGCTTATCCAATTTCATTGGCCTTTTCTCAAAACTTCATAGGTGTTCGGGCTCTCAAGTGCGACCCCTAGTGTCACTACCTCGACACAACATCTCCGTTCCCTCCATCAGGGAATGAGGGTTACCATACATAACCAAGATGTTTTGTTGTTACATTCACAAATTGTTTTGTTGATAATCACAGCCTTTTTTTTAGCTTATACATGTTGCAGGGCCAGGAAATAAGCTCTAGCTGGTTGACACTAAGGGCTGCTTGACACTCAGAGTGACAGTTAACGTCCTTAACACTAGAACTACCAAGGCAGTCATTTTGACCAGTTTTAAATTCTGCAATGTAATAACTTTGTAGAAGTAAAAACCACATAACTATAATTATTAGACTTTTCTTAAATGTGCGTATATTTCTTAAAGACATTGTTATTTTATTACAATTACAAAACACAAAAGAGTTCTTAGTATTTCTACCTTTAATGGCCAAAAGTGGTCAAAATGACTGTTCACATTACAGAAGTCATATAATTTCAAATTTGCGTCTTTTCCCGCAGTTGAAAATGCGCGTCTCTGTTGCCTAGCAACTTCTGTTATAGTAGTTTGTATATGCTTCTGCTTGTTGCCGTTTAGACTTTTCCTTCACTGTGGTGAAAATGTTTTGCTCTTCCACTTGCCGGACACAAGCAAGGCACGCACCTTCGGGAGCGGTCTAGTAGCTCGTATACAAGTATAGGGTATCTTACAAAAAAAAAGTATTTTTAGGGTGATGACTTCATAAAATATGACGACAGACATTCAAGGCTTTAGTTTAAAATGTTGATAGAAGCTTTGAATGTAAATGGTACGGTACTAAGTTCAGTCTAATATGAACGGTCAGAATAACCGCTATGGCCATTCTAGTAGTTATAGGACAGTTCCCATAATTCTGGTAGTTCTAGTGTTAAATGATAAGACACTAAGGGCCCACATGGTCTAAAGCACATGATGGCACTGGTGCACTTGTGTGAATCCACTTTTGCTAGTTTAAGGACTTTGAAAATGGTCGGCGCCAGGTGCATGATCTTAAAGGGTTGTCCCTATTCTCTTAATGAGTCATGGGTAAGTTTTGTGTGTAATGTGCATTAAACCAATTAGAGTGTCATCTCTCATTTCCTTAAAGAGCCAGTTGCGCTTGCACTATGGCAGGTTCGCTATTCGCACGGCAGAATTTTCAAGAATAAAGACTGAATGGGGGGCATTTGTGGGTCATGCACAAATATGGGTCATGCACAAATGCATCCCTGTGTGTGTAATAAGCAGACAGTATGTGCGTTGTGCACCTGCCTATACTTTTGATATCAAAAAAGTGTCAGATTTCAAATTCTGTCAGTTCTAATTCTGTGAAATCATGATCCTTTACAAAATTCTGAAACCTAAACACATTTTGTCAAAAAAAAACAAAACAACAACAACGGTGTAAGGTATTTGTGGTATAAGATGATCAGTTGAGAGACTTGGTCAACCTCCCCCACTAGTTTATTGCTTATGGCTCCAACGAGTCTGCTATCCTGGCAGTTTTAGACCCCAAAAGATACTGAACATCCAATTGTCCTTATCTGCTTCAAAGGGTGCACCAGGGAAAGGGGGGTGCAGCCCCCACTTTCACCCATGAACACACACACACACACACACACACACACACACACACACACACACACACACACACACACACACACACACACAGATGCACATGGACTCCTCTCCTAAAAGGAAAAAGGACATTTACATTCTTTTACTTTCATTCATACATTTGCATTCAAGCTAGAAAACCATATTCAGACTGTAAATAGCGTATTCCTGAGTTTGTGTGTAGGCTCACAGCCACCGTTGTTCAAGCACAACGTCATATTAATGATAATACGGCTTGATACTGTACAATACCTGGCGTGTTTAGTATCAACGTAATTCTCTTTCCATTTCTGAACTGACGGTGTATAGTACATGACTTTAATGTGCAATGTATGCTTTCCATTACACCAGGGGTCACCACACTCAGTCCTGGAGGGCCGGTGTCCTACAGAGTTTAGCTCCAACCCTAACCAAACACACCTGAACCAGCTAATCAAGGTCTTAATAGGTGTAGTTGAAACTTCCAGACAGGTGTGTTGAGGCAAGTTGAAGCTAAACTCTGCAGGACACCGGCCCTCCAGGACTGAGTGTGGTAACCCCTGCATTACACCTTTGGGCAAAAGTTACACAATCTCACCAAACTATCAAGATGCAAATCAGGCGGTCTGGTGACACAAAGGAACTCTTCCCTCCAAAAGACCCTCGCACTGTCATTCGCCAACTCCCCAGGGATGGGTGGTAACTTTTGAATGAACTTAAAAGTTGCCAGACACAACCCCGGTCAGTTCAGTTCCTTCTTCTTGGGTCACAACTCTATGTCTCCCCTTCCGGGGAGAAATCCCTGCCATGGGGATTCAAGCACTGAGGCGGGACTCTCTCTATTCTGGCAAATACAACTTAGCCCTTTGTAACCATCCGATCAGCCGATCAATGGACCAACGAAGGCTCCATCTCCATGGAATCATCAGGACAACCTTTGAGCTGACATCTGGACACTTGCGTAAGCACCACACAAAGGAAATCAATGCAAGTAACCATTTAACTATTAGATACGATAGCAAAGCTGTGCCCCTTGTGAGTCAAGGAGATTCAGGTTTTCTCTGATGATTTGGTCGTGCTGATGTAAAAGTTTGCCAGTCTACTCTCTCTCTCTCACTCCCTCTCTGCTCGTTTTATGTTTTATGTGTTGTCTGTTTAGTGTTCGTTATTTGCTAGTTAGTGTTTATTTTCCCCTTTAATGTAATCAATAAACCCGCATTTTGTATTCACGTTTGAATCGTTGCTGTGTTCCTTGCTCACAAATATCACGTCACTTAAACTGTTTCGATTTCGTTACGAAACTGATCCAGTCCTGTAACTTAGCCAATTACAGTGGGAAAGATCAATTTTCAAGGCTAGGAAGTTGATTTTTCTTAGAGTTAGAATAAAAGCGGATAAACACTCGCTGGACGAGGGCATTAGTTCGGTTTATTTTTGACTCGGCTGTATCAGGTAAGTGTATAAAGTATGTGTAATTAATAACCATTAATCATACATATTTTATTGTGCTTAAATCAATAACTTTCGTTACAACGGTATTGTCCACTTTTAAGAAATTGTGAGTTCAAGTTAGACTGTAGATGCAGACAAGCCCTCTTGTTGTTTCTGAACAGAAGCAGATAAGTCTATTTCAACTTTGAAAAGATGAGCTAGTTTTGTCAAAGCTACCTAAAAATGATCGAGGATGGATAATTTCGAAGAAGTAATGAACCTGTGATATCTTCTTCAGAGCTTAAAAGGAAAATAAAAACAGATCTTTTTTTCACAGAACCTGGCAAAAGCAGCAATGATGAGGGAAAACAAACTTTTAATATGTAAAATAACAGTATTTGTGTAAGTCACTATTTAATCAAAAACAACCCAATTGCAGTTTGGTTGATATTACTTGGAATGTGCAATTAAAAAAAAAAAAAACTTAATTTCTAAAAAAAAAATAAATGAATAAAATGTATTTATGAATGAACTTCATATTTTCTAATAACATTGTAAAAATGTTTTGTGTCAATAATCTATACGTTTATAAATAATGTTGTTTTATTTAGAATATTATGTTACCTAGCTTTGTTAAAATATCACATTGAGATTTATAAAAACTATTAATACTACTAATATTTGTTTTCACAATTTTTTACTTGAATGCAGTCAGTCATTCAGTAAAATGAACATAAAAAGTACTCGAATGCTTGCCATCATATTCGATGTGTGCATTCAGCCTTATAGTGACAGCAGCCTATTAAACCTGAATTTTATCTAAATCAAACAACAAAAGAAAATGAGAGAATTATTCACTTCTCTACACAGAATATCTTTAGTATTTTAATCAATATATATTTAATTCATGCAGTGAATACAGTGCAGTGTTTTCTTGGACTGGTGTGAGTTTTAATGAAGCCAACCTGTCTGTTCCTCAATGTCTTCATATTTGACTCTGAATGTTTCTTCAATCTTCATGTCTTCACTCTCTTCTTTAATAAACGCCATCTTTGTTTGTTCCTCAGTATCTTCATGTTTGACTCTGAATGTTCCTTCAATCTTCATGTCTTCACTCTCTTCTTTAATAAATGCCATCTTTATGATAGTATGTCACACGTTCAGCAGGAGTTTCTCTGTTTGTTTGGACACTGTCCTGTTTAAGATAAGAATAATTCACAGAAAAAAAACTATAAGAGTGACCTTAAATCACCCGATTAGCTACAAACACTCAACTTTAACCATAAATGTGACCCTGGACCACAAAACCAGTCTTAAGTCGCTGGGGTATATTTGTAGCAATAGCCAACAATACAATGTATGGGTCAAAATTATTGATTTTTATTTTACTTCAAAAAACATTAGGATATTAAGTAAAGATCATGTTCCATGAAGATATTTTGTAAATTTCCAACCGTAAATATATCAAAACTTAGTTTTTGGTCAGTAATGTGCATTGCTAAGAACTTAATTTGGACAACTTTAAAGGTGATTTTCTCAATATTTAATTTTTTTTGCACTTTCAGATTCCAGATATTTAAATAGTTGTATCTTGGTCAAATATTGCCCAATCCTAACAAACCATACATCAATGGAAAGCTTATTTATTCAACTTTCAGGTGGTCAATTTCGATTTACACTTAAAAAATTACACTTTTTGTGGTCTAGGGTCACAAATAATGATGATAATACCAAATTAATAAAATAACAAAACATAAATAAACACTTTGTTTTATTAATGTTAGGTATTTAATGACGAGTATATTAAACGTTTGTGAAAGTTGTCATTAAACGTTTTCTTTTTGACGAAACATCTTTCTTTGTTCTCGTTGCATTTACACTGTTATGCACAGCATGAGTTGGTGATTCGAGTGATTCAAAACAGTGAATCATTCGCGAAGCATTTGATTCAATCGACTCGGAGGTTTCTCCATCAGTACGTGCCAGTGACTGAACTCGTGTTTATGATCACGATATAGAAAGCAAATGGGACGGGCCTTTTCTATTAGGCTACTATGTGTGGATGGGGTTTATTTACACAAAATAGCATTCATTATTGTTAGCTAGCGTATTACAATGCCATCAAATAACAATTTGTTTACATCGCTTGTAAAATCTATATTAACGATGTAGGGAGCAAATACAAACTAATTTTCTGTTGCTCATGCAGATGTGCTTTACTCACACAAAAAGACCTTCATTAATGTCAGTAGATAAGTAATAACAAGCCGTGTTTATTTAAATACTTTAAATTATTAAATGCACTCACCTTTTTTCAGCTGAATCAAACACACAGGAGCGCTGCACAGCCTTATGACGTCACATCACCAAAACAAAATAAAAGTCTTGTGCGCTTAAACATAGCATTTTACATTAGAAAACAAATCTAAATAATAAGGTATTCAGGAATTTAAGGCACGCATTGCACAGCTATTAAACCCCGGAAACGATTCTTACAGTTGAGCTTTATATCTATCTAACTTTAAGCAACTGTAAAGCATGTTCTACTCATGATAAACTACAGAGCATTTGTGATAGGAAAAAAACTCCAGTATCGTCTTCACATTACAGGATTGGGAAGAATTTCTTACAATTTCAAACTCATGAACAATTTGTAGATCAAAATTATATTTTCCATGACTGTAAAAGATTAACGTTTAAAACTAGAAATTCTTTCCTTTCAGTTTTGTCAGTTTATTGTCAATGAATATTAATATGTTTTGCAGAATTGTGAACGGTTTTACAGTTCCTTCATTATTTTGTATGTGACCAGAGAGAAATCAGCTTTGCTCCTCTATTGTTACTGTGTCACACCTCCCACAAAACACAACACACTACACCACATCCAGCTTTAGGGCACTATAGTGCCCCCCCTACACCAATCAACCAACCACAGCCCTGCAGGGGGCCAAGTAATTAGTTCAGTTTGTGGTGTCCAAGGCAAATTAATGATTCTCTGCTTTACTTACTGCTCATGAAGAACACACTGCCAGATTCAAATGTCCAGAATGATGTCACAATGACAGAGTCATTAACAGAAATATAAAGTTCGCAATCTTTGATCTTCAGTTGAAGATTCTGATTCTTGCTGCAGATTTAAGCCTCAGATTTCTCTTTTAAACTCAGAGTTTCTCAGGACAAATCACACTCCAATTAAAGTTTTTTTCACTTATCTAATCTGACTCATATTTCCATTCAAATTATGACAGTTATGACACAAATATTCAAATAAATTATAAACTCACAGAACTGAAGCTAAATGATCCTTGTGTTGAATCTTTTTAGAAACAATTATGAATTTAGTGCCTTTACTAAAATTTTAAGATGTGTGTTTAATAGTTATGTTTGTTCCAACAAGTCCCCTTTATAGCAAAAGGTTTTTGGCTTTTAGTATGAATATGTTAGCCTTACATTTATCTATAAACTATCCTACTAGTCTCCCATTGTCCCCATCTTTGGTTTTCATTCACTAGCTGTCCTTGCGTTATCCTCTCTGTATCAGTCCAAATCTGATTTCTCTGTCTCCAGCTACCACAATGTATGTTATCTATCAGTGTTTGCCAGTTTGTGGATTATGTATTATTATCTGGAAATATGTATTTTTTAGTGTTGACTTTCAGCTTATGGCTTTGTTGCACAAAAACGCAGTGAAAATAGTAGGCTACTTATGTCTGCTAAACAGGATCTCAATTGAAAATCATCAGACAGTGATCAGTCTAAAGAATCAAACTTCCTATCCCTATCAAAGAGGCTGCAGGTCTGGCTTAATTCTTGATTTGTGAATCTGCTGAGCTTCAGCACCACGACAGCAGCTGATCCAGAGCTCACGACTACCAAAGAAACCACAGGCATACATACATTACAGTCATCACTTTGTTTGGTTTACTGCTGCATTTTCAAAAATCTTTGATGGGAAAGTAAAAATAATGAAACTTTGCCATATATTCTTTCATCAACGTATTAAATTATCTAAAAAGTATCAGCAATATCTGTGTTAAATAACAAGGTTTCCAGACAGGTATTCAGTGTTGTGTTACTATAGTAATTGTCTATGACATGCCTGAATCAGTAAATACATTAATAAATAATTAAAAAAAATCCAGTTTTCAGGTGTTCAAGTTGTTTGTTGTATGGGTTTGAAATACACCATATGCATATATGTTTCTTCACGTTTTAGGTTACCAAAAATTGAGACATATGGTGTATTTGCTTTAAGGCTTAAGGATAGGCTGTGTAGCATTTCTAAAAAAAAAAAAAAAAAATATTAAGGTGACAAACACACAATAAGCATGTGCAAATCTGGCTCATTAGTATGATATCTGGCCAGAAATTACAAGCTTGTCATAAAATTAAATGTAACCTTAGTAAGTCCCTTACCTTTTCTTCAGTGCAAAATCAGACTGACATGCCAAAGAAAGTTGTTTAGTCAAAATGTCATTACCAAGCTAAACTTCTGAATTTTTAACATGCTTATCAAGAAATATGTAATGTAAGAAATAATGTAAGAAATATGTAGAAATGTTGTAGAATGTCACTATTACACATATTAACTTGTACAAATATATACAATATTTTTCTTTCCACAAGACCATTTTATCTTGAAGAAGTGGATGCAACAAAAGCAAAATAGAAGATCAGTCTGTTACCTCCATCAACAAGCTATTCCATTAAAAAAACATCAGTAAGATGAAGCACATATGGATACATTACTTAACAAATAACATAATTTCAAAGACAGTTCTAGTTTCTAATGTCTTTCCTGAAATGAAGCAGGAGTTTACAGCCACAGGGACAACCAGCACACCTTCTACTGACAGACAAAAACCATCAGTGACAGCACAGGACCCAAAGACAGACAGCTAAGACAATGATGCTTTGGAGGTGGACTTGACTGTACTGTTCCTAGTGGCTGTTACAACCACAATAGTTTGACAAAAGTATGTTATGCCAACAATACTCATAATAAGTTAAAACATATTAATAACCATGAACAATTAAATATTGTGATGTCCTTCATTCTGTAATTACTAATAAGAAGCTAAACAGATTTACCTAAAAATAACAATAGACTTTATCCACAGCCCTAAACTAAACAGTGTCGTGAGGAAGGACTGAATATTTAGAGTGGAAGAGTAGTTGTAAATGCCTATTGATTTAAAATAATAATAATTTACGTTTAAAATAAATGTTTGTAGTGGTTATGATTAATCTTATAGCAAATGTTGACATAAATGTCCATAGGTACTCTGGATATGATGTTGCAAAATAAAAGTAGATTTCAAATAATTAGATTAGCTAATCTCATAAATAAAATTGAGTAATTATAATTAAAATCCTTAATCAATGCAACAGTAATTCTAAATCAAACACACTAAAAATGAAGTAGATAAAAAAACAATTAGATTAATTGCTCTCATAAATAAAACTAATTAAATATAATTAAAATCCTTAAGCAATGCAATAGTAATTTAATAGTAAATCAAATACACACATTTCTAGTAGATTTCATTTACATGCTATACAAATGTCCTATATTTACTTTTTACTTATATTGTTTTACTTTTATTTAATAATAAACATAATAAAACCAAATGATAAACAAAACACATTTTAATTAAGCATTTATTTGTCAAATTTGACCATAACTCCATACTTTGCAAATGACAATATTTTAGCCACTCAACTGTGGATCCTACAACATTAAAAACATGTTGAATTAAATTTTTAGCCTTTGAACTGTACAAAATATCTTCATGGAACATGATCTTTACGTAATATCTTAATGATTTTTGGCATAAAAGAAAAATCTGTAATTTTGACCCATACAGTGTATTTTTGCCTATTGCTACAAATATACCCCAGTGACTTATGACTGGTTTTGTGGTCCAGGGTCACATATATCATGTAGACATCATATCTACATAATCATTAAAGTGGAGATCATCTGAACACCAAGACGTCAATATTTGGTAGACAAGACACAATGATGGTAACATTCTGTGGTTCATTTTTGAGTATGAATGTGTCATTTTGAAAAGAAAATAAACTCCAGATGTAACACAATCACAAGTTTCTAAATCTAACAACAAAAAGAATGATAAAATGTGTAAATACAGCTGGAAAACAGGAAGGGAAAAAAATCAGAGCATGATGGGAACACCAGTACTAGAAAAGCTGAGTAGATTTTACTTAATTTAAGATGTAGAAATTAAAGTGTAAATATAAAATGTCATGCAAGTACCAATAAATACAGACATCCCAAGTCTCCCGGAAGTTCCGTGAGTCTCCCGTATATTGATAGTGGCTCCCTGATGCCCGCGAATTGAATAAATTGGTGATTGAATGATTGGTAGGGCCCTATGATTTCCGCGATGCGGAAAACGCGGACGGCGCGGAATCCACTCATAAAAACGGAATGTATTATTAAACGCTGAATGTCACGTAATTTGTCAAAGTTTGGAAGAACTAATCAAGTTAAATCAAATCGCGTTTTGAACTAGCATGTGTAAATATTAAGCCGCAAAAAGACTGTTTACACATGAATCCTGGATGTTCCGCTTGTTTCTGTTTTTATGAATGGAGCAGATGAGCGAGTTTGTTTACTATACATAGTGTCGCATGCGTATCGATCGCATGATTTCAGCATCTGACGTCTCAACAAGTGAGGACATAAATACATGAACAACATCTCCAGAACTGCTCTGAGAGTCACTTCATAAGCATTTGACCGTTCCATTTGAGTAAAATTCACTGTTAGCTTACACCCTCAGTCGTATTCAATGTAGCCACAACAAGCGTCAGTTCCCGGTATTAACGGCAACCCGTCAAAATAAAAGTTCGGTTTAACTTAAAGATGACAGAAATATAATTTTAATATTTAGAATGTACGTAATGACACTACTACAACTACTACTTTTGAAAAATTAATAAAAGTTTTTTGAAGAAATAATTACACAATATTTCTTTAATTTCCATTAATTAAAAGACACATTAAATTATTTTGCATGTCTTCTGTTAATATAAATGCACAACACAGAATAAAAAAAAAAAAATCAAAAAGGTTTTGTAAGAATAAATAAAAGTTATGCATTTAAATAATTAGACATTAAAAAATGAATTTGGTAACAATAAAATACAATATTTCATAGGACTCTAAACATGTCATTTTTGTTAAACCTTTAATAAATTGATGTTAAATTGTAGGGGGCAGGTATCTCCCTGAAATTAGTTTGTGTAGGTTGGGATGTCTGTAAATATAAATGTCAGTAAGTACCAATATAGAATTTACTTTGTTTGTAAATGGTCTGAATGAACTTTTTCATGTAGAAATTACATTTGTTTTCTGTAGTATTTACACACAATCATTTTTATCACTGTTGGTGCATCCCAAAACACAACACTTGTAATGCTTCTTTGACACTGGCATTGCATATCTCTAGCAGCAACAACAGTAATGGCAGACTGCTGCTTCTCATTCAGGGCTGTGTCTATGCTAATAGGGCAGAGATTGTCACAAATTGGCGGGACGTTTTGTCCATGATGATGTGTACATAGAGAGATTGCATGTTCAGAGAGACTGCTTATGATTTATTGGGATTATAAAAAAATAGTGGGTGTATTTTTACCATTATAGGCTGGCTGTGTTCACACAATTCGCAAAATTCATATCTTTCATGAATTTAATTGAAATGAAACGTGCACATAGATTTTATCTGTTTACTATTTTACTATTAAATAAAATGCATACCACAGCCTATAACAGATATCTGTGTATTAATATTGAGGAGTTCTCCTGCTATTGCTAAAATAACAATCAAATCAGAGCAGCAGCATTTATGCCTCCACGTTCATAGACTAAATATTTATTTATTTATTTATTTATTACAGCCTGATTTAAAAGCAATATCAAATATGCACATATACTATATATGCTATAGCCTATGCTATTCAATAATTACGTCAAATGCATCAATGCAATGATAATTCACCACATTCATTACTTATATATCAGTTATGTAAATGGACGGACTGCTTCTTGCATGTGAAAGTGCATGACTGTCACCTTCGGCAGGTCATCCTGTCAGCTTTGACACCCCATACAGGACCGACCGACACAATATAGACATGATCTGCATGTTAGGCAGATGTCACATGCTTGTTGGGATATCACGTCAGTTTGTGCTTTCAGAATCAGCAAATATGCTGCTGTCGATCCATCACTTTAACTGGTGACCAGGAAGTTGGTCACCAGTTAAACTATAACACCAGAGCTGATCACACGCACATTTTTGTCCTGTCCTTATTCTGACATTCCACAGGTTAGTCGATTGTTTTTGTGTCAGTCTACGTGGCTGTTGAAAGAATATAGGTGTATTAAGTGTTGGAAAATTTTGGTAAAGTTTGCATGTTAGCTGAAAGTGAATATTTTGAATATGTCCTTATATTGGTTCCTATAATGTTTAATTAACTTTAAAACCCTAAAAATGTAAGTGGTCAAAAATGGGTAAAATACTTAAAAAATGTTGTGTTTGACTATATATTTGATAGGCTACTGTTTAATTCAGGAAAAAATACTTTTTTTCATAAGAACAAACTGACATAACAAATGTACTCTTCTAACACGCATTGTGTGGTAAAAATCTACACAATGTATCAAAATGTCATCAAACAGTCAACTTTTTTTTTACATATCTCTTTTTGTAGTGTGCACAATATGTAATTTGAGATATGAAGAAGTATGATTTTTTGAATGTATAAGTATATAATGTGGTGTGCAAGATTTACCAGATAAGCAGCACAGCATAAAGGTTTCACTTCAGTTTGAAATGGCTCACTGAGACTTTTTTTTTTTTTTTAGGTTTTTGTCTGTTTTGAATATACCATGCATGCTTAGAAATAATAACAGATTGTGACTTAATTATTTTGGTTTTCACAGAAGAATTTAATGCTGAACATAAAAAAAATGAGTGACAGAGGTGAGGACATTTATAATTACATAGTATGACATATAATCTATAACTATTCTCATATATTTTTGTATAAATTTAAGATTATAAATAAATCATATTTGTTTCTTTGTAGAAGCTCTAATTTTAGTAGAAGATGACAGTTATTCACCTGGTAAGTCTTTTATGTGTAAATCTAAATTTAAATAGCAGCAAAAAATATATATATATATATTTTATCTATATTCACAGTTTCATTCCTGTTCATGTTTTTCTTTCTTTGTCTCCCAACTTCTTGCAACATTCAGATCTAGACTTAACTAAATATACTAGGCAAGATGTTGCAGTTGTGCCTGTAGTCACCCAGTTGAGATTGTTGATAATTTTAGCATAATCTTGGCATATATATAGACAGTAAACAGATTTTTGTGGATAACACTACTAATATTTTGAAAAAAAAGAAGGAATTGATGGCGGATGGAGGATGTGGTTTTCATGTATGTATGTTGTGCTTTTCATTAAGAATAACAACAAATCCATCTTTCAAGCTTTTGTTTTAGTCTTAAAAAGTAAATGGTGTATAGCATAAGCACAACAAGCAATTATCTGTTTTCTAAAATGTGACACCAAGATCACAAAATTGTGATTTAATCACGAAAATTCACATCATTTTTATTACTGATGAAAAAAATGGGTTAAATGTTAATCCCACTTCTGTTAGCATATAACTATGAACTACGATAATGGAAAAAAAATATTCATTAGCATGCATTGATTAATCTCATTTTGTAGCTAAAAAATATAAATAAATAAAATCATGCTGGTGCCACCAGCTGAGAGAGTTAGTCACACTAGCGTGACCTGTGGGGAGAATGAGTCTGAAGAAACCAGAAGCCTTTGCCTGTGGCCATTCTGTGCATTAAAGGTGCAAATTACTGAGCAGATTCCCTAGCAATGTCATTGTAGATATTGCACTGCATCTGTTGCTCATGCAGAAAACTAAGGGATTATTCTTAGCCAGACCTGACAAATATAATCATATCAATATTTAAATGCATTTAAAAAGTAGCATTAAAAAGTTTATATTTAACTAATAGTCTAATTTTCTACCATACATCTGAAGAAAATTAGCAACTAGGTAATAACTTGCATTTTAGTCAAGTCAAGTCAAGTTTATTTGTATAGCGCTTTTCACAAAACAAATCGTTTCAAAGCAGCTTAACAGCAAATTAAAATTTGTACAATAATTAAAGTTTGTTAAATTAAAGTTTGTACAATAATTAAAGTTTGTACAATAACGTTTGTTAAATTAAAGTTTGTACAATTTGTATAATGTTAACATTAATGATTATATGTTGCAATCAAATCACTGCAGTAAAATTCTGTAGTGATGTATGGTGTTTTAGGGCTGATATCATCTAAAGCAGGGGTCCCCAACCGCCGGGTCGCGACCCAGTGCCGGTCCGTGAAAGAGTTGCTACCGGGCCGCGAGAACGCAAAATGACACTATTATTTATTGTGCGTTTCCCCTTTAAGATGCAACATCCACATTTACATAGGGCTCCGCTACCCATTTGCGAACTCACCTCGCGAATCATCCATACCACTGCATGAAGAGCATCAGCTCATTGAAATCGCAAATGACGGCGGGTTGAAAAGTGCGTTTCAGACATCCTCCTTGCAAGCTTCTGGAGTAAAACAAAGGCGGATTATCCTGAAATAGCTACGAAGGCTCTGAAATGTTTACTTCCTTTTCCAACATCTTACCTTTGCGAAGTGGGTTTTTCTGTGCTCACAGCCACTAAATCCAAGTTACGGAGCAGACTGGACATCTGAGTTTTGTTTATTTTTTTATTTCTAATGTTTTGTTAGGCTATAGTTTGCAGTACAGGCAGTTGATACACGTTAAGTTGATACACGTTAATTATAATTTTTGTTCTGATATGATCCATTGCACAACACCCCCAATACTAAGAAAACGATAACCGGGTCGCGCTATAAAAAAGGTTGGGGACCCCTGATCTAAAGTCCTCCGAGGGGTTGGCATCATCATCTCTTCTTCGGTGCTCCTGATCCAGACTGTAGCTTGTGTAATTCCTAGTTACCAATGTTATGTCAATCCCGTGGCAGAAACAGAGAACAAATAGGAACATAATTAGCGTAGCTGCTGTTCAAACCAAGCAAAAGGATTTGTTCAACCAAAGCTAAAGATTCATAATGTGCAATTGATCAGATATAACTGCAGTAAAAGT